>VWZK01004355.1:0-11638 GCA_013396935.1 Baryphthengus martii
AGTGTAAAGCTGAGGGATCATGAGGGTCACGAGGTTTAAACTCTCTTCTTCAATGGTCGGCATCTGAGAAGGACTCCATCCATTCCACTTTTGATTCTGATCCGTGTGTTCCTGAATCCAGTTCCAGAATCTGGCTTCTGAATCTGGTTCCCGTCTGCCACTGAGACCAGTCTGGGTCTTCCCTAGTGCCTGCTCCTCAGCATCAGTGGTGACTGGTGACATTATTGTCGTCAGAGGCTGCTGGTGTTGATGGTGGGTTCTATATTGCTTATATTTGTATGTATTTCATTTTATTGTTATTATTTTCATCAAAGCTGTTTTAGTTTTCTTTTCCAATCCATAAGGAGGTTTCAGTCCCTTATTCTCTTTCTCTTCTTGAAGAAGGAAGAGGGGTGATTAGAGAGCATTTGTCAGTTGTCTAGTGGATGGTCAAGCCCTGACCTTTTACACTGCACTTTACATTGCCTACTTCTTCTCTCTTTTTCTTCATATTACTTTGGTATTTTTCTCTTTTTTTTTTTTTTTAATTTCTCTTCTTTTTTTTTGTTTAAATGTCATAATTTTTTTTTATTTATTTTTTTTTCATCTGTGACTAGTAGTGATTTTTACTTCATTGGCTAATTTTTTAAAATATATCCCTTCATATATTTTAGGTATCTATATTCTTCTATCAGTAATGAACAATACTATTCTGGCAATTGATGTTTCAACTTCATTTTGCTTTTCCTTGAGTGAACTGGTAATTGTGTTTTCTATTTTTGAAAAAAATAACTGATCGAGTTAAAATAAATATGTCAAAATAATTTAGAAGAACTTTCTTTCATTTAATCATATGACACAAATTCCACATCATAAGAAAGAATAATAACAGTGTGATTTGTTTTTACTAATATATCCTTTATATAACATAGTCCCAGACATTTTTATTTCTGCTCACATGAAAACCTTTTTGCTGTACGAGATCCTTCCTGCTCAATGTAGGATTTTCTAAGCTGAATACATCAGTAAATACACATATTTGGAGTAGAAAAGGAGATAAGCTATTAAATTGTAACTCAGTTACAATACGAAATATATATTGAAACTCTAAATTGCTATTATATGAGAAATCATAGCTCCTTTGTTTCATTCAGCACAGCCAAATCTCCTGCCTTCCACTGAATCCAAGACATAGTACAAAGAATCATTTCACAAGCTATTTCTCAGTAGTATTGTATCATGCTGTATACATGCACTATTATTCCTTTATCTGGTTTCATAATAGTAGTTGTAGATGCAGGAGCATAACTGAAAATTAGTACCAGATAGAATATTTTGTTGAAATGCTGTATATATTGTATTTTATTTGCTACAAATATAATCCTGGAGTGGAATTTTTTGCCTCGCTTTGTGCCCACAAGCAGTGCTGGTGCTGATGATGCAGACACCGGGTAATTCTACAGTGTCCTGGGCCCAGGCATAACAAACAGAGCAGCCAGTTGCATCTTCACTGAATCTGGGGAAGAGTTCAGGTTTTTCTATGCCAGCTCGCTCCCCACTGGTGACAGAGTGTAACAGTATGGCCATGGGCTGAGACTGGAGTATGACTTTGGTCCCCAAGAGAACACGGTGTCTGGACTACGGAGCAGTCTCAGAGGTCTTTGTGGTTTAAGTGCAGGCAGGATTATTGCTTCCTAGGAGATTACTATATGCTTGCCCTTATGGTAACTTTTTGGCATGCTCAAGGGCAATATCAGAGGTGTGTCCTCCCATCCTTCACCTGTTCAATGAGTCCATTAAAGACCTCTGTTCCCACCATTACCTCCTCTGTCTCAATTTCATTATTTCAATGTCTCAGATCTTTGCCTTCTCCTTACTTACCAAGTTCCTACTGTTGACTCCATTTCATTTTCACCAGCCATTTTATTCCTGTGTTTCTCCGTTTCAGTATCCCTTTGGCAAAAGCCACATCTTCAGCTTTGGTACTATGAGTCATCTCTAACTCACTGAAACACAAAAAACTTAACCTGATAACTTGCAGCTGGTTCGAGGAAATCAGCGATAAAAACTGTTCACTTGTCTAATAAGCATGTGAGGAATGGCGTGCTCTACAAGGCAAAGAAGTCCCCTACATGACAAACAGAGCATTCTTTATGAAATTGCTCTCTTGAGTCCTTCAAGGGATAGCTTATTTTGGTTCTATAATGTGCTGGCAAAGTCAGAGAAATTAGGATCCTCTTGCTGTGACAACTGCATTCTTTGCAGACTTTTAGTATCTCTCTGTCCTTTTAAGTATCTTTGATTGCCTCTTCTAGGTACAAAGCTTCATCAAATTAAGTCCTTTCTTTTCTGTATCCTTTGGTACTTACATACTAATATAGTAATACATAACCATTTGACCACATCCACAGCGTCATATGCAGGATATGCATTTTGTTTCCCATTTTTCTTGTTTACGTGATCTTATTTCGTCAAAGGCCATGGGCAGTTCACAGGCAAGTTCTGAAAAGAATGCTTGACTATCTTTTGTGTGACCACTTCAAAACTGCATTTAGAATTCAGATTACTTCCACTTTTCTGTTTATGGACTACAATTTACACTGCAGAAAATGAGCTCCTATGCACTGTGTACAAGTAAAACAGAAAAATGTCAGGGCAAAATATAAAATTGTTTATGGTGCTACATTTATCAAATTGTCTTTAAATTATAGAACAAAACTAGAAGTACAACTTAAACAGTTTTGCTCAGGAAAAAAAAATTTGAAAAAAAAAAAGAAGAAAACATATTTGATGCAAGGGTTAAAAGCCTCGTTTCCCACAGAGTCCAAGATTTGCAAAGATACATGTGTCTCTAAGTAATTGGGCCAAAAATTACTGAAATGTGTGTTCTCAGTGAGACTGAAATTTTATACTGTGTAGGTCACATTGCTAATCCAAAATCTGGAGAGAGATCTAAATTCTGGTCTTGTGTGTTCTTGATATTCAGTTGATGTAAAAACATCGTCAAGATGAAGATTTCAACATGAGCAAAACTGTATACCAAGCATCTTTTATCAAGTCCAAAGATCATTGTTTTTTTCAGTTAGCTCCTTTGACAACTTAAACAGTTGTCACAGATAGGTCTTCCAGGGTTGAATAGGCCTGGCTTCATCCCTAGTGTTAGAAAAATAAATATAATAAGGATGGGGTTTTTTGTGTCTAATTTTCTAATCCTATGATAGGATCTAACATCAGTTGGCTAGTTCAGGAAAAAAAATCTGACAATTTATTTACTCTTTAGAAAGCTTTTATACTTTTAGAACATATGTATACAACAGTGAGATCTAAAAATAACACCTGATTAATTTTTTCCTTCAACATAGTTTCTAAGATAATCCAGGATTAATAACTAAAATAGGAGCTGTAAATGGTGGGTGAATCTAAGTGATGAGGCATTTGGTTTTATCTTAGTAGAAAAAAATTTCTAAGAAGCAGAAAGTAAAATTTTACTGGTTTCATTATTTTAACATAGGGAAGCTCACATATATCCCAGCGCAGGAAAGTAGGCAAAAATAGCTGTGGCATATCTGATACTGAGATTTTGAGAAGTACCAACCAGACATGGCTTGTGAATCTTACAATTTTTAAGGGTTCATTATTATGATTTTGTTTTAGATTACTTGCAAATTATATTCATAGAATATATGCCCACAGTAATAAAGCTCTTATTTGTTCATTACTGGGACCAGTCTTGTTTAACATCTTTATCGGCAACATAGACAGTGGCATTGAGTGTACCCTCAGCAAGTCTGCCGATGACACCAAGCCGTGTGGCGCGACTGACGCACTGGAGGGAAGGGATGCCATACAGAGGAACCTCGTCAGGCTGGAGAGGTGGGCCCATGCCAACCAAATGAAATTCAAAAACACTGAGTGCCATGCATCTGGGTCGGGTCAATCCCAGCACTGATATAGGCCAGGCAGTGACTGGATTGAGAGCAACCCTGAAGAACAGGACTTGTGGGTGCTGGTGGACAAAAAGTTCAATGCGAGCCATCAGTGCACACTTGCAGCTCAGAAAGCCAACCGTATCCTGGGCTTCCTCATGAGAAGTGTTGCCCGGAGGTCGAGGGAGTTGATTCTCCCCCTCTACTCCACTCTCGTGAGACCCCACCTGGAGTACTGCATCCAGTTCTGGAGGCCCCAGTACAAGAAAGATATGGACGTGCTGCAACACGTCCAGAGAAGGGCCACAAGGATGATCAGAGAGCTGGAGCACCTCTCCTATGAAGACAGGCTGGGAGAGCTGGGGTTATTCAGTCTGGAGAAGAGAAGGCTACAAGGAGACCTTCTCGTGGCCTATAATCGGGCCTACAAGAAATCTGGTGAGGAACTTTTCAGGATGTCAGGTAGAGATAGGACAAGGGGGAATGGAGTTAAACTAGAGAGGATGAAATTAGATTTGATGTTAGGAAGAAGTTCTTCACTATGAGGGTGGTAAGACATTGGAAGAGGTTGCCCAGAGAGGTGATGGAAGCCCCAGCATTGGAAGTTTTTAACACCAGGTTGGATGGGACTTTGAGCAACCTGNCGTGTGGCGCGACTGACGCACTGGAGGGAAGGGATGCCATACAGAGGAACCTCGTCAGGCTGGAGAGGTGGGCCCATGCCAACNTGATTCTGTGATTCTGTGATTAGGAAGATGAACTTGCCGTTACAATGGAAAAGCAGAGGTTCTGAATATTCAATACTGGTTCAAAGCCAAATTACAACATCCAGTTGAATCCGTCTTACATCCATAGTTGACTGATCGATGAAAACACAGGTATTTCTGGGAATAAAATGCTAATCTAGTATAATGTCTTTGGCAGTATTAAGGAAAAAAGGAAACAACTGAATGAGGCACCCGTGTTCACCTCTCATCTACCATTTATACATTTCTTTGGTAGATAAAGTATTGTTATTAGCAAATGAAGTTTTCAATGGAAATGTAGTTGAATTTCTTTCCATTTCTTAAATTCTAGAAGTTTAATTTTAAAATAAATAATAAAAAATATATGCTTCAATAGAATTCATGTTTTTATTTCTTCTCTTCCTCTTTGTGCTTGAGCATTTTCAGAATTCTACAGTAATTCATATGTCAAATTGCAGTGTAGTTTTCTTACAAAGAGATAAAAGAAAACTCAAAAATTCTTTTCTTTCCTTTGTGATCATTTGGAGTATAGACTATTATTATTGTGCCCTCTTAAATAATATAGAAGTCTACTTCATAAATCATAGTTGCAACTATAAAAAACATGTAGGATATAAGCACAAGGAAAAAAAAACAATTAGATTTCTACAGTACTGAAATAAGTCTTATAGCCAGGAATGTAGGACAGGACAATACATGTTTTCAGCCTCTGAAAATATGCCCTTATTAAATCTGAATGTGCTGTATCCTCAAGAATTCCCATTTTCTTTATATTAAGATTCAAAAAACTTTTCCTAATCATTTATGAATGAAAAACCATGATAGTCATTATATTGAATGCCCAAACACTTCATAAACAGCAGCTCTATGTAAGGCATTGAAATCCTGTCTTCAAATCTGAGTAGCACACTCTACTTGATGTTTTCATTTGGAAGTACAGAAGAAAGTATTAATGCTGCTGAAAAAGATATAAATGTGTTCATACAACATATGCACTGCAGCCAGAAAACATCTGGGACAACAAGTGCAGAACTGTAGCATAGAAACTCCCTATCTAAAACTCAGAGCACATGAAAAATGATATAGCACTCCAAAAATCTGGATGTTTCTTTGCATACAGAGTCTGTACTATGATGATTTCTACCTTTGGCATTGAGTGTCCAATTTTAAAATGTACGGTTTCACTTAAACTATATGGAAATAAGTCTGGAACATATGGATGTATGTTCCACTTTCTAATTCCAAGTTGTCTGTGGCCAGAAGGAAACTGCAGATGCATGTGGAAATGGCCTGACTTCTTTGTTCTGGTCCAGTTGGACTGCAGTCTAACTTCTTTACTCATGTTGATTATTCTGTTTATATCTACTCACAGAATAAATAAATGAAAAAAACTGAATCAGATTTTTGTAACAGTAGGTGGCATCCACATAGACACAAAGACTCATTTGGGTTGACTAACTCTCCCTCTGGAGTCTTTTAACACTGTCAACTTTTCAACATTGACTACAAGAAAAATTAGGTGCTTGCTTCAGGAGGACTGTTTTGCTGCACATTTCAATCTTAGATGCCAGTGAAGTTCCCAAATTAAATGGATCATATGTCATCTACATGCAAAACATTTTTACATAGACCAGTTTTCAGACTGTTTACCAATTTCTTGCTGTATAGTTTTCTGGGTGTTGAGTAAGAAAATTAGATTAAACAACAGAACAATCCATTTGTAATTGTATCGAAAGCTGTGAAATTAAGCATTATATTTTACCTTAGATGTATCACTATAATTATTACGTAAAAAATATTTAATTGTCATAGTGCTTGCCTTTGGCCTAATGACACATAAATTAGTTTCATGGGTGTAAACATGGGACCAACAATTATACAAAAAAACAAAAATATTTCACGTTTTCTAGATATTTATATTACTTGTGCAATGCAAATAAGACGAAGAGGAAGAAGAAGAGAGGGAAGAGGGGAGAAATTCTCCTTTTAAATGACTCTGTGCTAACTTTACTACTCCAAATTTGAATTTTTTTATATAATTAAGTCACTTTGATAATTAACCTGTAGGTAGCCTTTTAGATTTAAAGCACAGTCTTGATAGAGAGTATACTGTTTTATGTGTCTGAAAAGTATCTCATACAGTGGAGCTTTGATATGGATTTCTGTACTGCATCCGTATTAAAATTATACTTGCAATTCTAATGATTAACAACATAGTTGAGCAGTTCATGGCATTTCAAAAAAAGTAAAAAGAACAATTAAAAATTACTTGCATGAAAAACCTGTTTTTATGTTTTACATGCAAATAATTTGGCTAAATTCATTATGATGCAGGAAGATGAATCTCCTTTAGTACTTTATATGCCACTTCAGATAGAAACATATTTATTATTTTAATCTATCATTAAAATGACATTAAGCATCATCTTTCAGTGACAGATAACAATCTCTATTGAAAACAAATAGTAGAATTAGTTCTTAAGTAATAGCTTCTTTTTCTATTGTTTTAAAATGTCATTTTAATTACTATAATAAATAATGTACCACAATACATAGAAACAGTGTAATGGTGTATAAGTTAATAGGGAAGTTTATTTTTTAAACATATTTTATAGTACAGAGAGACCAACTGAAAGTAATTATGCTTGATTTATAATAATATAAATTAATGAAGGTGTTACTTTTAATATTTTTTGTGGTGTAAAATCATACTTGATCTCAAGGATTACGATTGCATGAGTTCTTTGTTTTAAAAGTAGACATTGATATTATATAAAAAAAGTCAACTTATATTTTAAAAAATACAGTACTACAGTAAGTAAATTTATTAAATTTATCTTTCTGTATAGCACTAAAATGGACTGTAATGCCTTCTTTACATTTTGTAATCATTGTAATTTCATGAACTATTAAGGAGAAATATTGAACATACAAGAAAATACTAAAACAAAGCACTGTGTCAGATACTGAGGAATGAATTATTGCCGTTACAATAGACTTCTGCAGTTTCCACCAATTAGCACTAAAAAGGTCTCAACAGTCTTATTTCACCATTTCTTTACATCCTAGGCTATCAATACCATGGCACATAATACTACTATCTTCAGGAACTAAAGAGTCAAATTATACACTATTTTTAAAAGAGCAGTTATTAATAATAAAACATGGTAAAACTGCAGTCCATTTTCATGACAAATTTTGCAAGGCATTTTGTGTGGATTGCCATAATTCAATTACCTTCTGGTTAATTTGATGTTTCTAAAGCTGAAACACACGATAGATTATACATCTTTAAATTTGCAATTTCCACTGAAAACCATCCTCTTTTAAACAAAGATATGTTACCAGATGCTGAATAGTGCAGGTTTAAATCTTTAAAGGTAAGGTAATGGAAATTGACACTCCTCTCTGCCCTCCCTGAACTTTCTTGAGCTGCAAATTATGAGGAAGTCACACAGAAACAACCATTATCATGAGCAATTACACTCTTATTAGTATACATCAGAATTATGTCACTGATATCAACATAAGAAGGATCCAGATCTCGTAAGTGGTGCTTGAATCTTCCTTTTTCCCGTGTCACCCAAACAGTGAATTAATGTCTCCTAGAATATATTTAATTTTGATTGAATAAGACAGTTATTGCATAGCAAACTAACAGGGTAATAGGCATTCAGGGACCCAAAGAATACTTATCTCAGCCTTTCAGAAGCTTTCCAGTTATGCAATTTACTTATTGCATGTGTTTTGTTCTGAAAGTCAGCTGAAATTTTCATTGCTGTTGAGTAGGAACTATAAGCATATATTGTTAATAGGACTGCAAGTAGGTTAGTGCATTTCATGCATTCTGTACTATCTAGGGCTTTTTGATTACGTTTTGTGTGTAAATGGGTCCAGACTGAGTAATGGCCCCATAGACTTTGAATTTCAAAAAACAAATAGTTTTGTATCTTAATGCATACTGCCATAAAATTTGTATCTGCTGATATCTAAAACAGGAGCTACATAAATGTGGGGTACTTAAAAAAGCATCCAGATCCACTTTTTATGAAACATATTATTTTTTGTTCTGTAATATTATCCTTCTAGTTCTGGGGTTCCAGATACGCCCTATTTCCCAGTGTGCCATTTACTTTCCCTATTGGAACAGTAATACTTGAAAAGTTAAATTTTTTGAAAATAGCTAGCACTACTTTGCAGGAACCACTAGACCACTCTCCATCATCTTTACTAAGTCGTGGGAAATGGGAGAGGTGCCTGAGGACTGGAAGAAGGCCAATGTCACTCCAGTCTTCAAAAAGGGCAAGAAGGAGGACCCGGGTAACTACAGACCGGTCAGCCTCACCTCCATCCCTGGGAAGGTGATGGAACGACTTATCCTTGGTGCCATCTTAAGGCATATCAAGGCTAAGAGGGTCATTAGGGGCAGTCAACATGGCTTCACCAAGGGGAAGTTGTGCTTGACCAACCTCCTAGACTTTTATGAAGATGTGACCAGGTGGTTAGATGATGGTAGAGCAGTGGATGTGGTCTACCTTGACTTCAGTAAAGCATTCGACACGGTCTCTCACAGCATCCTTGCTGCCAAATTGAGGAAGTGTGGACTGGATGATCAGGTAGTGAGGTGGACTGTTAACTGGCTGGTGGGAAGAAGCCAGAGAGTGGTGGTCAATGGGGCAGAGTCTAGTTGGAGACCTGTGTCCAGTGGAGTCCCTCAAGGGTCAGTACTAGGTCCAGTATTATTCAATATATTCATAAATGACCTGGATGAGGGAATAGAGAGCACTGTCAGCAAGTTTGCTGATGATACGGAGCTGGGAGGAGTGGCTGACACGCCAGANAGGAACTTCTTTACAGTAAGGGTGACAGAGCACTGGAACAGGCTGCCCAGGGAGGTTGTGGAGTCTCCTTCTCTGGAGACATTCAAGACCCGCCTGGACGCCTTCCTGTGTGATGTCATTTAGGTTCCTGCTCTGTCAGGGGGATTGGACTTGATGATCCTTTGAGGTCCCTTCCAATCCCTAACATTCTGTGATTCTGTGATTCTGTGAAAAAGCACAGACATGCCAGGAACAGAATCTCTGTTACTGTCACCCTGTTTTGTGTCAGCAGGATTAATAGGTGAAAGCTCTGTTTAGTCCAAATCTAAACATCTTTTCTGAGCTATATAATCAGACCCAAATATTCAGAATGACATGCTTCTTTCGGCCCGTAGTTAAAATATACCAATTTTTACCACTGTGGCAACTATACTGGTTGTTGGACAATCTAGTAGACAAAAAAGGGAGAATTTCATATTTGATATTGTATTTTTCTCTGAATTTGTTTAAGGTGAATATTGCTTTCTTAGCAAGAGAAAAGATACATTCCATATGTTGAAAAGATAATTTGCAGCTTTGGAGAAAATACATCAAGTATACAGACTTTAGAAAGATTTAATTAGGAGATATTTGAGGTTTGGAAAAGAAAGCTGCTACAGAAGCAGACTTTTACATGTCAACAAAAATATCAGTGTCCTTATAAGGACAGATTTTCTTGGCCTGAAACCTTTTTCTCTTTTATGGTCTTTTCATAGTCCCAAGATTGCTACTTCCTCAGATCATTCACTGTTTTGTCTGCCTTTTTCATCCAAATACTTACAAATAATTTTGTCTTATTTTTAAAGGTAAAGAAGTCTTTAAAAGAATTAACTGTCATCACTATTAGCTGTAAAAGAATAGTACTGCTCAGGATATATCACCACAACTTCTTGGTTTTTTTTCTGTTTGATAGTTGTTCTCTATTTAAGGATATTGCAACATGCTAAAACATTAAATTGCTTTCTCTATGCTTTCTCATGTTTTCTAATGGTGAGAGCAGGAAGAATAGAGAAGGAAATTGAAGACCCCAGTAACAGACAAAGTAGTAAAGAAAATCATATCTCTCTGAAATATAAGCATATCTGCCCCAAGTACATCACTGACAGTGGAAACAATCTGCTCATTTGTCAACATAGCTTTACCACTTCTTTTTTTTGGACTTCACATAGTGCAATCAGAATATCAGTAATATCTTGAATGCAGTTCTACAAAGCATTATTATCTGCTTGTTCTTTGGAATTTAACACAAGAAGGAGATGTAAAAAATGCACTTTAAGTAGGAGACGATATTGTTTTCAGTACCTCTATCCTACAACTCATTGATAAAACTGAAGGACAAAAAAAAATCAAATAAAAAATAAAGTGACAAATTGTAATTGTCACTTTATTTGTAAGGGGTTCTTACAGAATTAAGAGCAACACTTCTTATCTGATCATTGAAGATATGGCGTTCTTGAACATTCTTGTTCGTAGAATATTTACTTGTTAAAAACACAAGAATACAAATGAAGACAAACCTCAGTTTATTATTAGGAAGATGATGAAGAGCAGGGAAAAGACCTGCAGCATTGCTACAGCTGAAGATCTGTACAACCTTATGGCTGACTTGAAGAACTGTAAGGAAGTCCCTGTTATTTTGATTGTACATTTTTCCAAAGCATAGGTCAGAGATGACACTTGCTGAACATCTAGTGAAAAAGCTACAAAGATCAAAGCTACCCACTGTGTCGGGGAGGGCCCTAAATGCTCCCACAGTCCGAAATTTTGAAGTGTGTCTGTTCTTGCAGCAGACAAGAGAATGTGAGGGGTTTGTCTATTCTTGATGACAGCTTTCTCAGGGCATTGTTGGCCATCTCTTTGTGGACATTGTGTCTTCTCTGTATTTGTTATTAAAAGTCATACATCCCTCATTTTTGGTCAGAGAAAAACTGTAAAGACTGTTTGCTTATACTTGAAAAAACTCCTCCTAGTTTAAGAGGGTGTCTTACTCACTGCATGAAGCCTCTGAAGTACACATTACTTTCTATATTGCTATGAAGATAAAAATGTAATCTACCTCCTTCATTTGGCCTTAAATAAGAACTTAGATCCTTTCATGATTTTTTAATTTTAGACTACAGAAAAAAAA
>VWZK01004356.1:413-104560 GCA_013396935.1 Baryphthengus martii
TTTTTTTTTTTACACACACTCTACACATCTGCTACAAACCACAGTCAGAGGGGAGTCGGACCTCTGGTGTGATCCAGTACAGCTGTTACTATGTTCCCTCAGTTTTAGAAATCAACCTGACCCCTCAGCACTGGATGCAAACACCCTTAGACTTGGAAGAAGTTCAAATTTAGGACCTTGCTTTCGGAATGTTTTGTATTAAAATGATTTATATGAACACATTCGCTCTTTGGATCTGGCAGCAGCCTGCAATCAGGCCCAGCTTTTCTCAATATTTTGGGCCATAAGCCATCCGGCTTGGGGATTTATTCATCTTAACGTGTTTAGCTTTGTAAGCACAATGCAGTAGTTTCTGTTGTGCCTCCCGGCTGCTCTTCCATTTTTTATAACTCTTTTTCTCTGCTAACCTACTTTTAATGTTTCCTTGTAAAGCCATTTTTAGTCTTCTGTTGCCTTTTTTTTTTTTCTCCCCAAAAAAACCTCACTGGGATAAAACTGTTCTGGGTGCTAAACACTAGGCACTTGAATAGGCTCCAGCTTGTATATCCTGGCTTTGGAGATAATGGTTCCCACTAATCCTTCTGAGTGCACTCCCAGTTCCATACATTCAAAGAGCTGTCCCATCACTCCTATACACACCCAATTGCATCTGTTCAATCAGAGATCATGCATCAGCACATTGTAACTGCTGGTGCCAAGCAGTTCTTGAACCCCAAAACCCACTAACTGCATCTGACCTATGGAGGCTCCTCCATCAGTGTCATTCCCTTTCCCATCTTGTCCTCAATCCAGCTACCTGAAAAATAAAAATTATCTCCTATTCCAGCTCAGCCCTGCAGCCTGCCAGTTGATTCCTGGATCCCTTCAATTCAGTATCATAAATACACTTAACGAGGGAGTTTAATATAGATTTGGTAAGACAGCTATTTGAGCAATACATAATTTATGTTGCCCTGTAGCACAGGAAGCCGTGAGTGGCATCTGAGAGTGAATGGATTCAAAAAACATACAGAAGCACAGAGTGCCAAAGAGGGAAAGGAATGGGGGAGAAAAAGGAGAAAGCAACCTAAGGAAAGGGGTGCATGAAGGAGGAAGAGAGCTTGATTGCAGGGAATGGTGCGAAATAAAGAGACGTTGAAAGGCACAGGGTGAGAAAAGAATGGAGAAGGAGAGAATAAGAGGATGAAAGGAGAGAAGAGGAGCTAAACAGAAAATGCAGACAGGAGCATCCTGCAGAGAGGGTCTGCAGGATGAGTAAGAGACGAGAAGAAGCATGGAAAGGGAGAAGTGGAGAAGAGAGCATGCATGCTTGATGTGACAAGCAGGTCTCTGCAGCCTCCGAGTGCTGCAGCCAGCCGGGAAGCAGAACCGACTGTCGTGTCAGCTGGAGGGCAAGGGCGAGGAGAGGAGTTGTGGGTCTCATGGGGCTCTGCTATCTCGTGACTCACCCCACCTCCTCTCCTCTGTTCCCCCCGACAGCCACAGCCAAAGGGCTGCCTAGGTTCCATAGCCACCTCCAGCCCTTCAGGAGTGCGTGGTTTCACTGTCAGCCTCCTGCCCTTGCACGGCCTCGTTTTGGGAAGCTGTAGTGAGAATATGAGGCCAGTCTTTCAGCTGGGTAAATGGGAGAGGCTCTGCTGGCAGTCTCACCCAGCTGCACTTTCATCCCTTTAGCGGTAGTAGTGTCCTACTTTGGCAGCCTTTAGCTCAAGGATGAAGGTCCTAAGTGCCCACTATGGTGACATCTCTGTCTGAGAGAGCTCACCAGGTTCACTTGTGGATGTGAAATGAGACATAGAATGTGGATAAAGCAAAGGAAGAGTGGGGAGTTTGGCATGACTAGAGAACATGAACAGTGCTTAGCAAGCACACAGGATCTGTGCCTACCATTTGCCTGGTCTTCTGCTTCTGAAGAGGAACTGGCTCTCAGCTCCTAGAAGTCACTTTTTGGATGGAGAGCTCTCATCCAAAAAATTGGCGTCATTGAGCTCTCTCTTATAGTGAGCAGCGACCTGTCACAGAAGTATAGGAACACCTCAGAGAAAGTTCTCTATCAGGACCAGTCCTGCACATGAGGAGAGCCTGAGATACCAGTAAAGCATTCCTGATTTATTTTTTGGAGTTTATCCAATATGAATTGAAGGCAGCACAACCATTTGGCTCTGAATAGGACCCTTAGTGATCAGAACAGATGGCTATATTAAAAGGAAAAAAACCCTTAGCGTAACTGGACTAGCCAACAGCCTCCACAGAGGCCGAAGTGGGGGACTGGCCCTGAACACACACTTTTCCTTCTGACTGCAGCATCCATGACAAGGTTTACCATGACTTTTGTTCGTGAAATGCAGCCAAGGCTCTTGCTGTTGTATCAAATTGGAGATGATAGCCAGCTTTTGCCTCACAGAGTTCATAATACAGTTGGCATTGACCAGAGTGTCCCCTGCGTGTCTCTTCTCTTGCACACCACCTGTGGCTGTGCACAAACCTGCTCCTTCGGCCACAAGCTGACAAGCATGACTTTTGCAAGGGAAGCCTGACCCGCTGGGTGGGCAGACACGTGGTAATTGCTGCTGTTCCCAGTGCCATCACATTTGTGACTGGGCCACAAATATTAAAATTGGCTCCTTTTACCCCAAGTGAATCGGTTGGGAGCTGCAGGGAGCAAGGTTCCCTGGAAAAGTAGAGTATCTAATACCTGCGCACTTAAAAGTAGAAGTATCCATCGAGAGCAGAGTCTTTAATCTCTCCGCTTTCTGCCCATGGAAAGGGAACTGTGCTCCTCTCATGCCTTGCGAGATGATGGCTCTCTGTGTTCTTTAACCTTCATCACCTGATGTTTACAAAGTACTTCTAAAGCTGCCATCTGGCAAATATTGTGGAAAAATACCCTGGATTTTCCCTAATGTCTGCTTCTTTGTGTGTGTGTGCGCTTGTGCGCGCTCGCCTGTGTGCAGCTGGCTGTTTATCTGCTGGGATCCCCGTGACAGGCATCTCCGCACCTTCCCCTCTGAGTGCATGGCCTGTATTCATGTCTCTGTTTTCTTTGGCATCCCTCAGCATTTCCCTTGGAACTAATGGACAATAATATAGTTTCTCCTCAGACATTCCCCTCTGCCAGAGTGCTCCCATGAAGAGGATTATCATTCTCATACTTGTAAGCCTCATGCTGTCCCACTGTCTCTTGCAGGCTGCTCTCCCCTGGGGATAGGGTCACCAAACCTACAAAGATTTGCAATTAGATCTGCTCTGCTTTTTTTTTTCTACCCTGAAAAATATCGCAAGGGAAACTGCAGGTTTTATAGAGATTCTTCAAGTAAGTTTAAGAAAGCTCTGAGATCCCCTCTGCCCAAAATCTGAAAACTTTGAAAAGACTTAGGTGAACCCCTTCCAAAAAAATTCAAAAAACCCCAAATCTATTTCTGATAAAGATAAATGCATAATAAAAATCACAGAATTTCTCTTGAAAACTAATTTCAGTGGAAATTTTCCAAGTAGCTTTAGTGAGCTGTGGAGCTCAGCATGCCCTCTAGTGCCAGAGCAGAGTTTCACAGGCTTTGAAGCTCACTACGGCAAAACAGAGATCAAGTTGAAAAAGAAAAAAAAAAATAAATCCCACGCTTCTAGTGGTATTCATCCTTCTTTAAGAATTCCTACCTAAATTCAAAATAACAACAGAAATGAGAGTTAAATATTTGGCGGGGTGGAAGGGGGAAGTTTGCGCTTTGGGTAAGAATAAAACCTCTGACTTGTAAAACGTAGATCTTTGCAAGGAAAGAGGCTGTCTCATATAGAAAGCCAAAACATCTGGAAATGGGATATGGAAACTGTGCTCCAGCACCAGTTGAGCCAGTGTTGTTGTGTGACTGGGCTGTGTGTTTTCAAGTCCTAATTTCCCTCCCCTTAAGTAGTGGGCAATAACGATACACGCCTATCTCGGGGAAGTGCTGCATAGTGGTAGGTGCTGTTCTCTAGCAGACATGCTGGCTCGTCAACAACACTTGAAAGATGAACTTGGTATTCAACTGCCAGATCCAAGTTTCCTCTCTTTGAGGCAATATGGAGAATAAAAGGCAGCAATCCTCACTCTCTGACCAAAAGCATTTTCAAAATGACTAGAAAGACATCATCTCTAGCCTGATGGCATAAATCACTTTGATGAGCTTTCAGGTATATCCTGTGACTTGACTTATGGCTTTTTGTTTGCCAAAAGGGAATTATTTCATCTCCCTAGTGGTCCCACATAACTCCCACAACTGACTGGGGAATCCTGCCACAGAGAAACCTGAGCTGCTTGTAAGGCAGCTCCTGAGCTGAAGCGGTTTACAAGACTGAACTTTAAGACAAAGCAAAAGCCACAATGGTCCCACTTTGAAAAGCCGCGCATGCGTTGCAGAAGCTCAAAGAACCAGAGTCGTAGCCATGCGCTCATACTCCGCAGATGCACTGATGAGCTGGCGCCAGGCATCCCAACCAAATCCATCCTCCTCCATTAATCAAAATTCCAGGTTTCTGAAGACTCCTGGTTTGTTGAAGCATCTTGCTGTTTGAGACCCCAGGCTGATGTTCTTCGCTGCAGGACTAGAGAGAATACTCTAAGGGTCACATCCATAGAAGAGCTGGATTTCTCTAACTTTAGCTGGCCTCATAAGGACTCCTGTTGCAAACTGCTTGATTGTTTAGCTGCCAAAATGAAACCTTGGTGTCCAGCTTTCATCATCCAGTAACCTTTTGGACACCTTTGTGTATCTACTAAGCCTAGGCTGGCAAAACTTTGAAAGAGGAATCAAAATCAAAAAATACCTCAGTGCAAGGGTTTCTCGGCTTCAGTGACTCCACATTGGTCAGACCGTCCCTGCCTGTAATATTGTCAAGGTGTCACTCAAACGAGGACAAGTATCGTATCGTGTCCCAAACAAGGGAACGTGCCATCGCACTGATCCACACGATGTGAAGGCTGTCTATTTGCATTGCCCAATTATCTGGGACACAAAGCTCAGCACATTGTAACTCTGCCCCATTTCACATTCCAGGTAAAGGAGTGGGGGGGCAGCTCAAAAGGAGGATGTGTTGGAGGGTGTGTTTTCATTCAGCAAGAGCTCCTGACTTGCTTTATTTGTCTCCACATAAGTAACGGGGAACAGATGTCTCAGCCTCCTTGTACCAGTCACTCATTTAACAAAAGCTCTGTCTTGTTTGTACAGCATCCTTGTTCTCACACTCTTAACTCATCGTTACGCAGAGATAAACTATCAATGCCCAGCTTTGTGACGCTGCAGGGAGGAGGGCTGACTCTTCAGCGAGTGAGGAAGAAAACACAGGAAAGGGGACAAATCTCAAACCTTGCACCATTTGGAATGGGTAGCACTCTGTTCCGACAGGAACATGTGAGTTTGAGCCAGCTGAGAGGGTACAGTACCCAAATCCACGTTTTTAAGATGTGCTCCCACAATCAGACCTCATTGACCTCCTTTCTCTGAGACACCTCCATTCTGCCCCAGACACCAGACAGTCCTGAACCCCTACAGACTGCCTTAGAGTCCTTATTAGCTCTCTAGACTTCTACTTTTATCTCCTTCCAGTATCTTTTAACTTTAACCTTCCACAACAAGAAACACAGGCTTTGCCAAGCAGCTTAACACAACAAATTTACTATTACCAACTGCAAGAATTACATGCTTTAAGCTATCAAAAAAGAAAATAAAATCTCCAAAAGCACTTTCCTACCCCAGGCTGGCCCCTTCTTAGGGATCACAGTTCACCAGAAGTTCAAAGGGGACACAATCCTTCCTGCCCACTTTTTACGACGCATCTTTCTCCCATGAGGGTGATCGCTGGCACAGGCGGCAACCTCCACCCAAAATTCAGCCCTGATTTTGGTATCAGATACATGACCACATGCAGTGCTCTCCCAGGATCACTGGCTTTGCTCACACTCCCACCCACCACAGACCAAGCCACTCTTGTCCAGGGATGACCAAAGAGAACAGAAACAGCAGCATGAAGCACTGGCCATAGCCTTTCCCTAGGGCCAAGCCCAGAGCACGCAGAAAAGATTACATATTGTACTTTACCTAAGGCAAAAGGACCAAAATAGGACTTACCATTTGATGCAGGCACAGTCCTACTGCCACTACGCACCACGAAAAAAACCCTTCCACCACTCAGAGTAGAAGAGGTCCTCTCAGGACCACACCTGGCTCTTATCTCCAGATTTAAAGGGTTATCCATCAGACAGGGCTGAGGACAAGGCTGACGGTCTTCACTACAGCTGACAGGAGGCTCATTACACAGAACTGCCACCTGTCTGCTACATAGAAGTGTTGATTAGCTTTTTTTTTTTTTTTTAAGAATATCATAGCTTACTGCAGATATATTCAAATCTTTTGTAACTTGTTGCCTTTGCTGGTGGTTTATTACCAGCTGATGACACTCTGGGTGACTTGAAAATTGTATGGCTAAAAGCAGCCAGTTTGCAATTAGGTTAAGGGAAACCAGGTGATTTACTTCTTGTACATACCTGTTTCTTTCCACTTCCAAAAAATGTGCCTGAATGATTAAAGTTTGGTGTGATGGATCCCACCCCTTGTCTCGGTGCGTTTCAGAGCCTCATGAAGAAATAATGCCCCTGGTTTCAGAACCAAAAGTGTGGATTCTCTCATCTGCTCCAGTCTCTTGTCTAATACACTAGAAAGCAAAACGTGTTCAGAGGAGATATCAAGTCCAGCCACTGACTGTCCTTTGAACAGTCGACCCAAGGAGATCTCTCTGTAATCCCCTGTAAGTTTGAGGCTTGTCTGTGCCCTGAAGGAAAAAAATTCAATATTTCCTGCAAAATCCATGGCTCTGGGTAATCTACATTATTGTAACTCTGGACAAGTTTGTTTTCTACACAAATACCCAGTATTTTTCTAACCTTGCTGAGCTTTTGATTATCACAAGTATCTTGTGCCTATTAATATCACAAGGTGACGGTGAGGGGAAACTGGGTCCTTTCAACAGACTTAAATCAGACAGCTTTGACTCTTTCCCAGGCTTTCTAGATAAACCCCAGGAGGAGGCAGCTGCCCATTCTAAACGTTGGCTTATCAATCATACAGGTTCACGTGGTTTCTCCTGTCTCTCCAGGGTGTGAATCCTCACCTCCAGATTAACGGGCCGATGAACATCAACCACTACGCAACGAAGAAGAGCGTGGCAGAGAGCATGCTGGACGTGGCGCTGTTCATGGCAAATGTCACGCAGCTCAAAGCGGTGCTGGAGCAGGGGCCTTCCTTCCAGTACTACACCACCCTCATTGTGCTCATCAGCATTTCCCTCTTCTTCCAGATGATGATCGGGATTATTCTTATCATCACTGGTAAGGTGGCCACTGAGGTGTGTGCATCCTCATGGGGTGCTTCAGGGGCAATGCACCCCAAGGTTTGGCTGGCATGAGGGTGAAATGGAGAAGCCTTTTCCCCTAAATCATTCCTCCTGGCTCTGACTAAGGCTGCAGGAGGATTGAAGACAGTTTGGTGTGGATGGTGGGTGGGTTGGTTCTTTCCCTTGTACCACAGCTCTAACCACTACTCTCTCTTCACTTTCCCACTGCTGAAGCCCTGTCTCCCTGAGGGAGAGCTGAGTTTCAGGCCTCTTGCTGACCACCCTGTAAAATGCCCCTTCATGCAGCTCCTGCAGATACTACATTCTAAGTAGTATCTGCAGTAGTATCTGCAGTAGTATTGAGAAGAACTCAAGCTGGGGCCTAACAATGATCGAGGCAGAGGTATTCTCTATATTAACCTCACATTTAATCAATCCTACTTTTCTTCTAGTTCTACATAGACAGTATGTTAATATCAAAATTTCAGACAGGCTTGCCCAGTGCTCCATCTGATACAGGAGTTGCTGTATTTCAGCCTTCAACACATACTCAGTATTAAAAGTCCACAAAACACTGCCTTTTCCTACATACCCTACATGGTTGTTTTTTTACGTGGGACATGGGATCAGAGGCTACAGGAAATCCTATGACGTGTTCCTTCACCTGCCCCACATGGCACAGCTTTTCCCGGTGGCAGTCATGGTGGCTGGAGCCAGTAGTGAGAAGAAGGGGGACAGGGGACTACAACTCAGAGCAGGGAGCCACAAGACTGCCGTTCGCTTGGTGTCTCAGCCAGACAGCCCCAGAAACAAGGGCATTCCCATGTCTGAATTGATCCACATCCATCAGCTAGGGCTGATCCCATTCACATACCCAGATATCTCTTGGTCTGGGAGCAAGTAGGGGATTGATAGCTGTGTCAGCACATAGGTGAGATCTCAGTGTCAAGGAGGAACCGGCTTCCCAACCCAAATACGATGTTGCTGACCTTGTCCCCCATGTCACCCAGCCTTTCCTTGCCATGTCCCCTGTCCATGCAGTGGGGGATCACATGGCACCTGCCTCGCTAGCGTGCAGCAATAATTTGGCTATTTAGGGTTGGCACCTCCATGGTAAAAAAAAGACATGGCAAAAAAATAGATGGTTTTTCTCCACTTCATCCTCCTATGTTGCCCTAGGGCAAGCTACAGCCCTGGTAGAGTTCCTGGGATTATTTCTCCAGCTCTGTGGCTACAGTACCCAGGGGCACCATGAACATTTTCCAAGCAAGGAAGGCTTGCAGGGGCTGGGGAACTTGGAGCCAAGCTACAAATCTCCCTTTTTGCATTGTATCGCATAGCTCGTTTGAACCTGAATGATGTTGCAAAGCAACCTCGCCTGAATATACTCAACAATGCTGCCACAGCTCTCATCTTCATCACAGTCATCCTCAACATCTTCATCACAGCCTTCGGTGTGCAGAAGACTGGCCTCTATCCTACCAGGAATTTTGGACCTTATTAAGTCACGAGGCAAAGGAGTCAGGTAAGAAAGAAGTGACTTCCCATCGCTGCCAGCCCCTGGAAGGGCTCTCAGTTTCAGAAAATGTCATTGCAAGGTTGAGAAGGAGAAGGCAAAGCTACACAAATTACTAAAGCCTTTCCAGAGGCATATTGTTGTCCTATGAGCATCTGTGGCCATCAGACAAGATCCCTCAGAGGAGGATGATTTCTGCTTTCTTGGTCTTTAAAGTAAGAATAGCAAATACCCTAACTGCTGGGATTTATCAACAGCAAGAGGTTTTCAGAAGGCTGCAGACCTCATGCTAGATACGGATAACAGTTGTGGAATGGGAAAGAAAACTAGGTGCGTTCTGGGAGGTATCCAAAGATGGCAGCGTTATCGGAGCACAAGAAAAGGAAGGTGCTGATGAGGCAGGGATGAAAGAGCTCTTCACAACAGCCAGTGTGGTTTGGCAGAGGCTGTTTTGAGAATCTAACTCTCATTTTCAAGAAAGAGTCTTGTAAATAAGAGTCCAACCAAATGCTTGAGTTCCCATGTCAGCTCAATGAGGGAATTACATGTTCTTAGGTCAAAGAAGTGAAGTTCGCATCTCTTGCTTACATGACCTGTGACATGTAAACATAGTTTAAATGCAAGATACTGGAGTAACAGCCAGCAAGAAAGATTGATATACACATGGTACGATGAGGGAGGATGCAAAGCTCAAAAGGTTCTATAGAAACACTGCTGGCTTGGAATTCAGATGGGTAAGAGTGCTGAAGAGCAGCACCCCACAGCCGTAGGGATGGCCACGGTACCGAGTGACCCAGTCAGTCATGACTGCTCCTCTCTGGCTGTGCGGCGCAGAGGAGTGTGCGTCAACCTTACTGATGTTTTTTTGTCTTCCCTGCAGGATCTAAGCAGCGTGGCTGGAGGGGAAAGCTCTCCTCCTCTTATGTTTTCATTGACCTCAGCAGTAGCCCATCAACGAATCCGGAGAACTGGGTAAAACTGAAAACTGTGTGCACGTCATGGTATAGCAGCCCCTTACTGTAATGCTTTTGCAGTTCTAAAGGGGTGAAAACATTGCCTTTCACAGCTAGAGCAATCTTTTCTAGAGAAAGCTGCAGGAACAGCAGCAGGTACACATTTTTGAAGCACAGCTGTGTAAATCTCATCTCTTATTTTAGTTGCCTGCTTCACATATTCAATATCGGCTCATTTTGTAGAGAAGACTGAATGATTTGCTTTGTAGGCTAAATAAACAAGAGAAGTCCAGCTTTTTTGTCTCAAGCAAAATTTTCTATACATAAAGCAATGCTATCTAATAGTTTATCTCCCAGATGGTGGAACTGATTTCTCAAACCAAAAAAACCCCAAAATCTCATGGGAAGATAGAAAAGTGTATGTGAACGTACCTAAAACTAGTTCAAATGTTTTCCTAGATGTTTAAAATTAAATGCAACGCAGTTAAGAAAACAATCAGATAGTTCCAGCACGGGGAAAATAACAATGACAGAAAATAGATATCATGGTCTGATGTCATCACCAGGGACCTATCAGGACTAATAGCCTGACAATATTTAATAGAAAATGAAGAAGCATTATACAGAAGTAGACACTCTAGGCTTATTACCACACTAAGGAATGACAGGTGCATAGTGTATTACTGTATTAAAAAAATCACCATTGTAGTTTAAGGTCTTATCCCTAACATAAATGTTTTTAAATATATCATTTTTATATTGACAATGCTGGGAATTCTCTTGTACTAGAGCAATTTGTTTCCTTAAAAAAAAAAAAAAAAGTATTTGAATTAATGACTTTTCAGATTTATTTTTTTTAAAGAGTAAAATTTTTCCATCCTACATTTTGCAACTCTGTAGTCATGCTAAAAAAAAGATATTTTAATGGCCTAGTGTAAGCCTATTTAAATAATGATGTGCTTTTCTGATTAATAAATGATTTTTTTCACTGTACGGCAGATCAGAGTTCAAGGTGGGTTTTTCATTTTGCATACTCTTGCCACCACTGAGAAAGAAATGTCACAACTATGTCCACATACTGGTCTTCGGGACTTATTGGGAGTGTCTGACACTTTAAAAAACCAGATACGGGCAGATTTCATTTGTACTCTTTATTTAACTTTACAGAGAACTAAATTTTTCTTTAAGTCACAGGTGGTGATTTTTTTCTGAAGAGTGTGTGAATGATCTTGCCCAGAAAGGCTGGCGGGTAAGGCGACAGGCCAGCACCATCAAATGACAGCAGCTTCTTTGCAGCTGAAGGAAAGCCACATAGAAAGAGTAGGGTGCAAAACGTCAGTTATGTATTTACCAGAATTTAAATCAGCAAAGCTGAGCACAGTCTGGAATCTGTTCAGTGAAGCAGGTAAAGACTCGTCCTCCGCTTTGTCTGGGGGAATGGCAGGTCTGAAGCAACGCTGAGTTTGCTGCTTTTCTCAGTCCTCGGTCTCTGCTGAGACTGACAGCAAACTGGGGTGAATGCTTCTGGGGAGTCTCTCTTAACCTGTTCTCCTCCAGAAAAAAGGCTCACTGTAGAAGAAGCAAAATGCGTTCTAGCCAACAGAAACTCACCAGCTAAGGGCTTCCAGCCACTACTGGCCAACTGAGTTCATAAAGGTAAAAAATGATGCATCCCATATGCAGATCTCAAATCCTGTGACTCATTGCTTCACAGAGCAGCAGGCAAAGCAATTAGCATTGATGACTGAATGTAAAGAAATAAAACAAAATAAAAAATTCATCAGGGAAAACAGCAATGAGGGGAATTTCATTACCAGATCTGAATTTCAACATCATCATCTCAGAGAGCTGCCAAGTAAGGTCTGGTGGCGCGTGAGGCCTGCTCAAGCAGAGAGGGCTTCCTGTCACCCAGCCCAGGTGAGCAGAAGCCCGGCAGCACGCTGGAATGCTTTTCCCCCATCACCTTAATAATCATTTCTCATTATAATGGAATCGGTTTCATTAGCAACGTTGACTGCCTTTTTCCCTCTCCATGGCTGACTCCCATGCCTGCCAAGCTTTTTATACTCAAAGGAGGCACAACCGAAGCAAAAAGGGGCCAAATTTGAATCTAAATAAGCAGTTGCTGTGAAAGGGCTGCCCACCCATTCGTGTAGGCTGTGCCAAGTACTGAGCTCAGCTCTAGGCTCTCACCTGTGGTCTTCTCCAGGAATTGTCCCCTGCTTGGAGGGACTACTTTGCTCTCCACATTCTGTCTATGATCACATTGCACTTTGTGCACATTGGGCTTTGCTGGGATGTATATTTGTCCAATGTTTCTACCTTGTTTCCCATGAAAAACTGTTTTGTTGCCATCCCATTTTCTACATCCCTAGAGGGGAATGAAACAGGTCTAGCTCCTGGCTAACCTTGCTTGCTGCATCTCCCACCCTCCTCTTACTGCAGAGCTCTCATTGGCCTGGTCAGAGAGCAACCTGTCTCTCTGGTATTGCCTACGCCTTTGGTTATACGAACTCAGAGGAGCAACACTTGGTTTCTAATCTCTACTGTGTGGTGATGCGGGTGTGAGTAACACACAGACACAACTGAGCTCTTGTAGGAAGACAATGTATTTATAAAACACGAGGGAGAATCAGTATATCCCCCAGCTCTACCAGAGAGGTGGCCCAGGAGTCGTCTTGAAGGCACAGAGCCACATTAAGGCAGATAATTCAAAGATACAATTCAGATTTTTAACACAAGGCATGAGTATCTAAAAAACAATCAACTTCAGACATTTGTAGGCAATGACAAAAGGCGAGATGTTCATATGGGGCAAACATGAAAGACAATGACAAAACAAGTCACATCATAATTTTCACACAAAACATTTCTCTCAGAATAAAAGCCAGCCCTTCTTCACTCCCTTTGCTGACTGGCAAAACGAGCCTCAGCTCGAAAATCCACAGTCCTACAGACAGAGTCGGCATTTGTGGGCAGAGTCCCCTTGCCATGCACCCCACGCGTGGGGGCCCAGGGTCCCCAGCCTGGCCACATCCTGCTCCCCAGGAAAAGTTTCTTCTGCAGCATGGCCCATCATCTCCGCGCCAGTGAGCTACCGGACCAGTTCTCTCCTGCCTGCCTGATGCACGGGAAATCCCACGCAAAACTGATTTCCTCTTGCCGTTGAGGGCAGGACACAGCCAGGATGCACGTGAAGGCCAGAAATTCAGGGCAACTTCACTGCAGCCTCAGACACAGCTTCCTAAAAAGATCCTGGTGACAGAAACGAGATTGACTTCTGGGGGGAGTCAGCTTCCTGGCTGTGGTGAAGCCAGGTTCCCTCTCGCTCTCTGGGAGCTGTGCTGGACGCAGACACAAGCCCTCCTCACACTGATAGTGCACGCTGTGCAGCACTAGTGATTGGGCTAACGAACTGCTAATGAGCGACCACGGTGGCCCGGCCACTGCCCTGGATGGCCACGTCCTTTCACCGCACGGCTGCGAGACTACCTGCTTCTGCTGTGAACCCTGCTCTTCCCCTCTTCACAACCCTCTCTGGGAAAATATCCTGCAGGTTGTTTCGGCAGAGAGGCAGCAGCCTCAGACCAAAGCCCGGTGCTGCTCCTGCAAGATGTGCTGCTGACTAGCACGCCGGGGAGCATGCAGCCCCTCGTATCCCTACAACCCACAGTGGTCTCTGAGCATGAGAACTAGAAGGCAGCTTTTGTCCCAATGGGCTCTCTCCAAGCTCCTCCACGGAGATTGCCAGTTAGTGCCAATTAGTATTAATCATGTTTACTACCGCAATGCTTCAACACCAACCAAGAACCCCCACTGTGCCAGAGAGAGAAAAACATTTGTGATGATGGCTTTGACAGCAGGGATACTGACCATCAGGAAACCGGACTGAAACCCACTAACTCCTTTTATCTCCACCAAGGACTCCTCATGAGGTAAACAGTTCTGCTTGCCACTGGCCTGGGTTACAAGGCATGAGGGAAGGAGCATAGTCACAGCTAAACCATTGAGATAAAATCCTCAAATTCTGCTGGCAGTGCTGGAGTGAGAGCTGCACCCTATTTTCCAGTCTTTGCTGACTGTCCTCTCTGGTGAGGAAGAGGAGTTACTTGTACCATTTAAGCCAGTAAGTCACCTTCTGGATGCACCTAATTCTTGCTAGTGTCTGCAGAGGAGTGCCAGCTGCTAACTTCAGGGGCTGCAGACCACATCTAAGCCAGATGTGAAAGCACATGGTACAAATAACCCTTCCTTCCTGTGCATGACATAAGGGCCTCCACCAAATCCATCAGCTCTCCCTCTGCAAAGTAGGCATCATGCCATTCCCTGCCTGATGGGGTCAAACAGCCGGGTCCTGCTAATGCCTCATCTTGTCCCAGTGCTGGCCCTTCCCCGCCAGCCTCTCCCCATTCCACAGGGATTGCGTGACAGAGCCAGCCTGGACAGGCTGTGGAGGCACAGTCCCAGAGCCTGGAGAGCAGTTCACCGGCACGCTCCTGCGATTGCGCCTGTGTTTGAGTGAAGCACAGGCTCCAACATGCACTGAGAGCACAACTGACACTGCACATTCCAGGCAGAAACAGAACTTCTTGCAACATTGCATCATAGGGCTCTGGCCTTCCAAACTCCAGTAATACATTTTGAAAAATTAAAATAGTGTTGACCATTGTCAGCCTTTCCCCTCTTGCCTCAACAATAGTGTTTGTTGCTTTGTCTCTACACGGGAAGAATACTTTTCCTCAAGAAACAGTTTACTCTGGCTTGGGCAGAAAGCTAAGGCTGTCCCTTCATTGTCTGCATTCTGACAGAGGCTCTGTGGACTCAGAGACGCAGTCAGCTCTCGTGTACCCCTCATCACAGCTGCACGCTGCACAGCGAAACTTTCTGAAATCTGTCTGACTTTTTCTGATGCCATCAGTCACAAAACCCAGATTGTGGCAAGCAGATTGACAAGATTTTTATCCATCATCTCACATGCCAGAACTCGCATGTTCAGTTTTCTACTGCAACAGTGAAACTTGATGGACTTGTCAAGCACCACATAATTATTAATGAATGTCTACTCCGAACTGGCATCCACTCCATCAGCGTAAAAACCAAACAATTCTAGTATTGTGTCAGCATTGCTTGTATCCTGCGTACCTCCATTACTCACTTCTCAACAACTTCCCAGGGAGCTGGGTGCCATGAGCAGCATCCTAAGTCATGCTCTCCTCTGAAGCTTGAGACCAGTAGCAGCCTTTTCAGAATGGTACAGGGACACCAAAGCTTTCCTGTAGAGTGCTGAGCATGCTGGGATTTCTGGGTTTCTGCAGTCTTGTAAAATGAATACGGGGTAAAAAAATCATGTCTTATATTAATGGGAGATTTAGGGGGTGAGAATCTCCTGTAGCATCAGACAGGCTGTGGACAGGAGCTCTTTCCACAGTTCTTGGATCAACGCTAGCATGGATCTGCCCGTCCGTTTGTTCACTCAACCCTCTTCTTTGCATCCAACGCACATGCCGAGGCCTGAGGCCACCTACTCTGTACCGGACCTGAGCTCCCAGGGCTGTTCCAGAGATGAAGCACCAACAGCTGTGCCGGTTCTTCATCCAAGAAGCCTACTCTTTACATAAAAGTTGAACTATGACAAGACATAACTGTGAGGCCATAACTTATTAAATTAACCTTTAGATGCTGCATAAATGTACATGATTTAAAGAGCAGAATACTCCATCTCCTCTTTTTCTGACAAAATCACAATATTTCAACTAATAAAATATTGCCACTTCTTCCCTGCTAGGGTTTCCCTGATATTGTTAGGACAAACACACATGTCTGTCAGATAAGGCTGCAAAGTTCCTCCTGAGATGCCCTCCTAGCCTCTCTGCGTAACTCCTCCACTATCCTCAGGCAGTGGATCAATAATTTAAGTGGAGTTGTAACATCCACTCCTGCCACCTCACCCAGCCGCAGGCAAACGTGGCTCTCATAAGGGAAGCACACTTGTACCTCCATCCATGGCCCATCATTTGATGAGTACAAGCACAGTTTTTCCTAATGACTAAAGTGAAAAGGACAGAGAAACGTCTAAGCACCAGCAGCCTAAAGTGCCTATCAGCTCCTCCGCAACCAGATTTCCTTGGGTCAGCACACGGGCCTGTGGACACAATACAGTTCAGAGAACTTAGTTTGGTCCCCTGTTCAAAAGCATGGATACTGGAGAGATGGGGAAGAAATAGAAATGGGGAGGAGGGTTGGGGTTTTTTTTTGTGTTTTTTTTTTTCATTCAAGTATTGAAAGAGAAGCTGTGTTACTCTAAATAAACCGTTCTGGGCTTATCTGGGATTTGTGTTTGTTTAGTTTGCACCATGCAAGACTCAACGGGAAATATGGCACCTCTCCCACTGTACCACCCACCAGACTGCATGGCAGGAAATACAAGTCCTTCGCTTGTTGACATCTTCCCAACATGCCTTCCCAGCAAGACATGGATCCCACACCTTGGATATAACGGCTCACAAGAGAAGCTCCCGCTCCTCTAGCCTGACCATCCCTTCCTTGGCTGTGCCATCCCATCAGAGGGCTCTGGAGGCAGAGGAAGAGCTTGTGTGCTCGGCTATGTGCCTCGCTAAAGTGCACGTCAAGACGAGACAGTGGACGGTGCTGCCGAGCAGCGTTGAAGTTGAAGGCTACAGTGTCTTCAGCTGGCGCCGGTTCCACATGCCCCGCTTCGAGTGAAACCAGTGGAAAAAGTTTCTCAGGGAGAGGCGCTCCACTTCTAGCCCAGCCTGCAAGATCCTGGCAGAAAGGAGAAGCATAGACTTAGGGAAAATTTGATCACAAAGATACTGGAGGGCTCAGCCCCAGGAAATCTCTTTTAAGTTGTGCTGTTGTCGAGAGACTGCAATCAAACTGAAGAGTCCAGAATAGCTCAGGGGTATCTCATATCCACAAGCAGCCATCTAATGATATTTGATGCATGTTTATGCACCCCTGAGAGCAGGACTGGTCAGGAGCAGCCTGCGCACACCAGACTAGAAGGAAAGACAGCTGAAAACATGGGATTGCTCAGAATGCTAGTCTTTTCTGCAGTCATCTGAAAAAAGACTAACGACTTTAAAACTACAAACCCAGAGGCCTAGGATTTGTACAGCAGAGATCCCTCATCATAAACTCAGAAATTGCAACTGTACCTCATGATCTTTAAATGTGTCTCTGACAGTTGCTCTTCTTGGCAGTTGCTGTACATAGCAGGGGAAGTTTGAGGGACCCAAACTAGACCCACTGTGCACTGCACTGCCTGAAGAGGACAAAGTCTTCACAGTCACCACTACCTGATCTCTCCATGGCCAACCAGCAGTGTACCTGGAAGGCATCAGGAAAAGGCTCCTTTCTTCTTTTATTAGTGGTTGTAGCAGTGTATTTTGGGTCCATTCACCTACTAGTTTTAAGGTCAGGACATGCTCGAAGACTCTCACTGACCAAGCCTATAGTGGCATGATCCCCACTCTTGTGGTCATCGCTCCTCCAGGATCTAACAGGCCTCCCCTCCTGAGCGCCTGAATGATGACAATAGATGCCTACCTGTCCAGAAGTTCCCAGTCCTCTCCTCCCCAGCGGTCCCGAAACTCTTTTGTGTTCATGCCTCCGATCTTGTCCAGGTCAGACTTGTATATTCCCAGGAGACCAAACCCATTCACCTCCCAGTAGCCTAAGGGCAGCACAAAAGACACACAGGTTATGCTGGTACTTTGAACCACTGATGACTCCAGTGTGGCTGCTGGAGTGAGACTCAAGCTACTTGGACACAGGCACAATGCTGACACTAGAGAATCAACTCAGGACTAAGGCAGAGACAACCATATTAAAGCTTAAAGGCTTGCAGATGACAGTATGGGCTGTCCTATGAACTTGTTAGCAGAGCCTCTCACATCTCCTGTCTGGCACCATAGTATCTAAAGTATCTGGATTCTCCCAACTTCAAAGGACTGTCCCTGGATCTGGATGGCTCAGGATGACCACCTCTGTCTAAAGGAAATTCTATGCTCAGATGATCTGTACCACTTTCCTCCCCATGACTTGGGTTGGTTTTCCTCACCCCTGGGCTACCAACTCTTCTCAGGACAGGCAGTGCTCCCTAAGAAAAGAGCAAAATGGACAGAAACGAGTAAAGAAAGGGTTTTCCAAGGTCCCTAAATCCATAGAGAGCCCTATGAGATGACCAAGAGAATGTCAAATAAAGGGCTCTGATGGCTCTTTGATCTCAAATTCCAGGTATCTGACACTGTTAAGCCCCATCCTATGTCTAATGTGCTCTAATCTAGTGGTCCTGGAAGTACCTTAAGCTCCAGACCTTGATAGCACTAGAGCACCAAATCTCGAGATGGCAGGCACCCTTCTTTCCCCATTCTCCAAGGACTGAGCCAAAGAGGCTTCACTCCCTCTTACCATCAGGCCACTGTGGGGACATGCCGCAGTGCAGTCTCATGACCATGGGTGCAAAAGCCATCTTGCCCTCCACGCAGTGCTTCCGGATTGAATCAATGACTCCAGCTGGGAAGTGGATGTGGAGGTCACAGAGGAAAATGATGCTGTGCGGGTCCTGGAACCGACCACACAGGTTGGGAAAAAAATAGGTTGACTTAAACTAAGTCTTTTTTGAGGGGCAGAAACACAGAGATGTGTGAGTGAATTAAAGAGCCATTCATTGCTACATAAGTAAATGACATCCTGGGAGTTGACAAAATTGAGGGGCTGTTCAATGACCGGTGTACAATACTATGGCTATAGTGACCTGGCAGAGTCACTATCACAAAGCTGCGACTGTTGATTTCCTTCCTGTCTGATAGTCCCAGCAGGTGGACCAAGAACCAAATGGACCCCTGGCTCCTCAGAATAACTGGTGAGACCCTTGCTCTGGAGGGAGAGATTTGATCTGGTCTGCTAGGCTATTGCCTTCCCTTAAAAATAGTGTGCTCACTATGAAAGGCAGAGTTAGAGCCAGACACATACTAGAAACTTCCCTGTTCGCCCCAAGTCCCCCAGGCTTACCGTCACAAGGTCTATCCCTGCCTGCAGCCCAGCAGAACGCTCGAAATTCCCCGTCAGCTTCAAGTACCGATAGCTGGAGGGCAGATAGGAAAGAGAAATTCAGTGTGTGCATGCCAGTGAGCACAGAAAGCACCAGTAGCAGGTGGTCATCACAGGCGTAAGGCTGCAGAGCTGTCCTTGTCCCCACGCACCCTCTCTTCTCCCAGGTAACTAGCAATAGGATGAGAAGAAATCAGCTTAAGTTGCCCCAGCGGAGGTTTAGACTGGATATTAGGAAAAAATTCTATACTGAAAGAGTGATGAAGCACTGGAACAGGCTGTCCAGGGAAGTGGTGGAGTCACAAGCCTCGGAGGCGTTCAAAAAACATGTAGATGTGGCACTTCGAGACATGGTTTAGTGGTCACGGTAGTGTAGGCTTGATGGTTGGACTTGATCTTAAAGGTCTTTTCCAACCTTAATGATTCTATGATTCTCTCAAGGAGGAGGACAGCCTTTGTTGTGTAAGTGCACAAGCTCAGCAGTGCTCCACATCCCAGCGTGTCCTAAGTCTTCCCCATTGTGCAGCAAGGATAGGGCAGTCCCTAAAAAGAGCCTTTTCATCTCTAGTCCACCTCTATCCTAGGACTAGACCTGTTACTGGGAACCCCTGGCACACAAGGGAAATGATCAGCCAAGGCTGGTTCAGATCAGAGTAGAGAAAGCCACCAAGTGGAGTTCCCAGAGGTCTCCACACATTCTGTTCCATTTCTTACAGCTTTCTTATCTTCTCTGCCCTCCCCCTGGCCCATCATTGTGAGATTTGCTTTCTCTTCTCTCTTGCAAACTGGAACAAAAGCCAGGAGAGAAAAAGATGCAGCTGGAGGGATGACTACAATAGGTTTTGCCTTAGTTTTGTAACACCATTATATGCAGTATACATCTATGCACATTATATCCATGTATATGTAAAAGGTTTAGACGGGTGAGGCTGTGCTCGGTCAATACACAGAGACTGGCAGATGTGTTGTGTTTGCAGGCATTTGCACATGAGCAGTTTTTTGTGACCAAGTAGGACTCTCACCTGTGCAAGGCGGACCTTTTCAGAGCCTTCTCTACATCCATGTCATCGCTGCTGTAGTCTGTGATGATGATGTTGAAGTACGGATCCTTAGTGACTCGGAACAGCTCTTCCATGTCCGAGATGAACTGCAGTACCCACCGTGCCTGGTTTTTCACTGGTTGTATTGCAAGAGGGAGAGAACCAAAGCAAAACTGATTTCAAAGACGGTGTGGCTTCTCAACAGGCAAGGTTTTTTGCCTCCCCTCAAACCCTGCAAACCTTGCAGGGATGCTGAAATAGGCCCAGGCTGAAAATCTGGGCCAAAGAGCCCCAGAATCAGTGCAGGTTCTTTCCCAGTGCGTGACGGGAGTTTCCTTTGAGCTTACAAGCCATGGGAGTTCGGGCCCTGCCGTACTTCCGAGGGCTTTTAACTTGGAGAGAACAAAAATTGGAAGTGACCCAGACAAGAAGGTTGAGGCTGGCCCAGACCCACTGATCATGGCTGCCCTCATAGGAACTACCCACTGTGCCATCTCTCGTGTCCCAGCGAGGCAGGTCCCCCTTACCTGGCACCACGAAGTGAACCACAGCACGGTGATTCCAGGAAAAGCCCTGGGGCCAGCACAGCTCTGGCTCATTTGCCACAGCCATCAGGTGCCGTCGGCGACCCCATGCCAGGTTCCTCATCTTCCTCTCCTCCTCCTCGTCACCGCCGATGCCCTGCCAGCCCCGTGCAAAGACGTACTCGGAGAAGCGGACAAGCCGCTCTCCCTGCTCCAGCAGCTCCAGTTCCAGCAGGTAGCGGCTGCCCCGCATGCGGTCCTGGCGCTTCTCCACGTTCATGACACGCTGCAGCTGGAACCGCCTGCAGGAGATACAGCTGGGGTGGGCACGTCTCCCATGCACCAGCCTCTCTCCCACCTCCAGCTCATTCAGTTCTGCTAGGCTCTTTTCTCCTGGCTAGCACAAACCTTTTTGTCCCCAGCTTTCCCTTGCTTTGCTGCATCGCTTCCAAAGTCCCATGGGAAGGTTTAGCACCTGTTTCCTAAATCCACAAGCATGTGGGATTAGATCTGGGATTCCAGCCAGGAGAAAATACTTGGCAAGCCTAGTGAAATAAAGGTGACACAGAAAATAACAAATGTGTCTGAATGATTATAGGGCTGGTAATACTGAGTATATTCAACACCTCCTACAATGATCTTGGCACCAGGAGTATGTTTGGGCTAGTGAAATTGCCTGATGACAGCTTATCAGCCAATAACATGGAGTAGGACTGAGCAATCGTACAGTAAAAACTGGAGTGAGCCGTACATTCAGGATGGACAAAATAGGAAGAAATGCCAGGTCATGTCCTTTCAGATTATAAGAGTTTATGCTGCAAAATGGATGCTCATCCATTAGAAATGCTGAGAAAAGCTTGTATGTACTGATCAGTTACACCATGACTGATGTGATCCTGAAAAAGCAAATGCAATCTTAAAATGTAGCACAAGAGCTACTTCCAGCAGGTACTGGGAACTGATAACACTCATCATATAAAAACATCCAGGACACTGGTCACTCACGTACAGGAAAATTAACCCAAACTGAAACCTGTATGGAGAAGAACAGATAGGAAAATTATGGAAATAGAGGACAACTCAACTGAAGGATCAGGAGTTGGGACTGTTTATCTTACAGAGGCTCAGAGGAGGTATGTCTGTTTGCCAGAGAGGCAATCAAGATGGTAAGCCTTAAGAAGAAAAAGAACCGTAAGACCCTGCAAAACCAGAGTGCTAGCAAAAACTGATCTCCAGCGAGTCATCAAAGAAGCGAGGAGCTGAAGCATTTTCTCAAATCAGTACTAGGATCTAAAACTCTAGCTAGTTTTAAAACGGAGGTACACACCATCAGCTAACAGTGTAAGGTACTATGGTCGCCTCTCAGGTCAGTGTGCCGATCCACATTCTCTGATAGGTCCTTTCCGGTCCTATGTCCCATGTGATTCATAAGCTGAGATGTGGCAGACATCAAACCACAAGCACAAGGAGCTCCAGCTCTACTTTGTATCAGCAGGGTTTCTTAATTTTCAGCTGGTAAAATGCTCATATATGCTTTCAATACCTACACAGCAGGAAGCCAGCAAAAGCCCAGTGATGCCAGCTGGATGGAAACCACCAATCTTCCCCATTTACTCCATCAGCTGTCGGAGAGTGATATTCAGCCCCCAGACATGGTCTGGTGTCCAACAATTCCCATCTCTGAGCCAAAAGAGGTATTTAAAGCCCAGGTCTTTAAACAGATTCCTTGCCTGAAGTCGTATTTCCCACATCTAGTTTATCCTCCGATTCCCACTAGCTCCTCATAAAATAGGTATTCCTCACGCAGCATGGTGCACCAGCTCTGGGACAATGCTCCTACGTTTTTACACTGTGCCTTACCCTTTACTCTTCTGGTTAAGCTTCTTCAAGAAGACGCGTGTGACTTCTAGGGCCTCTCTTTCTTTTAGCAGCAAGTTTCCTGACGTGTTGCATTTCAGGTCAATCCAGTCTGTGCGCAGCATGTGAAAGTCCAGATTGCTTGTGCTGAAGGTCTGCTTCCAGTTCACAGCCTGGTCGAACACTGGTACGTAATCGAAATCCTCCTCATCTTCCTCCTCTGGCTCCCCCTCCGCCTCTTCCTCTTCCTCTTCTACTGCCGCAGGTCCAGACTTGCCCTTCACAGATGTCACCTGTGCCTCTCCCTCACCCACCTCCCCACCGACGGCCGCCTTCTGCTCAGCAATGTAGGACTCCACTTGGTTCAGCCACTGGGACAGCCCAGGCTGCTGGCTGGGGCCGCTAGTGCTCACAGAGCGTCTGCCAGCTTTGCCAGAGACTGGGCCTCCCTTCCCAGCTGGCAAGGTGCCTGCTGGCTGCAGCCCACCCTTAGCGATGCTAAGGTCTCCTTGACTTCTCACCCTTTTGGGAATCATGACCCCTGAGTCCCTGGGGCTGCCAAAAATCTGCTGTCTTTGAGACACGGTCCTAGAAGAAGAGTTTGCTTTTCTGACAGGTGCTCTCCCCTGAATGGCCCTGGTGTGCTGTGGAGGGCTCCTGGAGTTGTCTTTGACGCCAGCATTTAAATGGGGTCTCTTCAGGTTCCCCTCTTGGTCAACCTGGCTGAGGCTTTGGTTGGCAGAGGCCGCCGTGACTGATTTGACACTAGACCCCTTCATCCTTCTCCTCTGTAGCCCCTCTCCTACGTCGCCACCCACCATCGAGAGGAGCCGACGACGCTCCTGGAAGGAATAGTCCTCATGAACGTTATCACTGCCCACCACGCTGCCGGGAGCATTTCCTGCTGGCTCTGCCCTCCCCACATCTGGGCGCTCAGGGGGACTGGTACTCTCCATGTCCTGCTCTGTGTACTGCAGATCATCCAGATTGCCCTCCTGAGAGCCTGTGGAAGTAATCACGGTCATACCTCTGGCAGCCTCCCGCTGCCTTCCCCCATCCGGACCCAGGCACCCATCCCGCCCAGGGGCAGCTACTTCTTGCCTCATCTCAGTGTTGTGTCTCCTGCTCAGAGGGACAGCGATGCTCTCAGCAAGAGCACGGCTTCCGTGTCTGGTACCAATTTCCCCAACCCCTATTAGCCAGCATTGCCAAAGGCTGTGCAGGTGTCTGGCTTTGTCTTTAGCTGTTGGTCTGGCCACAGCTTTACAGGGCAGGTGTGAGCATAGGCTGCCACGCTGCACACCTTTGGCTTTGTCACTTCTGCCCATGTTTTTGCTGGAATTGCACCTTAGCTAAGCTGCAGGCCTGAGAGGTAGTTGCCATGTTGTCTACTACAGCCCACTGGTGACCTCCCAACTTGCCCTTAAGAGAAGTGAAAGTGGCAACAAAAATCTCCCAGCCGTAGCCGTGTGGCAGGGAAGGGCTGTGATTTCCTTGGTACAGAAAGTCAACAGCTTCTTTCGTCTGGTGCTGGGAGATCACACACAAAAGTGACAGATAAAAGGATCCTCTGGGCTCTGACATTAGGGCCCCTACCTGGCTGCTCTGTCTTTTCTCCAGAGTCCAGGCTCTTCTCTGGTCGATCCATTTTCATGTACTTGTAGAATCCAAATCTGCAGAGGGAAGGGCAAAACACAAGTTTGATGAAAGTTACTTTGCCGTCTCCAAATAAATTATGGCCACTGCTTCAGAGGTGATGGTCCATTGCTCTGATTACATACACGCAGCATCTCTAGATCCTCCTTTTCCAGCAAGTCATAGGCTATTATCACCCCTATCGTTCAGATCTTTGGGCAGTCAGGTCTTATTCTGCACTGTCAAAGATGTCGGCTTTCCTTGCCTATCATCCTAGTCTTTCAGACATTTTCTCAGAAGCACGGAAAGAAATCCCAATATAAGTACCCTGAAACACTTCTTTAGTCTCCTTTAAACTGCTCCATAAAACTCACTTATGATGTAGTACTCACAAAGGCAAGTCACCGTGCTGCAAAAGTAGCTCAGGCAGGTAATTGCAATGATCTCCCTCTCTTTTCTCTCATACCACCACTCTCTGTGCTTCAAGCTTTTGGGAGGAATTTCCAGGACTGCTTCCCTGCACGTGTGCTTGATTCCAAACAAAACAGGCTCCTGGTTCCCAAATTTTGTCACAATACAAATTGCCAAAGCAATAATCCCAGGTGGTACCTTCCAGCCCATAGCAGCCATCTTTTCCACCCTTCACATGAACTGCAGTTCTAGGAGTTCCCTCCTAAATCTACAACACAATCTGTTGTTCCATTCCTCAAAACAGTCCTGTAGGGAGGAAGAAGATCCTGAGCACAGGGAGGCCCTCACCAGTTACCTCGCCAGAAAAGTGATTCATCCAGCAAAACAATTTCTTCTGAAAGGATGGAGGTCCTCACACAAGGTGTCTGCTTGTGGCCAGGGGGAGCATGCGAGTGGCAGTTGCCAGTGAATCTCAGTGAAGATGAACGACAAGTATTTATTTCCCCAGAGAAGATGTCTGGTGGTGAGCAAGGTTTAGCTTCCACAGCAACAGCCATCAGGAGGCTCCAGCAACTGGCAGGCAAGGTTTGCTAGAAATCCATGCCGTGATGTAGTGGAACAAACATGCTCTGACCCAGCTTCCAGATTAATAGAGCAAGAAAAGCTGCAGCAGCTTCCCCTTGAGACCTAAATGTATTTTCACTTAAAGGGAGCACAGGTTATCAAAATAAACTATAAAAGCTTTCACATTTTGCAGGACTTAAGGGATCTTTAAGAATTAAGAGAGTCCTACAGAAGCGAATATGAAATTCCACACCAATTTCAGCCTTCAAACCACCTCCTTCCTCCCTGCTAGGAAATCTGCATTGGCAGCATTCTACCTTTCCAAGTAATAAGGGTTTTCTTGATAGAAGCATTTGTTGTCTTTCTCCATGTGGCTCAGGCGGCTGTAATCATTCGGGTAAACAAAGGATAAATGAACCTGGGAAGAAGGGAAGAAAATGAAGTCAAACCCTCATAAATGCCAGATATCGGTCATGAGGTGACCCAGATACAGTTGCAGGTTGACCAGTCCTTTGGAGAGGGAGCAGGGGTTCCTCACTAACTATTTGCCTCTCCAGGGCACTCGGTATCAGGCTGTGAGAATGGAAAATAGAAGGAAGCATGCTGGGATATGTGCACAGGTGCACCTTTCTCTCACTTTCTCTTGGCATCTCTCTGTCCGTCTCTGCAACTGTGCATTTAAGTCCTATAATAGAGTGAGAACTGGCCAGGAGAGAGGTGGGCAAGTCTTCCTGAGGACATACAGGGATTACAGGAGCCCAGGAAGCATGTGGAGAGATCTCCAGGCAAGGCTGAGGGAGCCAGAGCCACTCAGGGAGTGTAGGTTTGCACTGGGCTCCAGGGAGGGCAAACTGTGCTGGTGACCTGTCCCAAGTAGACCTCAGAGTCTGCTTTACTATGCAGAGGATTAATCCCTGCTACACTGCATGCCCCACAAATGTCAGCTCCCCCTCAAGATCAGTCTTAAGCTTGTCAGGGACTTTAGTAGTCCACACAGACTATGGTTCACTCCATGGAGAATAAAATCCTTGACTATTGTGAGGCTCCAGTGAAGGCAAGCTCTGCTCTTTGGTTTCAGGTCAGAGGGGTTCTGTCAGACACACACACACACACACACACACTTCTACCGCATTGAGACCTGTGAGCAGTGCATAGCACCTATCTCTCTTTTCCTGGTGCTGCCCTTTGGCACGTACCGGGATGCACAGGCTCAAACAGCAGACGGTCAGATCTGCCCAGGAGCTTCAGATTGGTGGACAAGCCCACGGTTAACGGGGTCTCCCTCCTTCCCCCTTGCATTGCCTTGGGCAATTCTCTGCTCAAGGAATAAAACTTACAAACTGGAGTCCCTGGTAGCGCTGCAGAGGAAATCCATTCACCACGTAGCTGGGCTTGTACGAGCAGTCTGGCAAGGCTCGGCGCACACGAGACTTGCTGAGCAGCGGCACTGAGAAGAAGAAACACACAGGCAAGAGTTGCTGGAGGGGTCCTGCTGTAACACACGCACCACCTTAGCTACTTCTGTGTCTGGCTTCCACGTCTCTGTGTGAAATACTAACAGATACATAAAGCAAACCCTCGCACAGCTCGCCTCTTTTCGTTGCTCTACGGCACTGACACTAAAATACTACGCCCAGGGATGTGGTGTGAGCTGGATGCCAAGAAAGAGGAGCTGGATTCAGTCTGTGCTTTGTTTCCGACAGCGACTGACACCGTATGCTGCCCCTCTCCCTCTGCACTGGGGACAAAAAAAGCATGGCCTCTGATAACCGTGGTGTAGGAGGACAATCTTTCTCAGTTGTGCTACTGCACGTGCTGTGACAGGCTGCAGCTACCTCCTCAACCGCTCTGTAAGTCTTACCTTTGTACAGAGTGTCCCGGGGGTCAGGCTTCAACATGTCGGCTGGGTGTGCCTTGCCGCCTGTGCTGTCAGCAGGCCGGCTTGTGTGACTGGCCAATGTCTGCGGGATATGCCCAACCTCATCCATCTTTAAAAGTGTCTCATCTAGAAACCAGAGAGAGAACGGAAGGAGGAGGAAGGGCTAATACGTCCCTTGTCCCCAAAAAAATGCCCTTCCCTAGCGTCAGCGCTTTCCAAAGGGCATTGCAATCCGCGGCACTAATGGTGTCTCTGGCGTAGCGATGCCTACACAGTGATGATCAGGAGCTGCACTGCAGAGACACCGTGGGAAGGAAAGGCTTTGACTCAGAAAGCTGGAAATACAGAAGCTGTGGGGTAGGAACACGGCTATCACTGAAAGCAAACAAACACAGCGATGAGTAAATGGAGAAAAATGACCTCCTGCCTTGGACGTGCCAGTAGTGGTGTGCTGAAGCAGACCCATGCTAGCAGAAATCACTGGACACATCTGAATTATCAGCATTAAATTTATTTTAAAGGGAGAAGAAACTTAAGGAGTAGAGCTTTCCCCTGTGCTAGAAAAGAAGCAAGACCCTGGGGGTGAGGCCTTCAGTGGCTGAGGAGGAATGGAGAATAACAGTAAGCCAGGAGGAATGGGAAATTTAAATTCAAGACTGGGTATTGGTTACATTTTTTTCTGAGGTGCTGCTGCCAGAGGACTTCATGTCTCCATGGCTCTTACTCTGAGATAAGGGAAACTGAATAACTATCCAGGAGGGCAAGGCAACAAGCTGCCAAGGGCACTAGACTTACTGTTAGCAGCTTCTGGGTACTGAAGAAAATGGAAAACAAGAAGAAATGGAATAACACAATACAGCCTGATAAAGGCTGATACAGAAGAGGGAAATGCTGCATGGGCAGAAGGTGCCAGATAAAGATGAGACTGTAGCGCTATGCCCAATCATGAAGGGATTTTCTGGGATATGAGTCTTCACCTCTACAAGGAATTAATAAGAACAGAAAGAAAAAGGATGGGGACAGAAGACTTAAAGGAAAGCCTAGTCCTGGCCAAATGGCAGGTTCCAGAAAACACAGCAGTAGGTTGCGATCTACAACACAGCAGAGATGTCTCAATTACATCAGGAAGTCTTCCATGGGTAAAAATGTTGACAAGGAAAAAGTCTGGAGATGTTCAAAGGCAACAGTGGTAGATACGGAAAGGGGGAATGCTGGCAGAAGAAAGCAACGCTGACAAAGCTAGAAAAGGATAAATAGGACTAAGAAGCTCCTTAACTGATAAAGACATCACTTGATGTGCTAAGAAAGGTTTACAAAGCAGGAGGGACTGGGCTGACATGCTTGCAGCAATCCATCAGCAACTTGAAGAGACTTGAGGCTGACATAGAAAGCAGCATCCCCCGGTGTTGCTGGTGTATGTCATTGTGTCCAGCGGCCAGAGTGAATCTCCTGGAAGTGCTACAGCGGCCCCTTTACCCTGGTCATGTCCAGCTGCCAGCACCGCCCCCTGCCCAGCTCCCAAGTTACAAGCCTCACGTTGTCCCTGGCAATCTCCATCCCATGTTACTTTCACATCTGGAACAGTTCTCACTCTTGCAGACTCTCCTCTCTGCCCTTCCTCACTGCTATGAGAGTTCCCTGAAATAACGCTCTAATTCTGCTTCCTATCCTCCTACATTTAATAACGAGTCACACTCTTGTCCAGAGGTCTCTCTCCTGATCCGTCTCCCCTTCTCTCTTGTAACAATCTGTAGGCATGGTATTTGCCTGGCTAGACTATGATTCATGGTGAAACGCTGCTGATAGATTTTGGAAGAATGGGGAGGTGCTCAGGGAAACTTACAGTGAAGATACTTACTAGCAAAAAGGGAGAGGTATTGGGAGTCAATAACTTTGAACTTTGCTCCTGGGTCATTCAGTCTCCACTGCAACAGAGAAACACATTAAAATGAAGTGCTTATGGAGTTAACGAACCTTGAACAAAAGGAACTGGCATACGATGTTTTTTTCACCAGATGGGCTCGCAGCTTCCTCCTTCTCCTTACTATGACCGAGTTTACCTAGCAGAGAAAGACTGGGAAGGAGCTGAGATCTCCCAAGACACATCCAAAGCAGGAAAGGACAAAGAGCTGCCACAGAGATGGAATGGGCAGAGCTGTCTCAACTAAGCAGAAGAAAGGGTCCTGACGTGTGGCCAGGGCCATGCCCCACAGAACTAGGTAAGGGCTCTGGAAGGGATTAGCTACATCTCATGCAAAGAGGAGCTGGGGCCTAGGAAAAGAGGGAAATGGTTACAAACGTCAGTCCTGAGCTCTTAGGGGACGCGTATACAGCACAGCCATTTGCACAGACTCACTGCTACTTCCACATGGTCTGTTCCTCTGTCATCCTGCTTGTGCAGCACCTCAAAATAGTACCTGCCTGCAGCTGACAACCTGTGAAGAACAACGTGTCTGTCACCAAGAGCATTAAGGAACATTTCTTAGCTTGTCAGCAGACAATGAGTAGAGAGCAACCACACCCATGAAACAACCTATTTCTCAGGGCGAGCAGAGTTAGGACTGCCAAGAAAATCCAGATGCCGACAGCGAGATAGGTAGCTTCCCTCGTGCACCTGGAGTGCTCCATACCCTTCTCAGTTAATTCTGAGTTACTCCCTTTCAGTTTTGCCTGCTGAGTTTTGGCCTCTGGAAACATGGCCAGTTCCAAGGCAGGAAGCTCGGGATACGGTTCATAGAGAGGAGTCTGGATCTGCAGGTGGCTGCTTCCTCCAGGGAAGAAGAATGCAGGGTTGCATTCCTGCAGTAAATCAGCACAGCCACTGGCACCAGTGTGGATGTCACTTCAGCTCTGACAATATCCCAGAGTAGTCCCTTTCTCTATATTGTTAATTTCTTCATAAACAAGTCCAGGTTCATTTTCCTTGTGATTTCCTGGCCATGTACAGAGGCTCACTCACCTCACCATCTTTGACTGCTGGCTGTGAAATTTCCCAAATTCCCCTGGTGCAGTCCACTCCTTCCCTGTCTGTGAAGAGACAGAAAATGCTCTGGTTAAGATGAGTTTCTTCCCTGGTTACTGCGCTGAGAGTGATGAAGAAGGAAAATTGAGCTACTCCTTCTGGTGAGTTGTCTGTGAGATCTGTAACTTGTGGATAGATTTAAGTCCCTTAATCATGAACGTGGGGCTCCCAACAGCACTGCCAATATGTAACTGGCTTAAGGTATGTAGTGTCGTATTCATCTGGCATCTGCAGTGGTTGGGCAGGAAAGAAACTTGGGTAGTACAAGGAAGTAAGTAAGACAGGAAGGTCTCCATCCCCACCGAGCCATTAAAATCTTGATGGAAGAAGCCATGCAGCATGCACTGTACCTTGCCTACACTGGCCAGCAGCTGGAGACCAGAGGTCTTTTCGTTTGGACTCAGCCAGAACTCAGCATTGTCATCCGCAGCAATTGCAAACTGAAACTCCCCTGTTGAGAGATGGAGGGAGTAAGCAGGGCTCTGCGGTAAGGACTTGTGCACATGGTGGATTCTGATTCTCTAAAATGCTGTCTTCACCCTTTTTCCTAGTGAGACCCTATCTTCCCTTTTGTTCGTACAGCCTCCACTCCTTTGAATCTCTCTGAGTCTGCTGTGCTTGAAAACAAACCTTTATAGACACAATTTGTTCACTATTTCTCCTGCAATGGCTTCACCTGACATCTAACCTGGAAAGCTAAGGAGTCCATACAAAGTCTCCCTGCCTCCCCTTTTGTTTCTAGAGAAAACTTTTGTGTGAGAAGCTGTGTTTGGATGGAAGAACATGCACGTGGAGCCACAAAGGGAGACACAGATGCTTGAGTCCTATTGTTCTGGCTGGGTTTACAGGGATGGCAGTTGAGGGCCAGGGGACCAGGAGACGTGGGTGAGAGCTAGCAGGCTGCTCCAGGCAGAAGCGTCCAGCTGGGCGATACAGATGTCAGCTGCTGTCAGATGGTATTTGTGCACCCGGGGAGCAGCAGGAACATAAATGATGTCATGTACAGTCCTGTGCATGCAAGGGAAGGAGGAAAAGCTCACGGATTGCTCGTGCCCACGTACACGCCACGGGGCTGTGCATTCATGACAGCATTGTTTTTTATCTAGCATTTCCCATCTGTTCTCTTCTGTGCTTTCTCCTTTCCACCATAAAGGGGAGGCAGATGTGTTTCATCCATGCCAAGGCCACGGCCAGTCACACACAGCTGTCTGGGGCCATGAGGGACCTGGCGTTGGGCTTGATGGGGTGAGGACACCAGTGTTCAGCACCAGGAGGGAAAGGAGGGGCACGTGAGAAGAGACGTGAGCAGCAGCACAGCAGCCTCAGAGCTCTCACCATCGGTAAAAGGATGCAGGTAGCCAAATATCCGGAGACCGTAGTTGGTCCATTTTGGGGACACAGCCAGCTTCTTCAGCGTAGTTCGTGTCTGAAGTGGAAGAATCAAAAAATAATAAAAATAATTAGATGTGACAAGAACAAGGAGGGGATGCAAAAACCCCCAGACAAGTGGGCAGGAAGAAGCACGAAGGGAAGGATGGGGCACAGCGTGTGATGGAGGCAGCAGGAAAGAGCAGGCCAGATAAGAGACAAACTGGAGTAAGTGCTGCTGCAGCGAAGGGAGAGCTGCACTGGGAATGCCAGTGAGCTGCTGGGGATGGGACATGGCATTCGCTAGCCACTTGGAGGGACAGCACCAAATACTCCTTCGTTCTGTTTCCAAGGCCTAGCAGGCCAACATGGGTAAAATGAGCCTCCCTCGCACAGCAGAAAAGCTGCCACCGTTAAACTCTTGTGAAAGCTTCCTGCTCCCCAGGAGTGGCAGGACAGAGGAGGTGATGGAGAGAGATGGGGATGGGATGCAAAGGGAGCAGGGACAATTCAGCTGGAAAGCAGAGCAGGGAAGCACGGGACAGATGATGTCGAGGTCTTACTCACGTGAGGGAAGAGGGGGAAATGAAGGTTTTTCCTGAGCTGCTCAGTGGAGCTGCCGCACCAGTCCTCAAACACGTGCAGATTGGCCTGGCCCTGGAACTGGGGGGCAGAAGTGGAGCACCATGAATTGCTACATCCCTCCCCTGCATCCCTCCCCTGTCCTGACATCCTGGGCCGTGGTGCGCAGCACTGCAGCACTTGTGAGAGAGAAGGAAGATGCCGCTGCTGGGAGGGGCTGGTCTGTAAGAGACGTGGATCCAGACCCCTGTTTCTCATCTACTGAGGGTTTGGGATTGGGACAGGTGACAGCCTGAATGGCACCATAATAATAATAATAATAATGCCTGGGACAACTCAGTTAAGTGGCTGGGGTTCACTCTGTTTTGCTCCATCAAGGAGGTGTTTAACTAGAGGGCTACACTCTGAGGCCATGGTGTGGAACATGATGTAACATGGCAACAGGCCTCCACGATCCAGCAAGTAGAGCTTAGGGTCTTATGTCCTCCAAGGGATATAATTTTGGGCTCTCCTGCCATTTTTAGGGCTGTTTTTGACATGAGGAAGAGGGGATATACTAGGGTATGGAGATGGTATATTCTCTTCTTGAAGCACATCTGTGATGTAAAGCTCACAGAGACAGGGAGACGGAGGCTCAGCAGGGTAGGGAGCAGCAACACAGGCAGGTCAATCAGTGATTTAGCCTCCATGTGTCCACAGAGACACAAAAACACTGTGAGATATGAAGTTTCTTCCTGGACGGCGTAGGAGGGTGTGTAGCGTGGGTACAAGTGGCTTTCCCTGCTACCCAGGTGGCCCTGCTGGGAGAGGCTGTCCATGCCTGATGGAGACCTGGAGCACAGCTTTGCTGGGAAAAGCCTGCTGGCCACTGTGGGATTTCAGTGATATGCTCCGAAAGGGTTGTATTTTTCCTTTCTTTTTATCAGAGCCATTCAGAATGGAGGAGCTTTCTGCCTGCAAATAGCGGAGCTGGATGCTGAAACCCTCCATACAGGTCAGGCATCCAACAGCAGAGGATAAATAAGCTGGATACTCTAGAAGCTACCTTAGATGGGGAAACACTGAAGGAAGGAGGAAGTAGCCTTGGGACCAGAGAGCTTTTGTGTGGCTGTCTTGCCTATAAAAGGGCTGTGTGAGCTGGGCTGGGGAAACTGCCTGAACAGCACCCAAATGTCTACAGATGGCAGCAAATTCTTAGTTTTCGCTGGGGAGTCTCTAGCAGGGCTGAAGAAGCACCGTGGAGAAGGAGGGCCCAACTTCTCCATGCTCTGCTGGCAGAGAAACCACTTCATGGAGTGATTTTTCCCAGGACAGTGGATTGGGGTTTTGTTTTATAATAAACCATGGCTTGGAAGGAAGGACGCAAAGCAGACTTGGCTCGGTATCAGCTCATGCAGTAACGGTCTTTGCGAGCAGTAAGCTTTAGTCATGCCCGTGAAAACCATCTCTGTATGCCAGGCAAAACACATTCACAACCACTGCTGTTCTTGAGTGGTCTTTCGTCAGCCCTCTCTCACCGGTGTCCACACTGCCAGGTCTTGACTGATGCCTGCAAGCCCGTATCATCCTCCAATACTATCTCCTCTTCCTCCCTCCTCTGCCGACATCCCTCAGACCAGATTCTGCCCATCGGTCAAGAGGAAAAGCAGCGAGACAACGCGGATGTAATTCCCCAAAGTGATGCTGTGTAGAGTCAGAGAGGAACTGCACAGAGAGCTTGGGTCGATGGATGCAGCCAAGAGAAACCTGGGACTCTGCAGGGACTTGCGATACAAATAAATCGCTGCAAGCATGACAAACACTGAATTGGAACGTAATTGCCAAGCAATCCCATGTCCCTTGGCCAAATCCAGGTTCACATTCAAGGGTCTTACACTACTTTTCTCAGCCAAATCAAATAAAGACAATTGCTGTTCCTTGTGGAACATGAAGTGAGGTGAAAAGGCTGGGCTCCCACGGTGAGTCACTGCCAGAAACTGAGTCTTAAGGCAGTCTGCTGCTAACCACAAGCGATACCAGTTTGTCTTCTGAGAGAATTGTTTGTACACTGCAGATAGCGGGCTCAGCTCTCTTTCCAAGGTAGCACAACACTCCCACACTGTGGAGAGGCTGGCACTGCAGTTCCCTCCTAGAGAAGACTGACCCAAAGAATGCTCCCAAGAGCTCAGGACTGCAATGGAGCTGGGCTGGATTTGGCACGGGGTTGCCCAAATGCCAAAACAGTTCTTTATGAGAAAAGTCCCAAAAGAGTAGCTAGACTTGCTCAAATATTTGTAGAGGAAACTTGGACCAGTCCCATTCTAAAACAATACTTTAGTTCAGAGTTTGGAAGTATTAGAGAGAGGGCAGCCTACTAAAAAATGTGGGAGACGCCACAGTACTAGGTGCTTCATCAGTGCTGGCCCTGGAGATTTCTAGCCCAACATCCCTGTCTCCAAAGTATTTAACAAAGCCACCTGAGAGAGATTCCAGCAGGAACTAGTAAGATTGCTTCACTTTCCTGCACTCACAGCTATTAGAAATAATAGCTTTTAAGTGGTAAAAGCTATAAATAATAAACAATAGCTTTATTATTAATAATAAATAATAGCTTGTAAACTGGTAGAACAGTATTTCTTGCATGTGGTTTCAGAGTCTTTTCTAAGGCAACAGATTTTCTCCTGAGCTAGAACAGCCTAACTTACACTCTGCTGCCTCTGAAGAAGAAAAGAAGAACATTATTGACAGATAAGTGCTGGCTGCTCAAAGCGCTGCCCTGGGACTGAAAACCGAGCTAGGCTTTAATTTTAGGCCCCCACAAGTCATCAGTGCAGCAGCTGTTTTGAAATCCTATCACCTCTGTCCCTTCAACTGAACTCATAGCTGCCCATTGCAGGCAGCTGAGAAATTCCTGTTTGCTATCTGGGTCTCCTCTGGAACACGCAGTAAAATCTACTGCTTAGGGCTTTTGCAGATTACAACAATAGGTGAACAGCACCATCATTCCCAACTCACGCACACCGCTCCTGAGATATGTCAGTGGACTTTCTAAAACATATATAGTAAGTCTGACTTCCCAGCTTGGAACTACCTGGCCCTTGTTTTCAAAGGGCTGTAAAATTAGGACCTGGTAAGCAACAAGTTAAATTCCCCGTCTCCCCTTAAAAACATTGGCTTTGAAAATTTTCGATGAACTGATACAGCCAGAACCAGGAATAGAAGCCAAGAGTCTGGGCTTTCAATGGGAGCTGGTATTACGCGGTTTGCGCCTTCCCATTTAGAGAGCTCCTCCTGCTCCTCAGCGTCATCCTTGTCCCAGCCGCACCCCCCCAGTTCCCTATAACCACCCTGCTGAAATAGTAGCATTGCAAGAACCCAGCTTGGATCTAAAATGGCCACAGGTCACACATCACGGGCACTGTCCGCACAGCACGAGGATGCCCAGGGGCACGCATGCAAAACCCGTTCTTCCCAAGGAGGCCTGGGCAGGCTGATATCCTCTTGAGCACAATGTCACGGCCACAAAGCGACAGCGCTGCCTGAGGGAACGGAGACCTGAACCTTAACAAGTGCAGGGAGGTGAGAGCTGGGACAGGCCCTTGCTTCGGGGCTGACACAGCAGCCTCTGTGGTTTTGGGAGTGCGGCTGAGCTCTGAGCCCCAGCGCTGATCCTTCCCACTGAGCGTGTTGAATTAACAACCGCCTGCAGCCCTGGCTTTGTACTAAGAGACTTCGGTATTTCCGCTTCCTTCTAGTGAGAAATTCTAGATTATCAGCCCCCTCCTAAGAAAATAGACCATAAAGAAGGATCAGGCACGCAGAGAACACAGCCCTCTCTTCCTAACCCAAACTCTGTCATGTCAAAACCACCCAGAGGGGTGGCACCACACACCCAGCGGCTCCCAGGGAGCAAGAAGCCGCAGGGAAGAAACGTGAAGCAGAAGCAGAGGCCAGGGCAAGCAGCAAAGCTAGGAGGATTGCAACAGCGGAGACATGACCTGCTGCACTGTAACTAGATCAGGATGAAGAAGGGAGGTCTTTCCTAATTAAATCCTGGGTGGCTTTTGGCATCACGGAGGCAAATCAGCTGCGTAGCTGTGTGCAGCCCAGCGATGATAAACGGGGCACAGAGAGGGCCTGAGCGAGGGAAGAAAGGCGACATTGTGCTGCCAACTGGAAACTCCTCAGCATATAAGACTCTTCTGTCTCCACAGAGCGGCCGTGGCCCCTCCTCCTGCCTGGCCCAGCTCCCCTGCCTGGGTGACATTTAGCAGCCAGCAGCTGGGTTTTGCTGCAAGCTCTGCTGCGCTGGGCACTTGTGGGAATCCATCAAGACGAGCTAGTAACAAAACCTCCCTGTCTCACCGAGCCCTGACACCTGATGGGTGCAAGTGGGCAAGGAAGGGACGTGGGCAGGGCCAGAGTGAGCATCAATAACTTTGCCTTTTAGTCCTCTACAAAAAGGATGCTTCCTCTTAGAGCAGGTTTGGTAGCAGGAGACCGCCCTAGCACAATGCAGCACCTATGCAAGGAGCAGTGCTCATGGACAACCCTCACACCTCCTTCCAGAGAGAACAAAGTTCTGAGGCTGTGCAGACATGAAGGGGAGGAGGCAGGGAGACGGAACAGATGGACACACGTTTTAAATGCTTCCCAGCGCTTGTCCAGACCCTTCTCCTCTCATTGCTGAACAGAGACTTTTGCAGAGGTAAATGAGAATGATTGGGTTAACCGGGCACATTTCCAAAAATCCTCCCCCCACACCTACGGCAGTGCCAAATGGTGGCAATCACGGTCCCACAGTATAGGTTCACGCTGGTGATAGCCAGGCTCCTTTCTGAATTAATGAAACAAAATGCCCCACATCTCTCCAGCCTGAGGAGGCAATAGGTGACGCTGAGAGCTGGAAGACACTGCTCTGGTGTCTGGAAGGGACAGAGGTGGTAGGGATGATGTGCATGGGCACCTTGAAGAACCAAGGAGTGAGGCTGAACCCTGCTTGCCAACATATGCAAAGTATAACTTCATTAGGGATTTCCCACATGCGCAATTTCCCACCAAATTATCCAACACTGAAGACTCAAACGGCTGATTTCATCTCCTAAAACTGAAAGAGGAAAATTGAAACCTGTCCTTTTTTGGCCATGCCGGCTGCCAGCTCACCCTGCAAGCCTGTTAATTATTTATGTTTGTCAGGAACATACCTCTCTATTCAAACAAAGCCCAGCTCTGGAACCTGCGGGAGGTAACCTGCTGCGCCTCTCCCCAGGAATCAGGCTGCAATTAAGTTCTTAGAGAGGCTATGGGGGAAAGCACAATGAGATCATAGACCCTGGGTGATTAATTTGGGCAGAGTTACAGAAAAACTTAATCCTCAGGCCAGGCGAAATTTCAGCTGGTAGTTAAGAGGACAGCAAGCAGCTCTACACAGAGCAGTGCCTGTAGATCCCTCTCCATCTCCTGCAGCTGGTACTGGTGAACCACTGGCCTCTGTTTGCAGTCAGGGTGGTTCTGCTGACTTTCTGGATACACACAATGTTGCAGTAAGGACAGGAAATTTTGCTTTATAGAGATAAGGAGAAAGCTGGTCAAGGAGGTGGGTGCTTTGCTAGAGCAGCGTTAGAGAGCAGGCCTGATGTGGGGAGAACAGCAGGGTGTGTGAGCGGAGCAAGGCCCCCAAAACCAGCTCCCCGGTCTGGTATCTGTATGCCCTGGGATTCAAAGTCTTCTAACGGCACACCTGCCTCACACAACCTGACACAGGGCATGGCCAGGGTCTTGGCCACCCACAAACTCCCAACGCAGCCAGTCTGAGGCAACAGCCCTGTTACCTGGCAGAGCTCACCACCCCAACAGGGAGCAGTGCAGGGCAAGGCAGGAGGCACACAGCACCTTTCCAGGGTGGAGTCATCCCACACAGCACACCCCAGGTCCCACCCCTTCGTCTCCAGCCTCTCTGCTTGTTCCCCCTTTGGCAGCACCACATCGAGGTGTCAGGTTTGCAGGCTGGTGGGTGCCCTGCCCAGAGCTGAGGCACACAAGGGTGTGAAGTCACCCCACCAGCAAAGCAGAGAGCTTTGCATTATCAGCCTTGTGCTAAACAGATACCTTTGCCCAAGCCGCAGCGCGTACGTACCCCGCCACTGCATTTCTAGCCCAGTGAAGGCTCGTTGCCCATCACAGCTGGAGGTTTCAAGACTACCATGCTTTTGAGAAATCACCAGGGAGGGTATCGAGAGACATCAGGCAAAGCCTCAGAGAAGCAGAGGGGTGCCACGCAGGGCCTGTATCTCCCAGTGCCGTGGGAGAGGGCAGCAGTAAAAGCGTCGTGTGGTTCCCTGTGCGCAGCAGCAGTCCTGGCCCTGATGTCCCACTGGCACTTCGCCAGCAGCTGCTTATCCGGGAGGCAACCCTGCCTGAAAGCTGCCTCCAAGGCTCTGTGACCGATTGGAGGAAAGCCCCAGGCTCCAGCTGGGACCAGCGCTCACCAGAGCTGATGCAGCAGAGTAGATCACTGGTCTGGTCTGGTTCTGGAGAATGGAGGGTGACTGGTGCTGGCTGCTTCTGGGAAAGGCTCTGTGACCGATTGGAGGAAAGCCCCAGGCTCCAGCTGGGACCAGCGCTCACCAGTGCTGATGCAGCAGAGCAGATCACTGGTCTGGTCTGGTTCTGGAGAATGGAGGGTGACTGGTGCTGGCTGCTTCTGGGAAAGCTTTAGTTCATGTTGCAGGGACCTAAACTGCTCAGTGTGATGGCTGGAGGGAAGTGCTTTCCCCTATGTTCTGAGCACAGGCACAGCAGCCTGCTCCCTCCCCAGGGGAGCCATACAGGCCCTTCTAATTTGTGCAGGTCTCTAATCACCTTGAGGAATTTAGTGAGCTGACTCCATTAGCTAAACGCCCCCTGGCTGGTGTATCTCATTATCAGCGGGCTGCATTGCTCCCTTATCTGAAGAGGAATGGCGAGATAAGGGAACAAGGGAGGAAAGCATAAACGAGGCATGAAGGAAACAAAGGGAGCATTTACCCTAGTCTTCAAGGGTCACCAGAGAGGGTCTCTGTTCATCAGAAGTGTCACTGAAGTGGGGAAATCTCTATGCATGGCACCCAGGGATTGAATAGCAAGCAAATGCCAGAGCGAGAGCAGAGCATGACACTTCTGCGTGCCACAGTCTTGTATTTGCTTGTTGAATCCTTGGCCCTGTGCACTCTCAGCCCCGAATAAACTTCACCTTTCAGGAAGGTAGACACCTGCCAGCTCTCAGGGAACTGTGGGAGGGTGCTTGGTGCCTTAATGGCTGGTGAAAATTATCAGGAATCTGGACACTCCTGTCTTTCCAGATAATTACTCAGGTCTGTAAGTGTCATTAAACCAGGAGGGAGCGATAGGGAATGAACTTCTGGTAAAGCAAATGGATTTCCAGGCAGAGGTCCCTGGCTTCCATTCTTGATGTGCAGGTCTCTAACCACAGCTCCCTCACGCAAAACAATGGAGAAAGGCACCCACCTCTGGCACCCACCGGACATGTTTCTCCACAGCTGCATAATTTGATTTATTCCTCCCACTTCTTGGCAGTTCTTGGTTCTGAAATACAAGTAGAGGAAAGTCAAAATAACCTGATAAATGACCCCAGCACACAAGAGGGCTTAAACTTGGTGACAGGAACATGTGAGAAAAAAATCAGGATCCCAAGATCCCATTCCAAAGGACAGGTCAGCTACCATGACCACAGTGGGGTGAAAATGTTCCCTATCTGGAGCATTCCATGATGAGCTACTGAGGGGAAAGGACACCAGCACTTTAGAACTGTTTGCTAGTACAGAGTTAAAACTTAGGCCATTCTCCTTGTTTTTTTTCCCCTGTCACTGTTTCAAAAAGGTCCAAGCAATAGTTCTCTCAGCGCTTCCTTCAGGCAACAGTAGAGAGATGTGCTTCACTGGAGAGCTATGAACTCTTTCCTGACCTGTCATTTCTGCTTCCATCGTGCCTAGTGCTACCTTCCTGTGCCACACACCCAGGCAGCTTCAGCCCACCACTACGGCTTAGTACATCTAAAATAACTTCATTGAGTCATTGTACGTCCACACTGCTGTGAGTCAGCTCAGATTCTGCCATGAGGCACGCTCTCTTTCCTGCGGGAAGAGAGAGCTGTCTCTTGGGGCCAACGCCAGAAAGACAGGTCTGCCCTTCTAAACATTCAGAAGACGTCCCAAGTCTCCTCACCTGGTGTCCCGGCTTCTGCGGATAGTAAAACTGAAGGCTTGGGCCCCCACCTGGGACATTTGTGTCTGCCAGAGACTTAGCCAGCTCCCTCCAGCTTTCATATCCTGTGCAGAGAAAACAGAAAGAGATGTCAGAGTATAGGTTAAAGAATACAAAGCCGCAACAATTACCAGAATAAACTGGTCCTTTACAAGGCTGAGAGACCTCCAAAACTCTGGTGTGGTCCATCAGAGGCCATGAGTTGTTCACGTTACTCAGAGTTGGCAGGCTGACACAGAGAGAAACGGCCTTTGTCTTCCTTAAAAGCTCTTCCCGTCTTCTTGTTAATTTCTTATATTAAATATTCATCATAGTTCTAAAATACATGTCAAAGATGCCATTAATCACCACAGGACTGGTAATTTCTTTGTAGGACCCTCAGATAATCCCATTGGTCAAACTAAAGAACATCAATTTTTTAATTAGCAATCCCAACGAAAAATAAGACAGACAATAACCAGATTACTAATTAGTTTAAGCATCAAGAGAGTATTATTGTGAATACGCACCTATGTGCACAACAACGGCTTTCAATCTTTTCTTGAAGAAGGAAATGACAGCAAAGAATGGGACATTCAGCTGCGATGCCCAAAGTATTAGCAGTGATGTGGACAAGGACATTGCTATTCAAGTGAAAACAGCTTCCAGGTTCAAACCAAATTCATTTGCTACCCCTTCCCCTTCCAGTCTGCTCAATCCAGGATCAATTTTAGTTTCTAGAACCCCACTGGCCTCCTGGGCTTAGGGGGGGCGAAAGACAAGCAGATGAAGCATAACCTTGTAGATCTCTGTAACTGCCATCCCTGTCACTAATGAGACAGTGCTGGTGAACAAAGCTCATGCCTCTCAGCAGTGTTACGGTGGCTCACGCTATGTGGTTTTCAGATCTGCTAAACATTTTGGCATTGAGTCAGCAACTAACTAACCAACCTGCCAGCAGCTCAGCGTTGTGTCCACACCGCATGACAGCTTAATTGTGAAGAGCACAAGTGCCAAAACCTCCACGAGCACTTGCTTTTCCCAGGCTAGGGGCGGACCAGCTCAATATCCATGTACCAGAGAGTGGAGCCAGGCGCTCTGCCCATTTTCTTTAAAAATGGAAATAATCTCCACAGCTCTAGGAGGTCGAGAGAAGTTGGATGCCTTGGTATATAAAGGGAACTATCCCTCCAGCTTCAAGTCTGAGCACTGAGACGATTGGTCTGAGCTCTGTGCACGGCTCCTGCAGCCAGAAGTGGCAGGGATGTCCTCTGAGCAGGCAGCACAGCCCACTGCTGGGAAAACTTCTACTGTTTCAGAGACAGCATACCCATCTTCACCTTACCTACCTATCTTCTTCCTTCCCACCCAGCCCAGCTGCATGGGAGACTCCCTGTAGCTTAAGTAGGAGCATGCTCCATCAGTTTGCTTTAAAGGGGACATTTACAAGCCAAATGACTTAGATCAGCTCCAAAACATCTCAGAGCTATGTAGAGAACCAGGTAGGCAAACCCAAAATAACCCCAGGAACTAGAATTCACAGATGACCCTTTGACAGATCCTCCTCCTTGGCTGTGCCAGGCTCTTGGCCTGTTACTGCACCTAGAAACAGGGTTGCAAAACTGTCTCTACTTGCTCCTGAATCTGGGTGCTCTGGGGTCTGGCAGAGGTGAGCAGAAAGCCAAGATGGTGAAGCTGCCTCCTATGATGTGGTGAAATAAAGGGGACAATTAATGAAAAGAAACTGCAAGAAATGTGGGAAATGTGAAAGCTGTCAGAGATGCAACTGAGAGACAAGACCCAGAGGTAACTAGGGTATTCTGCTTTCCTGACAGGAGTGTTGGCTTAGACGTGAGCGTTTCTGTCACACTCTGCTAGATGCTCAACAGCCACACATTTCTGATCTAGGTCTTCCCAACCCTAGATTCTGCTCTGAAGCTATGGGCTTCAGTCTGTGACTACAAATACAAACATCAATATTTAGCTTTTGCAGAATATTTTTCAATCAGATGCTCTGGGCGAGTAATCTACCAACTGATGAAGATAAACGCATCTCCTGCTTCAGGAACTGATTGTCATAGGAAAGAAGGAGAAATTCCTCTGTCTTCATATAAAACAACATATAACTGGTGAGTTTCCACCTCATTCGTAGCAACAAGGCAGGAACTGTTGCTTCTGAGGGTCCTGCAGATGGACATATGGCCCCACTTGCAACGGGGCTGAAACAGACTTTGCAGTTCGCGTGGAATTCGGCACTCACTGCTTTGAGGACTCATTGCACTAGTGAGAGAGGGGAACATTAGGTTTTTTTCAGAGGACAGACCCTGAAGGGCAGGACTGGCTAAATTACAAAGAAAACAAGTAAAATAGGAATAAAATTTAAAAACTAGCAACAAAAGTCAGTTCACTCCTGGAGATTCACCAAGGGAGGACAGCAAGAGAAGCAGTTTTTTTCTTTTGTGCAGAAGGGAGAGATTATTTGGTTCCATGGTTAAACTCAGGACTTCATTGCTCTTCAGAATAAGCTCAGGACAAAGCATCGGGAACCCACCTCTCGTGGGAAAAGGATGCTGGTCACCACAGCCGGCTGCTCTGGCCACTCCGCTGTGGTGACTCCCGGGCTTGTCTGCACTTCGGTTCCTGCACACGGCTGGCACGGAGCCCGCCTCGCAACAAACACACAAGTCTGGCTGCACGCAAGTGCCAACAGCTGACATTTCTCTGACCCTTGGAAAAGAGAAGAAAGGGGGGCAATTCTCTGTGTTGTACAAATATTTACTTAACATTTACATCAGCCAAACACAGAAGATACAAAAGAGCTAGGATTAATCCGGAGGCAGTGATTTTCTTGCTGGGTAATCTGCACTTTGGCAGGCTAATTCCCTAACGTGGTAGGAAATGATTTTCAGAAAATAACAGGATAAATACTCCCCTCAGAGAAAGTTCTTGGTGCTCCAGTTCCTTCTCAAAAGATTGGCATTTCCCTGGGAATCTCCATGGGGAACCCTTGGAGAAGGAACTGGCTTTGCCCATGCTTTCCTCGCTAGGAGGAGGAAGGGAACTCTAGGAGAGAGACATACCTCCTCCATCTTCCTGCAGCCACAAGACCTGTCAAGGCTGACTGCTGACTGAGGCTTGTTCTCCAACACAGGCCACAGCACTCCAGACATCGCCTTGCAGGTGTCCGTCCCCTCCTGCATGACAGCTGAACAGCAGAGCCCTGTGGCTACACCCACTACTCTGTCTTAAGAACACCAGAGTGAGGTGGTCTACCACAGGTTCAGTCCATGCTCGAGTTCTCCATGGGCACCGCTCATCAGCCCAGCTGGCTGGAGCACTTTCTTGATGGCTATTTAAAGTCAACAAGACTATGCCTGGAAAAAAAAGGTAGGCAGGAACTAAAATACCTCAGTAAACACTTTGGTATTACTAAGAAGGAATGCTAGAACTATTAACTTAGATGGTTTTGCTCCAGCCCATCTACATAACCGGTTCTAGTTAGTATGGGAAATGGCAAAAAAAGCCCTGTAAAGGCAGAAATCAAAGGCTTGGGAGGAGCCTGTCCCACAGCCAGGTGAATAGCTGAAGATGTTGGGCCAGGTCTCGCTGCCATTAGCCTGTCTGACAGATGCACCACCCAGTTCCTGGCCTTTCTCTCCTCTGGGCATCACCTCCCAGAGCACACCAGTTGTTTTCCAAGGCTACTTTTTCACCCCAAACATCTCCAGGAAAGGAACCCTGATGCAGACACAGTTTGCCAGAAGCAGCAGCCAGCCTTGTTGCTACACACTCCTCCTCCTTGGCATCAGGAGCAGCTTCCCTACAGCCACGAGGGATGGCGATGATTCACCCAAAATCCAATCAGAGCAATAAAAGGCATACGGCTTTCTGCTGGGCCAGCTTGCCCAGCCGCGTTGTCTGGTGGCTATGCAAGCACCACAGCAGAATCCAGGGAGGGGGACGCCACTGTAGCCAGGGTAGAGCAGCACCCACGCTTCCTTTGACCTACAGTTATACCACGCGTGGTGTGACACCAGACCTGCCCCTTCACTATCCCTGTCTGCAACAGCATAGTTGACACCAGAGCATAGTGTACAGGAAGATTTGTAGGATTTTGTGCCTAGAGGGACCTGACGAGCAAGATGTTCTCAAAGGCACTGGCAACGACAGGGGTTTTGCACCGAATGCACCCAAACTGCGATTTTTCTCCTCGCTCCAACCTCCAGGACTTTTTCCCTATGTCTACAACCATACACTGGGTCAACCTCCTTTCTACAAGCAGAGATCAACCTACCTTTCTACTTTTGTGCACCACTGGTTGAAGGTTCATGCCTCACAGGGATCAGCCAACACCCAGAAATGTGAAGGTGGTCCTTCTTCAGAGAAAAAGGGTCCTTTTTCTCCCTGCTCCCATTAGGCAGGCTTGGCAGCTGCCTGCCAAAGACCCAAATGACCACTGGGGCTGAGGCTCAGATTCCTCTCTGGATTTGAGATGGGAAGCCCTCAGGACTTAAGTTTGGTTCTGGAAATAGAGGCAGATGGACACAAAGAAAGGGAAAAGAGGCTGAAGAGGAAGTTGAGATAGATACTGCATCCTACAGCAGAAATACCTGTAAAAGGCAGCTGGACTGGAGTCAGTTGCCTGCAGAGCTGATGGACCAACTGTTAAGGGACAGAAAAGCTGTAACAAGAGGAAATAAGATGAAGATGTTTCTTGCCTTGGGTCCAGTCAGAGCCCAGGGCCATGTCTGCCTCTTCTCAGCCATGCTTTTCACTGCTCTCAGGTTAAAGGTCATTGAAGGAAGCTGCAGGAACAGCAAGTGGAGATGGGAAGATCTCATTCAGCAGTCATGACTCTGCCAGAGCAAAGCACTTGCTCAAGAGAAAAAAAAAAGCTCATAAAAATTAAAAAAGCAAAGAGCCAGAGCCAGAGGTAGTAGATAGCAGTACCTGGGGAGCAATCACGCCTCAGGGCAGCAGTGGGACCAGAGCTGCTCTGTCTGTTCAGAGATTAGATCCATCAAGCCACTGTCGTGCCCCTGGCCCCAGCCAGCATTTGACATTTTAATTAGCCTGTGAAGGTACCTGGCAATTGTGCAAGGGGGAAATCCCAGACCCACTCAGGTGATCAGCTTCCCTTCTGAAGGATGAGATTTGATTACTCTGCTGTTGTTACTGCTGCTTACATAGCTGCAAATACTATTAACGCCCACACGCTATCAAGTCCTTTTGGAAGCCTGCTAAATGATTTCACTCAGCAGCCTCAGGAAATGGCAAGTCCACAGGCTGGTTCGCACAAAAAGCATTTTCCTTCTTTTCCTAGACTGTCCTCCTCCTCTTTTGTTGCAGGGACAGGACAAGAAAAAACTGGCAGGTATGAAGCAGGGGTTTGTTCTTCATTACCTCACAGTGCCCACAGATCCCTCAGCATGGCACAGTGTTTTTAACCCGCTCTTGGACAGTTTTATTTCTCCTCTTATCCTGGTTGAACTTTTTCAACTTGCTGTTATCATAGAATCACAGACTGGGAAGGAACCTTAAAGATCATCTCGTTCTAACCCCTCTGCCATGGGCAGGGACACCTCCCATTAGACCAGGTTGCTCAGAGCCTCATCCAGCATGGTCTTAAACACTTCTAGGGATGAGGTGTCCACAACTTCTCTGGGCAACCCATTCTAGCGTCTCACCACCCTCATAGGTTATCCCTTGGGACTTCAATATGATTTGAGGCCTTTCCCAGTATTATTCCTAGCTGAACAGGTATGCAGGTGCAGTACCCAATACCCTCAAATGGTCTCGTTAGGTGTCTTGCAAACACGAGAGTCCAAAAGATAGTGTGGAAGGTTGCTTGAAATTAAATATGACATAGGAGCTCAATTTGGGGAGCTATCTGCATTCTCTCACATGCATGTGCATCAAGCCTCCTGCCCTGAACACCAACTTCAACTCTACCTCCTGCGCCAGTTAACTCATTTAGATTATACCCTACTCACACAGGCAGTGCACTGGGAGTGCCTTCATCCTGCTACATGATGCTGGGTGTCACAGGCAGTGAGATTGGGGTCCAGCAACCAAATACTTGGCCAGTGAGCTCATGGGGACAAGCCGCCATGCTGTGCTGGGCGCCCCAGGCAGAACGGGTTTGCAGCTACAACCTAGTAGTGGCCATCTCCCCACCACCTGGCTAAGGCAGCACTACATTACTCTGAGGAAGAGGGTATTTAGAGGGTAGGACATTCCTTCCACACACCTTGACCAGAGCAAATCTCTACTGCTAGTGCCACACTGAAGGAAAAGCAACACCCAGGTCTACCAGACAGGCTAGTGCAGCCTCATCACACCAAGTCTATAAAGCATAACAGAAATGTGGGGAAGGATAAAGTGAAAAGGAACAACCAATGGTTTCTGGCCACAGGGCTGAGCGTAGGTTAGGTCAAGTCATGAATGACTGACAGGGAGACAGAGAAACTACCAAAAAAAAAAAAAAAATCATTCAAGGGAAGAGCTGGGACGAGAGAGTCTCTCTGGTTACTTATTTAAGACAAGAAAAGGCATAGGCAGAAAAGAGTAAATTCCTTGCCCTCCGATCAAGATCAGAACAACATTATTGGAGTTTAAAAGATTCAAGAAGTTACAAAACCTGGTGTTACGGAGGAAGCCCTGCAAACCTTTCCACTTCTGGTTAGCACAGAACCCTGCAATATGATTGCTGACCTCCTCCAGGGGTAAATCACAAGTTAGAGACTGTGTGTGCAGACATAAATTACTCCATTTTTCCTCCAGTTACAACTCTGATTCACTGCTTTGTGAAACTGCATGGCTTTGCTGTCTGTGAGCTTGCCAACTCACAGTAAGCTGCAGAACATTAAAAGTACATGATGAAGTACGATGGAGGAAAAGGTAGAGCACTGCACTCGGGAACAAGAGGGAAACGAGCAGACATAACTACCCAGGACACACATGCAGTCTCATTTCCAGACTCGCCCACCAAATAGTACCTTGCTGCTCTTACCTTTTGGGTAGAGGAAAAGAATTTCATACAGAACTAACAAGCAATGGCTAGAGTTAACCTGTTTTGTGGAAGATAAAACTAAAATCTGGCTTCTGCCACTAAAATTTTCCATTGTCCTAGCTAAGTCACGAAATCCACCTATGCCACAAGATTTTATCTGCCAAATATTGCCTGTTTCCTGAAAGCTCAGTGAGGATATGCACGTGGAAACGCAATGCTGGATTCAAGTGAGAAAGCCTACAACACTGCTGCCAGTTGCACTACCCTTCTAAATTATGGAGTTGAGCTTGTAAGTCAGCTCCAGAAGTGCCTCTGTTTCAACCTAGTGTGTGCTCGAGTAAAACAACTGCAAACTATCGCTCATCTGCAGTTGCCAAGCTGAAGGCAGAGGCGGTTCAGAAGCCAATGACAGTGTGGAAGGGCAGCTATGACTTGTAGCCAGATGAGGTGCCTGGCCACAGAGGCCCAGCTTTGGCCACACAGCTGTAAACCACTGCCCGTGGGCAATTACAACCAACGTGGGCCTTGAGGAATGGAGACATATCCTCTCCTGCCCATCCTCATCTCTCCAACCACGCATCTTAATCCCTCCTTACCTTCCTGTCTTCTGCCTCTACAAAGCTGCACCAAGGCATCTTGAAGGACTAGACTGGGGAAGGGGAAAGAGCAGGGCACTTCTGTTTTTCACGGGAAGGAGGCAACATTGATCGAAATGAAGCCTGAGAAGAAGAGCACCTACTGCTGCTTTTAGGACCGTACGACCCCAATTTTGGCACTGCCAACTTCCACAGCAAAGCGGGGAGAAATGCCTTCTATTCTGCTACTCTTTCACAGTAATCCACATGGCATCTTAACCACACAAAACACACGTAGAAGCTTTTAAGTAACAAAATACGTTTTCAACATTGCAGCTGTAACAGCTGTGCAGGTAAAATCCTTAAGTGTTGGCAAGTTCAAGTCTTTAACTGACCGAACGCGTGGCAGTCGTCCTGCAATTAGGGCATGCTTGTCCCCAAGACGTTATGCGGTGTACAGGCTGACTCTGTACCTGCCTCTTCATAAAATACTGCCATCAAAAGCAAACAGTCTTTCACTTTTTACATCCTTCCATAGATTTCTCAAAACAGCCACAGATGGTGTTAAAAAAGAGCCGCTTCCAGTGATACCACGATCAAGGCTATTTGAGTCGTGCACATCACAGTAACTCACTTACCAAGCCAGGCTTTTGCCAGTCATTGTCTTTAAAACATGGGATTTGCATCAAACCGTTTACTGATAGGAGATCAAGATGTTTGGCTTGCTTGAACTACAATATTTGCAGCACTTGGAAAAACTGGCAGCTGTACAGAAGAGCACAGAATCAGGTGTTTTGATACAAGTCTGAGTTTTGATTTTTATGCCTGCTTTCAAGATCAAAATATTTTGCTACTTTGTGGACTCCAGTTTCATGCTGGGATTCCTCCCTCCCCCCTCTCCCTTTTGGTTTTTTTGGGTAAACAGCAACATCTGACACTATTTTTGCAATAAAAATACCTTTAATCCTGGAACATCTACATGGGTTTCTACCAGTACGCTCCCAGTGACCACATCCTCAACTGCTGACTCACTCTGCAGCACTGCATACGGTCTGACTTTTTTTATTTTATTTTTTAAAATAAAAATAGTAATAACAGCTTTAAAAATTCCTTTCTGGCCCTCAAGGTGACTAGCATGAGAAGCATATGTACCACCTGGTTATGATCACTGAAAGTGGTATTCCTGGCACTCTCCCCTTCATCTGGAGGCACCAGTGAAACCATACCCTTAGAGACATGAGAGGCAATAAAAGGCTTATTCTACTGCATTAACAAGCTAATTAAAGCTAACATTTGCCTCCTTGGATCACCCGCTCAGCACAGCAAATCATACACACTGCACTCAGAGACAGACCTGGGAGGCTTCCTGCCCACTCCTACTTGTGATGTACAGCAACAGCATTAACTTCAGTAAGGACTCCCTGCAAAAAGCACGGTTTTAAATGCTTTCAAGCATGGATGGATTTGTTGCTCTGATGTCAATGGTATCCAAACAAATGCAATGAATAAGCAGCAACGTATGTCTGTATGTGGCTTCCCTCCCCTCAGCACAGGGAGGTACCTGCAAAAATAAAGAAAATGGCAATTCTGTGCTCAGCAGTCTTCGCCATCTGTTTTTCTTCTTGCAACAAGACGGTGCCCAAGAAAGTTAGACAAGGTCATCCGTGCAGCTTTCGGAAAGCTTTGGTAAGTGCATTTTTCTCAACAGATCCAAGCACTGCAACATAAGGACTGCTCAAAGACCTTTCCAAGAGATTTTTTTTATATAGGAGCTGCCTAGGATGTGAAGCTAAACATCAGATACACAATAGACCTTCAAGTCAGTGTTTGCTATTGCTTTACCAAACATAGCTAACGCATTATTTCTTTTATCTGTGATGGGGATTTTCCTAAAGACTCAACAGCTTGTCACTTCCATGTAGATGTAGCCTTCCCAAAATACCTGCTTGCAGCTTGATTTTTAATCAAGTCCTATGGAACTTCGTGCTGTTGAAAATGTCGTCCACTGCTGCCATAAAAAAAGACAAACACCACACCTTATTTATTTCCCTACTTGCCATTTCGCTCAAAGCTGCTGTAGCCGTTTTCTTTCCCTGAATTCACCTCAAAGGCAGTAATCCACTCCCACTGAGACGGATTGTTTCCGTGGCCTCTGTGAGCGTTATGACAAAATTATTACCCTACACTATCAGTTGCGGTGGTGACTGGAGGCAGTCAAGGGCCGAGACTAAAGGAAGTGAGGAATTAAGATAAAGAACAGGCTGGACAAACACCTGCCAGAAACGGTGCAGGTAGGGTTGACCTGACCTCGAGGCAAGGAAGCAAACTAGACCGACACTCTTGAAGGACACTCCAGAAATATCTTATGATTTGTTAAAACCATTTCCATTGGCCTAGGTTCTTCTCATCAAATGAAGACATCACTAAACCTAAGCCCAAAACTTCATTTGGCCTCTAACCCTAAATGTCAGCCTTCATCTTTCTTTACGGAGTAACTATGCATATGCCTCTTAACCCAACACCCTTACCTCCACTTAGCAAAAGTGTGATTTGTAACACTGATTTCCTCTGAATTATCATCAAATACTGACTGCTAGTCAGGGTAGATGGACATGCAAGATGGACTAACAGTTTGATGTGTTACAGAAAATCCCATGTACTTATGTCTTAAAAACCATATCAACCCTCAGAGCACTAAGGGGGCAAGAGCACGCCTGAGCTCCTCCATGACATAGGCTCAAAATTCATGTGGACAAAACAAGTCACCAGGCCTCCCTTTGGGCATTCTGCCTCCAAGCAAACGTACACCGTGCAATGAGAAGAGCAGCAAAGCACAGACACTTGCTTCTGGGCTGGCTTTATTTACACAACACGGGTTGCTATAGGGAAGAATCAGAGTTGTGTAAACTCTTTAAAGAGCTCTTACCCAACCACATAATTCCAAAATACTAACTTCTGAAATATTGTTGCTCCTCTTTCTTGACTAAATCCCACAAGAGTGTTCTCCTCTGAGTGTCAAACCAGCCCGTGCAACACAGTTGCCAGGCAATCACTAGGGAAGTGGGAACCAGGAGGAATTCACAGAAACCACCGTTCCAGAGAGAACAAACCTGGAGCCATTCACAAGCCGAGATACAGCTGAACTTTTCAGAGCTCAGACTGCAGGGGCCAGCCAAACACTGCTGCGGGGCCCCCGTTCTCCACCGGCAAACCCTGCCACCAGCAGGCATGCCTGAGGGCTTCCAGGAGGTGATCCTTCACCCAAAAGGAGACAGCTAGGTTAGTCACATCGGAGCTGGGCCAGTGGGCCTTACAGAACTATCCTGTTTCAATGGAGTACTTAACCATGCTGCAGCTTTCTACCAGAGCGTTAAAATCAACTTGCCAACTGCTTAAGTTGGCTTGCGAGGACTTATCTCACAATTATCGTTTCCTTTTCAATGTGTTGGAAATGTCCGTAAGTCAAGAAAGAGGGGTTCCTACTACCCAGTACTCATCCAGCAAGTGCGAAATGAACTTAAAGACAAATGGAACAGTAACGATTGTCCAATCTGCCTCTTATATAATTCAGCACAGGAAACTCACACAGTCATTCCTGCAGCGGCTCCAGAATAAATATCCAATGGAAATGCCATCTGACAACGGTTATTTACGTGCTGACCTGCGATTTCATCCAAATTCTGTTCTCAGCCACTTTGCTAAGTTTTACTGACCTTTTCAACAGGCTCGGGAGTGATTCCTGCTGAGCTTCCCTGACTCTCCAATTTCATTCCCTTTCCATGACGGTGTGAGCGTACCGCCTTATATGTCAAAATACCCATTTCTAACATCTTCTGTCAAAACTGAAGGCGAGTGAAAGCAGCTGGCCTCCCTGCTGCACTTTACCAAAGGACTAATTGTTCCCCATCCGTCCTTTGCGCGCCTCTGACCCCATTAACTCACAAAGCTCCAGGTTTTATACAGTTAGGAGTGCATCAGACCTCAGCTCTGGTGCTGTGAAACACTACAGAACAGTTTATATGCTACACACTGTTTTATGGGAAAAGTTCTTAATGGGGTGTCTCCTGGGATGGAGATGAGGACTCTGTGTGCCTGTGACTTCCCAGGATCCACAAATAGCCCAAGGCAGTCCATTCTTGATTACTATTTTTTTTTCTGCATGCTAATACAAAAACCACAGGATTGCTGAGGTTGGAAGGCACCTCTGGAAATCCTCTAGTCCAAACCCCTGCTCAGAGCTTGGTCATTGTCACCTAAAGCAGGTGCGCCAAGTTACATCGGGTGGTAAATATCTCCAAGGACAGGGATTTCACACTTTCTTTGGGAAACTCGTTCCAATGCCTGCCCATCTTTATAGTAAAAAAGGTTTTTCTTCTGTTTAAACAAAATTCGGCTTGGTTTGTGCCCATTGCCTTCTGTTCTTTCCCTAGATGTCACTGAGAAGAGTCTGTCTCCTTTTTCCTTATTCCCTCTCATCATGTATTGATACACATGGATAAGATCTCTCTGAGCTTTCTCCTCTCCAGGCTGAAAAGCTCCAGATGTCTCGGCCTCTCCTTGTACGTCAAATGCTTCAGTAATCATCTTCACAGCTCTCGGCAGGACTTACTCAAGTGTGTGTCCAGGTCGCTCACCTGGGGAGCCCAGAGCTGGACAGGATACTACTGATGTCTCACGTGAGCTGAGCAGAGTGGAAGGATCACCTCCTGCAATCTGACCTGTTGTAGCCCAGCAAGCCGTTGGTCTTGGCTGCAAGGGCACATTGCTGCCTCCTGTACAACTTGCTCAAGGTCCTTTCGTGCAAAGCTGCCTGTACCGGGGCATAGGGTTATTCTTCTGCTCCCTAAGGCTATCTCCCATGGGATTCTTTGAAGCAGGTCCCTGAACACGGCAAAATCTGCTCTCCTGAAGTCCAGGGCTGTTATTTGCTTTGTTTCAAGTTAACTCCACTCTGTTCGCCACACGAGGCAAAAATCATTTGTAAAAGTAATTTTAAACCAGGCGGTCATCTAAACACATTGATAACTCCAAACCCCAAAACTTTACAACTTCACTGCTTTGGAAAGATCTGCCTATAAGTACCTTGGAAGCAGAAGTCCCAAGAGAAAGTTGTAGGACTTGAGCCAAGCCACACATGTGCCTTTTTAGAACCCAACCTAAAATGGCAACACAATTAATTACTTTAGAGTTTGCAAAAATTACTATGAGCCTTCCTCTGTCTTTCTGTGCTCTCCACCTCCCCATTAAAAATCCACCTTCTCTGCAGCAAGTTTCAAGTCTGTGATCAAAAATCTCTGTGATCCTGAAAATGAGAATGGAAGGACAAAAAAGAAGAGATTGAACACTAGAAGGAATAAAGAGAGCTCTTGCAAGCTAAGTTTATTATTCACATCCCTACTATATTAATGAGACAGATTTTTTTCATTCAAATGAAGTAACCACAGAATAACATCCAGGCTACCACATCAGCATTCCACAGGATTTAGAAAACCTGGAACAGAACATAAATCCTGTTTGCTGGAGGATGTTAAGGCTTTGCCTATTACATTTTATAACACACATAACTGCCACCGTTAGATACGCTCTTCTACGTGAAGAATTGATGCCAAAATGATGCAATGGGATTGTCAGCAGCCTATTGTTTGGGAGCTTACCCACCAAAAAAAGTCCTGGTGTGATGCAATATGCTAACAGGTAAACTGACAAACAAACAGCACTTCTCACCTCTGCCAGGTTAATTTCTTCGCTGCTCCATCCTGGGTCTCGACAACAGTTAAGCCAGGAGGATGACCTGGCGTAGTGCATGAAATGGAGACAGAACCATTTCGGAACAGCCCAACAAGGTTCTCTTAGGCCTTTGCCCTTTGAGTTGACACCAAGAGTGACACTCACGCAACATGTACCACACACTTGGTTTTTACCTGCTTTCAAGGATTTTGGCTGCTTGACTGAATTTTATCATGCCTTTTTTGCAATACTGACTGAAATACTAGGCGTTCGTTCAGCACTGGTTTTGACATCTCATCACGGTGAAGACAGGGCTTTCATCTTGTCTGAAGAGCAGCTGTGTTGATGTTTGAAAATTCAGTAATCCCTAGGGCAGCACTGATGAAGAAACAGGACAAACATGGCGAAGAGTAAATACGGAATGAGTACAAGCCATTACAGCACTAATGTCAACAGGGATGTGCTAGCCCACGGATGTGACTGAATTCACACAGTTGGTGAAATCTGGGCACATCCTGGGTGTTAACATGCTCTCCTTGACTGTTTTTCAGTCAACATTTGATGGTGAGATAACACAAATCTGCTTGGCTCCCAGGAGTACTGGGGAGCTCAATCATCTCACTTTCTAAAACACCACAAATGGCAAGGATGGAGACTGATTTATATTCAGGCTCACATGGACTTGTTACAGAAATGTTGCTGGTCCCGTTAGGAAAATCAGGCCCCTAGGCACTCTGATCCTCATTAGAAATAATAAAAAACACTTTCTAGTGAAAGAAAAAAAAATATTTCTCATCTAGGAATCTCTGTATCTCTCCAGCTCTGAAGCTGGCAAAGTAAGCCTCACTGGATTTAACTTCAAATGTTTAAAGCTGTATAATTGGGAACCATCAGAGTAACATTTTTTATGCATCTTTGCATATGATCAAAAGCACGATTGTCACAAAAACAGATGAGACACACAGCATGTCCCAGACCCTTGGCGAAATCTGGTCGCTAAAGCATTCAGCTGCTGTAACAACCTTTGCAGAGAGATGCCCTTCATGAGCATCTCTGACTATTTTGGGCCATCTCAAATGAAAGAAGAGTTAATTAGCAACTTCATGCCTGCTACCGGCTGTTAAAGAAGGTTACAAAAAAACACATAGAGCATGCATAAATTTCCACCAAACTCTATAAAAATGTTTAGCATGCTTCTAAACTTGAGCCCCATAGCTAACGCTAGAAATTCCTACGTGTCTTCTCCATGAAAGCTGAGTTCACTTACGCTAGCAATGTGATAGGGGCTCTGTATAGGTAAGCGTTCACCCAGCAACAGCTCAAATGACAGGGAAGACATCTCAGGCATAAAACTATCGCAAAACTATCACCAAACAGGAAACGTCACAGAAGAGAAAAAAATAACCTTTTTTTTTTCCTACCAAATCTGCAATAACAAGATGACTGTCCAGTTTCTGCAAGCCCTTCTCAGTTGGCCTCTTTTTTTTTTTTTTTTTCTTTTTTCCCCACTTAATTTCTTTCCCCCTGTCACTCCCTTGCCCTCTTAGACTCTTCCAGCCTCTGACAGTTTTTGAGGAGCACCCAGACCTTCATATCTCCTAGTGACCCTTCTGAGACTCCTCCTTCAAGTTCTCTCATCTTTCCTGGTGAGCTCTGTCTCCTCTTTCATCAGCTGCCTGCAAGTCCTGCCCAAGTCTTACGGCACTGGAAAGAAACGCAACCCGATAGCACTGATAAATGATAGCTAGGTCCTCCTCTCCCTTTCACCTCCTCTCCTCTGGCCGTAAGCGATCCACCTGCTGCAGAGGCAATGAGCAAAGCACCCACTCAGGGCCAGGCTGTGATGCTGCCATGTCAAGCCCCAAGGCTGACTCCAAGCCAGGTTGCCATCTAAGCAGGTTGGTGAGTGAGGCAAGACATTGCTCTTCTCAGCTGCCCTGGCCTCCTGCTGGCATTTTGGGTGAAGACGACCTGATGAATCCGGTTTGATGGACAACAAGGGCTCCCATCCAGCACAGCACCCCTAAGGGACACCTCCACTGAGGGGGCTTCCCCAGCAGACTCCCGCGACACCAGTTTGACGCGCCACCACATTTTGTCTGGAGGCCATGGACAGCTTGTGGCTCTGTCATAGCCACCAAGAAATCATCCATCACTCCCTGGTCCCTTCCTGCTTGGTGCCCAAGGCTCTTCTCATGAAAACCCATTAGATTTTGTGACTCATCCCTCACCTCAGGGTGAAGTTAAGAAAACAAGCAATGGCGAGATAGAGAAGAGAGTAATTGTCATATGAGAAAAATGTATAAGCTATTCTTCCCACCCAGGACTTCCCCATCTCAGTCATGAGAAAAGCAGCAATTAAACCACTCCAGCAGGCTCCCAGAGACCCAGCAAAGGCTGAGTGTGATGGACACCAAACAGCACTTGCAGACTCCTAATCTGTTAACAAGGGCTGGGGGGAACCATTAGCAGTAGTGTCCTTACGGTACAGGGTCACATTTCTTACAGCAAAAGTCCTTTCTCCTCCATAGTCTGACAAGATGTAGCACCGAACTCAAATGGATTAATGGGATTGGGATTTGAGGAGACATCGGTACTTGTGAACCTAAGATGCAGACTAAATCCCTAGCGAAATCCCTTCGCTTCAACACTACAAGCAAGGTAGGAGCCCCAGCAGAGCACACTTGTTCAGAGACCTCATGTGAAGGCTTTAATCAGGACCCATGAGACACCACAATGCAATTACAGCCAAAGAGGTGACAGGACAGGATCTCAGTATCCCACATTTTCTCTCTTCCAGTAGCTTGCTCCAGTTTGCTCAGTTTTTAAATCAAAAGGATGTTTTCTAACCAATGGTTATACAACCCACAAGCTGAAAAAAACAAGCCAGGTTATTTTTTGCTCTTTAAAAAAACGCACCACCTACCAGCCATCTTGCCCAATGGTCAAAAACCGCCCAGCTGCTGATTTGTGTGGACAGCTGTATATAATTTGTACGGAGCTGTACAGCTATAGGAGCGAAAGGAACAAGGCAAAACCCAAGTCGCCACAACCAGAAACATTAAAAAGATTCTTTATACCACCCATCTCCTCAGTAATTAAGGTAGTTTTCTCCCAATTTTCTGGGCGATTGAACCACCCTAGAAGAATCAACCCCAACGTATTTTCAACTCATGTTTTTTTTTACTCAGAGAGCGCCAATTTTTAATTCACTTCTTACAAGCATTCACAACAGGCCTGGATTATCAAAGAGCTAGCCTTAGCCAAATCAGGAGGAAAAAAAAAAACAAAGCCCATGTAATGAACTGTTGCTAAACATCATCAAATACATGTGAGGAGATTTTGAACTCCTCCTGGAAGTTCCAAGAGCAAACACAAAGAGTGAAATAAATATGGTAGATTATTTATTGCAATTTCTTCACTCAACTTCAAGAGCTTCTGCCAGAAATACAGTTCCTGTGTATGGAACAGAAACCACAGAGGCCCGCCTAGGGCTACTCAGCACGCAGATGCGGTCCAAACTTGCTGAACAGTGCTGGTTTCAATTAGGGACCAAAGCTCGTGCCTTTAATTCCGTCTTACCAAAAAAGGTCTCTCTGAAAAGGCATAGCGTATGCACAGTACCTCCCTGTGCGGGAAATAAAAGCCTTACACAGGAATTTAGTAATTAGCAGATCAGACCATTGGTTCGTCCCATCAGATAACCTACCTTTGACCAGTGGCCAACATCTAATGTTTAAAAGGCAGAAAGAAACAATCTTCAAAAGTACCTTTGGCTGTATTACTTTACAGAGGAGAAAAAACCAATGTCCTCATGACCTATGCAAACAGTCAGTTTATGCCCCGCAGCACAAATCGTGATTACTCTTTTCTTACGATGCACAGTGGCAAGTGTTACTATTAGTCATAAAATTATCCAGCCCTTAAAAAAAATTTTAAAAATGCAGCCACACCATCATTGGCTCCTGCAGAACTGAATTAACTATGTTGAAATTACCCAGCACATACACAATAGACTTATTTTACAAATAATGTTTTTTAATTTAGTGGTGTAACTCCCTTATATTATGTGGCTGGAGGAAACTAAGAGACTGAATTCATTCCTAGAGCCACTTTGTAGGACCAGCTGCTTCTCTCTTCATGGAATAAAAAAAAAAAGGAAAAAAAGAAAAAGAAAAGTGTAGGTATAGATATCTCACACAAGTAAATCCTGTCACAAGTAACTCTCTGCCAGCTACCTTTGTTGTTCCTTCTCCTTGGCCCTTCTCAGACCTCATGATATCCCTGAGCACTGAAGCACACAGAGCTAGCTGCTCTGCTCCAGACAGAGATGTATCTGGGTGCAATGGAACATCAGAGCTCAGTCATGTCTGTTTATGTGCTCTTCCATTCCTAAAACAAAGCTGCTCTGGGCCGTGTTGGCTTCAACCCAGCGGAAGCCCTTCCACTGACTTCTGTGGGCCTAGCTCCAGCCCTTGGCCCTCACCCTACTCACATTTTGATTAGCTGCAGTGAGCAAGGCTGTAGACAGCTTTGTTCCTTAGCCAATCTTTACCATGCAGTCTAGTGAGTAACTCCTGGATCACTCATCCTCCTGAGCAGACCCCTACATGGCAATTTTTGAAAGAGGTTTGCTTGAATTTTTCAGTTTCAGGTAAACAGTGTCTGGTTTCACTGTTGTCTTTCCGGACAACTCTGGTAATTCAGAGGGATCTGATTATGCAGATGAAGGATGTATTGGTTTGACCATATCAAATCTCATACTAGTCTGACTTTAATTAGCTCCTTACGGCCTAGTTTTGATCTCAGAAACGCCATGTTAAATCTGGAGTTACTCTCCTGTGGAGCAGAGTTTTGAGAACAGTGTTTGGCTTCTACAGTGAAGTTCCAACCTTTTACGCTCCTGTAAGGGCTGATCGGGAAAAGGCAGTGAGAGCAGCTCTAGGCAAAACCTGACTTCCAGGGCCCATCTTTCAAATCTAGGTGCCCCAAAACAGCGAGTTCATCCATGTCAAGCAGGTCGCTTCTTGCAGTCAGGACTTTGCTGTGGCATTCTACGCTCCCCTACCACAGGAACTTTTGGAGATTAGACCAGCTTACCTAAAGCAAATGCCAGGCATTTCAGCCTGGCTTGACAACAGGACAGGAAGGTCCTGCTGTGGAGTAGCCGAAGCCGGGTGCAGCCAAGCAGCATGACTCCTGCTTCAGTTCAGCACTACACACACATGAGGATCTCAGCGGAGGTTCACCTGCTCAAATCAGAGCTGTGCATGGCCCAGAGCCTTACAGGACCCATAAGCAGCTCTCTGCATCCTCTCTTCCTTGACATGATGCTGCCAAATGGTGCTGTTATATGGACATCTTTCTGCCTTCGTACACATACCTAACCAGCGTGGGCTGCTGGACTGTTACCATGTCCTTGTGCATCACAAACAGCCTGGCTGGGGTACGGGCCTGCTGAAGTGAAGGTCTGGAAACTACACAAGGTTTCTGGAAGCCACTGACGGCATTTGGCTACTCATATGAGAGGTACACTTGTACAAACATGCTTGCAGACAGTTCTTCACCAGCTCTCCATCCCAAAAGAGGTGCCGGGGCTAGTCCATCCATCTCAGGGATGTCTTTGACCTGCTTCTGGCTCTGCCTATTCCCACCCAGCTGCCCCAGTCCTAGTCTTTTCCATTACCCACTAATCCTGACCACTCTGCAGTTGTTTCCTTGAATGCTTATCTCTAACCCTAATCCTACCACATGCTCTGGCTCCTTCCCGTTGATCCCTGGCCTCCCCGTGTCTTGCTCCCTTTACAGCCCTTCCAGGAGACACAGTCCAAACATGGCAGCCTTCTCCTCAGTGCCTTCCCTATCAACGTTGCGAGCAATCTCACTTGAGACTTGTATCACCTACAGCTTTTTCCACTCAAATCACACAACTCCAATAGCATCAGACCAAAGCCTTTTTGTACAGGTCTCATTCAAAGTACCCAGAACTGAAATGCTCCTACCAAGCCTGTATGGTGGACAGGCTTGATTTTTGAAGGTCTGATGGTCTGTGCTAGCAGCAGCAAGTGAATCCTGGAGGAAGAAAAGAGCTTCATTTTACTTTAGAGGCCATCTCCCCTTTCCACAAGGCACTGAAGAATCAGTTGGGGTAATCTGCATCTTGCTCTGCTTAAGGTCAGTAAGATTTTTGCCACTGATCTCCAGAGGAAAACCATTTAGCTTATACCTTTTTGTTGAAGGGTATGCATAGGTGCCTGGAAATGCATAAATATTATGATTTATGCTGGCACCCAGACCAGCTGTAACCCTTTCTCATGGTGCTGTTTGTGTGTTGCCATGTCCTGTTAACATCTAAGAAGGTCCTGCAGTGACTGGATGACTAGTAATAGTATCTGTTATCTTGGGTAATAAAAGCACTAATAAGACTCTCAGAAATTAAGAATGATTTCTCAGAATTTTAAACTTTTTATTTTTCAGCAACCATATTCTTTTCATCGTAGTAAGCTACAAGTGACAAGCCTTTGATCTAAGATCTCTGCCTGCTGAGACATAATAGTTTCTTTGTGTTTCCTTTATGAAGGTGTCCAACACCTTCAGGTACTTGCATACCCACCAGCATTTGAAAACTAAAGAAATACCTGGGGAGAGAAACAGGAAGAACGTGAAGCTTTGATTAAGCGAAATGAGATTATAAGAAGGCCCTTGTAAAACAACTGAGGAACAGGATGGTAAAAAAGAACATGGATACACTCCCGGATTAACTCCAGGCTCTGCATGTACACATGTCTCTAGGTATAGTTCTAGTCTGCAGAGGCACATACGTGGTGCAGAAAGACCCAGGGTGGGAAAACCAAGGAATGCTGCAGGCCAAGGAGAGGAAAAGCTGTGTAAAAGCCCCAAGTGAGCTGCATTCAGGAGCTGAAGGGGCCACAAAGAAAATGGCAAATGACTGTCTATCGCCAATGCGTTGCCCATGTTCTGCTGGGCTCTCCTTAGGAGCTCAGAGGCTCCCGTCCTCTGCCAGCTCTGCTACTTCAATCAAATTAGCTCACCGCAGTTGAAACACATGTTGTGGCACAAACAGGAACATGCATTGGTAGCAACGTCAATGGCGGGAAAGAGCTCAGACCTAGAGAAGAGAAGGTTCCATCGAGACCTTATAGCACTTTCCAGTACCTGAAGGTACAGGAAAGCCAGAGAGGGACATTTCAGAAGGGCATGCGGTGACAGGACAAGGAGCAATAGTTTTAAACTAGAACAGGGTAGATTCAGATTAGACAGTAGGAAGCTATTCTGGACTGTGTGGGTGGTGAGACACTAGAACAAGCTGCTCAGAGAAGTTGTGGACATCTCATCCCTGGAAGTGTTTAAGACCAAGCTGGATGAGGCTCTGAGAAACCTGGTCTAGTGGGAGGTGCCCCTGGCCATGGCAGGGGGTTGGAACCAGATGGTCTTTAAGGTCCCTTCCAATTCAAACCGTTCCACGGGTCTGTGTTCAGATGCACTGGCAGAGCAGCACTTGGGGAGGCTGCGATTTCCCACTATGGTGCATGGACGGAGTCGGTGAGGAGCCAGTGTGCGATAATGTCAGAATTTGAAATGGAAATGCACTGCTGCAAGTTTCCTCCCTGGAGTTACAAGTGCCATGGTCATGTCATGTCCTACTTATTCCAGGACCTGACCTACCACATTCACAAACATTGCTCTTCACGTTAGACGACCCCAGAAGGAAAAAACACTGTAATGTATCGCAAGTTGTGCAGTCCAAAGAGCTTGGCAGGAGACAACAAGGCTTTCAATGTCACGAAAACGTGCAGGGGAACACCACGAAAGAGTGCTAAGTAGGTGAGGTCAGCGACATGCAGGTACTTGCATGCTAGGGTGGACAGGTATGTATGAAGAGGAGTGAATACATGAGGAGCACATCTACACACCCAGAGAACACAGAGAAGCATGAAGCTGCGAGATGAGGTGGGTGGACAGCCTCAGAGATGAAGGGATGGAGCATTGCAGTGGGATGAAAAATGTTTTTCGGGGAGAAGCAGAGCAATGCAGGGCTTTGGGCGTGCCTCCATTGCCAGCGCGGGTGGGGAAGCTGGGAGGCGAGGAAAACTGGTGCGGCAGCATATAGGAGTGAGCGTTGCAGGCGCTGACGCACATGCTGGGGTCATCCAGGTGCTGCTGACTTGCCCTGGGCAGGGAGCAGGTACAGAAATTGCAGCACACATCTGTGACATGCCTGCATAGGCACAATGATTCCGTAGGACGGTTTTACGTGGGAGACGGCAACACCTATTAGACAAATACTATTTACTGAATTCTCTTGCCTGTGGCACTTTCACTGCACGAGTATCCTACACCGAGAGGATCCTTGGCTATCAGCATGCATGAGGGAAGACAAGAGAGATCCTGTGTCGATGAGGGACCATCACTGGAGAGAATGCTCGTTTAATAGTGCCTGAAACCACTTGTTCCTCTGATTGACGACAAGTGCAGAGCCTGTGTACTCAAGAAGTTTTAACGCAGCATTCAAGTTTGTTATCTCACAAATCCCAAGCTGGATCTTATCATTAACCCTAACATTAAAACATTAGCGTAATGAAGTGCCTCCACGCGCTGGCTCTACCCAAAGGAAAGCACTGCAGCCTGCAAGGCTTTTTATGCAGAATAGTAAAGCTGCCATGGAAGACGGGTGTCTGGTCTACAAAACAATGCACCAAGCACTGCCAGGAGGTCGTTTAAAAGCAGCCCCACACTGCTTAGCTGCTAAGACCCTCACACCGTGGCCACCTCAGGCTCAGAGGGAGGAGGGAAGAGCCGCAATTAGTCATACATTACAGATCAGTTCCATGCAGGCCACCTTGGGTCAACAAAGTGCATGTAAAACTGCCCTAGCGCTAAGCTCAGCTGTCTGTCAGGCGATGGAGCTCAGCGTCAAATTCCCCGGCCGCTTGAAACAGCACAGTGTGAAGCTCAGGTGCTGCATTTCTGCTGGGAAATAATCATTCTTAAATGAGAGCAAACAGGTTTAGCTAGATGGGCTCAGAAAACTTGAGAAGGACAGGTGCCTTCAGAGCACAGGACACTTAGAAGGCACTATCATAAGACCATCTTAGCCCACGATGCAAAATTAGGTGAGACATTTTGTTTTCTTGGGAGATTCAGTTGTCAGTTTCTGGACTCTGGGCTGATTTGGTAGTACTTGGAGTACACAGAGACTCTATATGGAAAATGCTACACAGGGAAACGCCTTTAGAACCTGAGATACACACCTGCAGAGAGTAAAGTCAGAGCCATTTCTTTACAAAGCTACAGATTCAAACAGTACTAGCGCTTATATTTTAAATAATAAAAAAATTTAAATTTGTGATGATTTACAAAGGAATGCAAAGAAATGCATACGGGGATTTGTATGGTTTCATTTAAGCCATACAGCGAGACGACAAATCCCAAGCACCCAAAATAGACATAGCTGGTAAAATCCAAAAGTGTGAAAGAAGAGTCATAGCCTATGCGCCTGCAACCGTACCAACATATTTACTGCGTTCATGAGAAAAAGCACTGATGCCACATGCCTCTACCTTGTTCCCAGAGCAGAGCAACTCTGCTGCAACTGCTGTCCTGCTCAGTCTGCTCATAAACCATCCTGGGAAAACGGTGGGAGGCCACCCCACTAGAATCACTCCAGTTTCAGGGTCTGAGGCAAGAATTAAAAGCAATCTTCAGACCTACAGAGCCTAAGAAAGGCATCTCTGGATTTTAGAAGCTTGATTTTGAGATCTTAGCAGTCCTTGCAAGCACCTAGCTCTGCAGAGGGGAGGAAGCAGAATATTGTAATAGTGGATTCTAAACAGACTGGTTGCGTTACGTAAATTTAGCACAGGGACATGGGGGCGCCCTCCAAGTCAAACTCTAGCCCTCCTTCTTTTGCCAAAGTACTTCCAGTGCATGCTGTCCCAGCTTCAGGGGAGCACCAGCCTTCCCAGCGCCTCCTCTCAGGTGGTGGGAGAGCCTTCATGCTACACAGCACCTAAAGCACTTATGGTCATGCACCAGCTTCTGCGGGGCCTTGGGCAAAGATGCTGAAAGCCTGCCTGGCATGGACAGAAGAGCCCATCGCTGTAAGTGCGAGACAGACTCCTCCTGGACAGCCTCAGACAACAAAGGCAGGCCATTTCAAGCGGCTGGCTGATTAGAAATTAGTATTTTTGCCAATAGTCAATGTCAGAACAGTATTCAGCAAGGGGAGGAGAACATGAAAAAACAATTCCCCCCCTCCTCAGTGAATTTATGATTATTAAGAGCAAGGAGGTCCCTCTCATTGCCATCAGCAAGTGCAGAAAAAAGCCAGGTTTCCATCACAGAATAGTCTTCAGCTGGGAAAAGACAAGTCCACTCTCTCAGGCTTGGGAGGTGAAGTGATACAACTGGCTTAAGTCCCCAGCCCCAGCAGTGCCAGTGTCCCACAGGGTCACTCCTGACCCAGCCCTTATGTGTTCACAGTGCCAGCACAGAGAGCCAGCAGCTGTCAGAACCACAGGGTGTCAGCATCAGGAAGAAATCTTGTACTAGAGGACTTGCCAGATTTGTATTAAGGGGTAAGAGCAGGACACAGCCACCTTCTGCCCCAGTCTCCCAGTAAGTCTGCAGCTGGTGGTGCTTTCTTTACCTCGCTGGATTTCAGGCAGATAAATCCTTCCCAGCAAAAACAGTGGCCCTGAGCTGGTCTAACACAGAGCGCAGTTCCTCGTACAGCTGCAGGAGGCATATTTTCCCATATATTTTATATTTTGCCTTTCTTTACCCATGCTAAAAATACCTTGATATCCTTCACATGGACCCTCCTTGTTCTACCTCTAGCAGGGAAAAGGAAAGGGAAGCCAAGGGCTCACTTGAAGGTTTTGTTTCCTTTACTTCACCAGCACGAAAACCTCAGAGCGGTGCTTGCAGGAGGGAGGCACCAGTGCCCAGAGATGAGACGGAAGCAAAGACGGACCCTGCCAGTTCCTGGAGCTCTCTCCTTCCCAAACACCTAACGTAGCAGAGACTTGGCAGGGGGCTGGCACACGTCCTCTGTACACAATCCACACACAGCTAGAGAGGCCACTTTCCAAAAGACACTGATGCAGTCGTCTCAGCTACTCTTGTTTCACCGTTGCTTGCAAGAAAAAGGGAATTTCACCTCCTTTCAGCAGAAACAGCTGTCAGTCAGACCATGAACATGCCTTCCTGTTATTTTTCTTCTTCTGCAGCTGGCCCAGCCTTCCCCAGGAGCAGTGCCCAACAACCCTTGCTGAAAGAAAAGAAATCTCAATGCTAACCTCGTTTATGTTTATTCTGAGCTTCATGAGGCTGTCAGGGGGGCTTGTTTTACTTCATCACACCCACGGTGTCCCTCAGACTGCCTCCTCCTGAGCTGTCAGGACCGATAACACGCAGAGTTTTGCAATCCTTCCCACAGTGGTCACTGTTTGCCACTGTGCTGCCCTTGCATATACTGCAGACGGATCTTTCCAAAGGCCACGGATAAAAGGCAGAATAGGATTTAGAGACCAGGTTCCCCGCCTCTGCTGCATCTTTCCACCCACTTCTTGCCCTGGGCTGTGCAATTCAGGCAAGTGCAATGAATGGGAAAGGTCAGAGGTGAGACCTGTATTCTGGGGACCCAGACAAGTTCCTGCCACTGCATTATAAGCACTAGCAAAGTTGTTTCTCAAAGACATGGCGGCAGCATGCCTGGGGCAGCCAAATCAGCAGGACTGCATCAGCAGGGCAGGCTAGGTCCAGTGGAATAGCCAACGATGATTCTCCCTTGCACTATAGTCATTTGTAGCCAAAATGACGCTTTTCCATCCATGGACATGAAGTATTTCAAAAGGATAAATAACAATTATCATCGACATCTTTGCCACAGAGTCCAAATGGAGCACAGGTTGCTGAAGCAGCTCGTTCCAAAGTCTTGGCTCCTCCACCGCAGAAAGAGGGATGGCATGCATTCTCATTCACCCAAATTTGTGCTCTAACCACCAGACCACAGCCCCTCCTAGAGCCCACCCTGCTGGGAGACCGCTCCGTAATAGAGAGCAAACAACTGCTCATTTAGGGTGGGCAGCAAAATCTTCCACAGCTCGTTCTGGCAGGGTGGGAGCTAGTTTTCTTAGAGCAGCCAAACCCCACATCTGCCCAGAAAACTTCTTTCTAAGCGGGGAGACGTCTGCAGCTCTGAAGACACCCAAGAGCAAGAATTGGCCTCCCTGACTGTTTATATGATATCCAAAGGGAGACTGAGAAGGAAACAAAGCTCTGGGAATCAGGATTTCCTACCGTCTTCTGAGATCATCCTCGCAATGCCCTACTCTGGCACTGCTTCAGTATCTCCCCAGGCATCCCCACCCCTCACAATGAGGCCCCCCAAGAAGCCAGCAGGCACGCCAGCCACTCTGCATGGAGACATTTAACAGTGTTTTCCTCTCCTCCTCACCAAGCTTGGCTGGGTCAGAAGCAGCATTTGGCAAGAGAAATGCTCCCTGCTAATTTTAGCCTCCGGCTCTCCACCCAGGCAGCAGCAGCTCAACCGCTCTGGAAAGCTGGGCAGCACCGAGGTGAGGGCTGGGAGATGCTGCCTTCAAACGGCCTACATGGCCACATGCTGCCAGCTAAATATAAACCGGTGGTGGGCAGCGGGGAACCACACTGGCTCAAACTGAAGCAAATCCTTTCCCAATCACCCAGAGACAGAGCAAGGACAAATTGCAGCTCCCAATAGAATCTGCTCCTGGACCTGGACAGTGCTCTCAGGACTTGTTTTCTGCCCAGAGGGATAATTTAGGCTGCAAACTTGCAATAGGATTCCATGTGGTTTATATATTTTTGGACTGATCTGGAGCTGGTGCATCTCAGACTCTAGCACACCATGCCAAGCAAGCACCACTTTGGAAACACTGCTTGTACAATAGCCTGGCCCAGCTCCCTCCTGTAGTGGTGTCTTCTCCACTGTGCTGCCTACTACAAAATGGTTACCCTGGGGCAGAATACCCTTGCTGCTGAGGCTCTAAAATTGCAGTATCTGCTGCAGAAGTCCGTGCTTGAGGTGGAAGTTGAGCAGGGTGAGTTTTCCTGCATCCAAATGCAAACTTGCACTGGTCCCAACAAACAACATCTCTCCCTCTGTGTAAGAGAAAAACCCCAAAAGGGTATGGAAAGGAAAACAGGAAGGGAGGCCCAAGAATTAAGAAAGGAGCAAAGGAGCAAATCCAGAGAGTTTCTGTATTGAATGCTACGTGACCATGGACCATAGGACTGTGCACAAGCCAAGCATTCATTCTTTGACTTATCACTGTACCTAGTGGAAAGAGACTTTACATCCATCATAAATGAAGAGGGACACGTGAAAAATTTATGACTACTTTAGCAAATCCTTTGTCTACAGAAGCAACTGGCAAAGTGCTGTTTCCTGGACACCCAGGACAAAACAGGTACCCACACTCTGCAAATCAAGCGGAGCAGCTGCAGCACTCAGCACAGTGCCCTGCAAAGGGAAACCAGATGTCTTGGCAGACATCAACTACAGTAAAAAGCCACTGGGGTATTTATTTTCAAGGCACCAAACACCCTTATGACACCAAATACACTCTTAACCATCTCTACTTATGGTCCCCAGCAGCTTCTGTAATTACCATCCCTGCATTTTCCTCCACCTCTTTTTAAAACTTGGGAGTCAGCAGTTTACTCTGTGCCCTCCAATTCCTTTCTATATCTCCTCTCTTGTTGATCTCTGCGCCCAAACCTGGCGATTTCAGCCCCTCTTGCTCCACTAAAGTCCCAAGTACTAGCTTCTAATTTAGCCTTCAGTTTCTTCTCCCTTACAACTTTTTAGTGGCCATTGGCATTTTCTGATCACTCTGCTCTGATGCTCAGGTCAGTATGTCCCATGTTTTGCTGCTTCTTACTTTTGTTAAATGACCCCTAACATCCACATTCCCAAGTGCTGCCTCTTCTCTCCTGCTTGTCTTGTCTTTCACTTTTATTTCTCCTTCTACTTCTGCATGAGCTGCAATACTTGCTAAAATATTTCTTTCCCCTCCTTGATGTGTCTATATCAGACACCTAATCCAAACACAGTTACAAGAAAAAGGTGAAAACAATTTACAAAGTATTTAGGAAAAAAACAACAAACAACTAATCATGCTATTTGTGAAACACAAGGTTTTGGGACAAAGCACTGAAGAGAGAGTGCTGGAAGACCCAGAGTTAATTGGCAAAGCAATTACAATTTGTGAAGCAAAGGAAATCGGCTGCATGGCTGGAGCTGGTGGAATGCAGACAGCGATCAGACAGTACGGACAAGTTGAAATAATACTAGCCAGGCTGAGGCAGGCAGGCAGTAGGAGTTCAAAGAGCAAGCGCATCCTCCCCTGCCCCACCGGCACACACAAAAACCTTACTCCCCCCTGCATCAAGCAGTGCAAGTCAGCGAGACGCACCTGGAAACACCTTGAAAGACCTGCGAAGAACAGTGGCACGTTCAGAGGAATTACAAGTGTGGAGCACAACTAGAGGGTGGTGGCAGCAGCAGCATTAGCGTCATCAGGACTTCTGCAGAGAAGCAGCAGGGATGAAGACAAGGGCTCAGCAAGAGGAGGAGGGAACATGAAAGGAGGCGGCATTTATTAGCTGCAGACTAAGTGCAGGTGAGCAGCACCAAGCCAGCCACAGAGAAACTGCCAGTAAACAAAAAGGCACTGGCAGAAAAAGCAAATTAAATTCAGCTGGAATGCCAGTGATCTTAACTCCACTACTGGAGCAGGTGAACACCACCGACAAGTAAATACACATGATCGGCTACAGCCAGTAACTACAGGGGAAAGGAAAACACCCGCTGCCAAGGCTGAAGTCTGTCAAACCCTGGTCTCACAAAGTGTGTCCAATTCCCTAGAGGTAGGAGTCCAAAACAGCAGAGACAGAATTAGAACGTGTATCCAAGGATAAACAAGTTTCCAACATAGCACAACCCAGCGCCGTGTAACTGTCCTTCAACTCACACGCCTTACAAAGCTCTTCCTGCCCCGAGGAAGCGGCTGCAGAGGAGGTGGACCAGGAACGATCCTGAGAACTGGCAATGAGGCTAGAGCAGCCCAGGCGCCTGCACAGAAAAGAGGTGATGAAGCAACCCCTGCCATGCTTCTCCTCCCTCAAACCTGATTGCTTAGGCCCTGAAGAATTGAACGCTTTTATAGAGAAGAGAACAATGGCTGATACCAAAGCACTTCTGGTTCTTGAGGTGCTCACAGCTAGGGGCTTGGCACGGGGAGATAAACCAAGCGTCAACTTGGCAAAACCTCTTCCCACAGGCCACCCATTCTGGCTGTGTTTGCCACTGAAACTCCTAGGATCCATATGAACTTAGATCTATGCAGATGTTTACTTGAGGCAGGTTTACTTGAGTCCTGGAGGATCATCACCCAAGGCTTGGGAAAAGCTAGATCTGCTGGGTTTAAGCAAAAGGGTCTACATAACCTATCTGTCAAAAAGAGAAAACAAAACTTGAAAGATGAAGCAGTTGGCAACAGTAACACTGCGGCCGCTGTGAGGTTGCCTGTCTCAGAATCAGTAGGAAGAGACACAAAGATTCTTGGAATAGGGAATTATACCAGGCAAATTATAAATGCCTGAAAAAAACGTCCTTCTGAGCTAAAGCCTTCTACAGATACGAGGCTCAAGTTTCAGCTGAGAAACTGAGAAAGAAATGATGCGGGCTTACTGTTTTGAGAATAAGCAGTAATTCAGTGATCCACAGCTGACACATCTATTGGTTTTACTGTACAAGCCTGTTTTACAACTAAACACAAGCCTAAGAGATAACAATAGCAGACACTTGCTAGCACTGGCCACAAAAATGCAGGGGAACCCATCACAGCAGCACGTTACACCACTGCCTGTCTCTCAGACTCCTAGAATGGTTTGGGTGGGAAGGGACTTTCAAAGTTTATCTAGTTGCAACCTCTCTGCCATGGTCAGAAACACCTTCTGCTAGACCAGGTTGCCTAAAGTGCCATCCAATACAGCTTTGAATGTTTCTAGGGATGGAGAACGCACAACTTCTCCGAGTGATATGTCCCACTGTCTCACCACCCTCCTGACCAGGGGCAGTTCCCTCAGCTTGCCCTCACGTGCCCCGGCCCTTCATCACCTCAGAGGCCCTGGGCTGCGCCCACACCCTACGCACCAGTGTCTTTTCCAGACTAGGGAAATCTGGAGGGGACAGAGGGGTCCAGATGCAGTCATCAAAGTACCAAATATGAGAGAAGGAAAGCATTTTTTTGTTTTGTTTTACTGTTGTTTTTTCAATTGTTTATTGCCAGTCTTGAAAAGAACTCCTAATAAAGCAGCTAGAAGAGATCTTAACACTGAAGGTCAGTACTTCTTCCTGGCACAACTGCAGTCTCCTGTTCCTCCACAGGAACAGCCATCCCTCTAACTTCTTAGCTTGATCTGTTGCTACTCTGCAGACAGCACCATGAAGGGTCTGGCTTCATCTGCAACCACCCATCGGGCAGCCTTATCCTCAGAACGGAGAAACCCCTTGGGCACATGAACTGCCCTCCACCTCCCCTCCTGTGTCCTAGGCTCCAGCCCCCCCGCCATCCCACGCCTGGGGTCCCCTGGGTGAGATGGTGGCCAGTGATTCAGGAGGATCAGGGGTCCTCAGTGATGCCCCACCAACCCAGCTCCCTGCAAGTGACTCAGCCCCCCCCCACTCCAATAGCAGCTGTGAGAGGACAAAGCATCCAGACACCCCACCAGTTGGAAAGGGAGTTGCAGCAGCCTGTACAAGGTCTCCCAGCGCTCCGCAAAGTCATCGTTGGTTGCCAAGTATCCCATGGGCCCATCTTTACCATCCTCCAGCCCTGCCCTTGGAATATGGAAAGGTGCCCTCCTCTCCATGCAGAGCCCCAGGGGAGAGGGCAGGAGAGGGCCTGGAGTCCCTCAGGTAGCTGTGCCAGCACAACAGGACGAGTCTGTCAGAGGACACCAAGAGAGGTCCATGGGGCCTGGAGGTGTCAGGGTTTCTTTCTACTGCAGGGCTCACTCTTGCTCTATTCCCTAGCTTTAAGGACAAATTTTCTCACTGACTCTTCCGGTTTTTTTTCCTCCCCTCCTAATAAGAAAAGGGCAATATATGACCTGGGAAAGACCTTACTAATGAATTAATTCTTAGCACCTTGGCTTGGATGTTATTTTGAATTTCCAAGTAGATGCAACTACTCCCTGCCATTGGTATGAGAACACAGACCATGGGTCATAATTGTTGTTCACAAAATCATCTCTGAAATATGCACGTGTCGATGTTTAAGTCATAGAAATTGCAAAATGAGATTTTTTTTTACATTTACTCGTTAAGCAGATAATTTATTTTCAAGGTACATCTCTGGAAATTACAGTTCAGTCAGGGTTGATAAGAAAACCTGGTTTTGGTGACTAGTTGGTTTATTCTACAGTTTTGATTGAAAAGAAAGAAAACCCTCCCAACTGGCCTGCTTACAACAAAACGTGGGCCATGGCAGCTAATGCTGAGTGAGCTGCCACAGTAGATAATTGAGGCAATCAGTACAGGGTGGTCTGGACATGATATTCTCAGCCCATTATAAATTTTGTTTTGCATCCTAGATGGGGTTAATAGCACCCAGACATGACTACTGCAGTTTTACAGAAAACAACATTACAAAATACAAATAAAACTAATTTAGGAAGTGAAGTATTTACGAGAAGGGCTGGAGATAACTAAGCTCAAATGAACAGCAGCGCTAAGGAAGCTGTTGGAGTTGCCAACACCAAATATACGGGCCAAGTCAAACAGCCCACATTAATGACACGGAAATAAGCGGCCTCTTGAAGCAAGGCAGAAACAGATTTATTTAGAATAGCAGGAAAAAATACACATATCATTAATGTAGATTATCCTCACTTCAAGAGCACTCTACTGGGCAATTCTGCAGCCTAACAGGTGATGATGCAAATCAGATATTTTGCACTTGTAAATGGAATAGAACAGTATCTGACACTGAACTACTGTTTAGTATGGATGAATTTACACAATTTCAGTGAAACACGGGCTTCCGTATAAGCCCACTAGTTCCTAACAGTCCAGAGGGCTAGTGGAAAAGAAAGTTTAGAAGATAAAACATACCTGTTACAAAAGGCCCCCATAGTCAAGTCTCTGATCTCTATTCAGGGTTTTTACATTACTGAGGAGCATTGGCTTTCAATTGCTCATATTTGGCTCCAGTGGATAAAAACAAACAAACAAAAGAATATTTAGACTGTCTGAAATCAACATCAAGGTCACTGGGATGAAAACCAGGAAGGAAGAAAACCCCCATGGATGATGCAAAGGCCTGGGACTTACTGTTTGCACCTCTGACGGAAAACTGCGACACGGACAAGAAAGAACAGCACAAGATGCAACACTTCTACCACATAAGGATATTAGATAGACTTACAATGTAAAATAACAGGTGAGAGCTTTTCCAGCTTCTAAAGACAAGGTGGATAAGAAACCACGTTGATCTCTATTCCTCTCAAACAAACAAACAAAAAAGTCAAGAGGGAAATAGTCACAGAATGCTGAACTAACTAAGCCTTAGGAAATGATAAAATCCATATTGGTGACCTTTTGAGAGGGGCACTGATGCATCAGGGGGACTCGCAATCATTTGGATTGTCTGAAATGATGCAACACCTCAGAACCTAGCTGAATCTCATTATTCTTTAGTACACCAACGTGAATTATTGTTCTGAGGAGTCTTTGCAAAACACTGCTTTACTTAGCAGCAGCATTACCCCTGACCATCACTCCTCTCCCCGCTGCCATGATCTACAAGGCAACCTCTGCCCTCGGGAAAACATCCTGCCTTTAACTATATTGCAGATGCCAGTAATTCCAAACCACCAGATGAAAGACAATGTCCATCATCTCTTTCAGCACTACTCTTCCTTTATATCTGCTTGAACTTGCAGGAGAGAGAAGGCAGAGCCATTACTATACAGCGCACAGAAACACATCTCCGGAAGACAACAGCATTTCTCTGCCAACCCCAGAGCACAGAGGAGATGCACAGGAGGGCACCGCTCCATGAGGTCTGAGTCATCCGAATCCAGCCTGACTCAAGACAAGACGACGTGGTGCAGGAATACACGCTGTGCTAGCACACCATTACATAAATCTGTCACAGGTAATGGATGTACATAAAGGGATGATGCAAGAGTTTATTTATACTAGCATGTAACCCTTGCAAATGATTTGGGGATCTTCTGGGGCCAGATGACTTGCAGGCCAGGTTCCAAAAAGACAAACACTTGCAACCTCTCACTCAGCCCACATGGACCCAGACGCTTGGTACCGCTCCACAAAATAGTTATTTAAGAGTCAGATTTCTACCTGACTTCAAGTCAAGAGGTAAGAAAAAAAACAAAAAAACACCCACATAAAGAAATCAAACAGGTTCACAAATTACCTGCAGTACATGCTCCAGCAGCAGGGAAAGGATACACTGGCCTGGGACAGGTATGGCATAGCTAGCATGAGGTCCAGCCATGCCCTGGCTGCTGTGTCAATGAACCTCACAACCAAGCCAGAGTACGCTCCAAATTGCTCTTAGTGGCCTTGGCTTCTCTGCTGAGTCTGTGATAGTGATCTGTGCTGTGAATATGGGCCTGGGGCTGTTGACTCACTTTACATACAGCAGTGCAGCACGAGATGTAACAGCCCTTCTGATCATCCCCCACAGAGACTGAACAGACCACCTGAAAGTGAAAAATCCGCCCCACCTGCAGTGCCCATCCTTCTCCCTGCAGCTATAGCAGCCCACGAGGCACTTTGGGGAATGGTGCTGCTTGGCACAGGTCTCTGTGAATGAAGGTTTCACTAGTGTCTTCAAAAGCACAGAAATATCATATGCAAGCTTCATGGTACAGATGTGTCCCTGCTGCCAACATTTTTCTTCAGTCAGGATGCGGTGCTTTGAGGGCGATACCTAGTTTAACATTTCCTCTAGCTTAACAACTTTCACAGAGGGGAAACAGATACTTCAGCCACCACTGGAGAACCACAGGGTCCAATCTCTGCCCACGGGCACTCAGTAAGCACTGGTGCAATTAGCTGTGCAAAAGAGCGATACTGTGCATGTACGGGCAAGTAACCTTACGTGCGAGCGGTTGCAGAAGTCAGCCCGTGTGCACGTGAGCGAATCTGCAGACGTAGGTGTGCTCACCCTTATCCAGAGGTGCTTCTGAGGGTGCCTGGGCAAGGAGACTAGAGAAGGAACTCGATGCATTACATTAAATGAGCAACTTCAGCTTTCTGCCAGCTACTTTTCCGCATAGAAAACCCATGCACCTGCCATTCACACCAACGCCCAGGACGGTTTTCAAGCAACTTGTGCTCTTTGTAGTAGCCTGGATGCCTAAGATTAGAGAGCTCACCATGGCATGAGGGTAAGAAAGTAATTTTCTGGGGAAGGAATGGGACACTAAAGATGTACGTACTGGGGAGGTGGAAGTCTTGCTATAAGGATTTTTCTTTTTTTTTTAATTTGCACTTCTCCCATGTTTTCTTTTGAACTCCTCCTATTTTCCACTTCAGAAGTGCAGCCAGAAACAACTGAGTTAGAAAAGCAGCAGTCTGAGACATCAGAAGTGAGACAGAAACCACCTGTCACAATCCAAGATAGGAAGATAATACTCTTCGGTGTTATTTACACATAACAATAAAACACGGAGAAGTAGGGGTAGCTTGAAGCAGCCAGGAGAAGTAGGTTAGAGAAGGCTCCATCAATCTCTTGTTCCTACCAACTGCACCTCTCAGCAATCTAATCTAATCCTGCACACCCTGCTTGCACCTGGCTCCGTGCGACGCTCACATCTGCAACAAAGAAAATCAGTGCAAGTGATTTCTAGTCTCCTGAGATCCCACCGGCTTTTGCAGCAGCAAAGACCAGAGTCTGTATAGCAACAGCTGTGAATGGCCTCACCTCCAGGTTTCTTCAGGGATCAGGATTTGCTTTTACTATGTTGACACAAGGTTTTAAAGCAAAGGCCAATTGTTGCACATCCTCCTCTCCCGCAAGCACAGCTCACTGACACCAGCCTTGCTCCTTCACAGTCATATCTTTCCGCAAGGGCAGGCAAGATGCTGGGCACGGACGAGAAAGAGAGAAGCAGCAAGAGGAGGTCCCTGACCCACCAGCGTTTCCATCCAAACAGAGCATTGCAGCAGCTGTGGGAAGAATCAGTGTCTTGGAGGAAGGATCTTCCCTGAGGAGGCCTCCTCTTGACCCTTCCAAGCCAAAGGTATAGCAGCAGTAAACGCAGGCTGCAGGACTCGCTCTCCAGACCTGGCTGCTCTGTGCTTTACTGGTATTTTCTCCCTCCCCAACACTTCATTCACCCTGGAAATAATGAAGTTTCCTGTCTCCAGCATTCACTTCTGGGAGCAAAGCGTGCCGTGTAGCAGTCAGTAAAGACGAGAAAAACACTTCTATTAGAGAACCCACTCCACAAAGGTTAGTGCCTGTCAGCAGCAGGAGTAAACAGACTGTCTCCAGCTCCTTGGGTTTCTTGGCAGGGAGGCAGTATCCTGCCTGTTACAACTTGTTTCGGATGACAACAGGCCACATTTCATGCGAGGAGAGTTGTGCCCATCTCCAACTCACATCAGCCTGCTTGTTTTTCTTCACTCAACTGTAAACATGTTTAAGATTCCTATAAATACCTATTGGGCAGCAGACCAGCCAAATAGGCTCAATTAAAAAAAAAAAAAAAGGCAAGCCCCACAATAACAAGATCAGAAAAAGCCTCCTGCCCATGAGAGACAACAGTCCTGCCAGCCAATAAAGCTCCCTGAGAAGAATATATAGGACTATCTTGATGCATCACATCACAAGGAAAAAAAACAATTTTTTTTTTTGACCAGATCAACTGTTCCTTTCAGCATCACCTTCAAAGGAAGACTATCACTCATGAGAGCCTATACTGTCATCCATGTCTGTCCAGCCCATTCCAAACCCCCCTGACAGCTAGAAAATAGTCCAAATTAGCTCAGGCATGTGTGAATCCCAACCCATGGGGTACACCAAGCACAAATTCTGCACCTGAGGCTGATCCCTCAGCCTTTAACTTTAATTTTACTGCAAACCGAACCTCACATCCAGAGCCTCTCCCAGCATATGGTGATGCAGCACCATGGAAGCCAATGGCTACCAATGATTACAGCACATTCTCCTAGGCCCTTTATTCTTTCTCATCCAAACTTATATGTTTAGCTTTGTTGCATAGCAGAGCTGTATATAAACTAAAGGAAGGACAGCCAGGGCCTCAAGTTTTAAGCATCACTTACTCAAATACCCACACTCAGGCCATCTGACATTTGTTTTCTCCACCATACACTGATTTGGTGTGGAAAGAGGAGCACAGAGTGGAGGAGGATCCACCATTCCTGAAGACTTACTCCATGGCATTAACCCAGGAGCAAGGGTGGCGTGGGGGCATCACAGCTGCTTGTGCTCCATCTCATGCATGGCTGAGAGGAAAGGGAATTTCATGTGACTCCTTACAAAGTCTCAACACTCTGGAAAGAGAAAACATACTTGGCTTTCCACACGCAGGCTGCTCTGCAACACCTTTTAGGAAGGCAAGAAGAAACTCTCTTACAGAGACTGGAGATAGAAACAGCAATCTCGTTCTAAGACCAGTAGTTCTCCAGCTTTCTGGCCCCAATGGAGGGAACCGCTTAGCCTTTTACCCAGACTAGTTACCCAATAAACAGCCTTTGTATTTTATCATTAATAACTGTGGAGACTGTTGCATCAGATAAGTTGAAGTATTAGCTCTTGGTTGGTTCCAGGTGTGACTTACCATAGGGCTCCCACCTGGGACATGTGATGGAAAACAATGTAGAAATGAGAGGAGAAAAGTATTAATTGCTCTGAAAGTCACTCCCTCCTACACTTAGCTCCTTGGGATCTCTGAAAGAAATCACCATGTGGAGTCACAAACGCAGCCATCCCAGTCCCCAGATGGAGGAAAGCATTACTTAAACACCCAAAAGAAAACAGATACTGTTTGTCTTTCACTCTGACTTCTGATTTCTCTTAAAACAAAACTGTCTTTTAGAGGTACTGGGGCAAGAGAAAGGGTGGGGTGGGGTCACAGATTAACCTTCCCGCTGTTAGTGGATTCCAGGATCCTGGCCACAAGGGCAGAAAAACATGACACCAAGCGCCCAACATGCCCGTACAGCCTTGGCTCTACCGGCACAGCTGCTCTCCCCCCGTGATGCTGCAGAGCCATGAGGAGGTGCCTGCCAGAGGGTTTCGCTCTCCCACCCCTTCCAGCAGTGTTTCAATGCCTTCCGCATGCAACGAGCGGCAACGTCTCTGGGGGACTTGGGAAAATCTGGACTTGGATATAATTGGACTTTAATATAATGTAATTAATTTCCTCATCTTCTGTTTTAGTTGGTAGTGATTGTAGCCATATCACTGTTTCCACTTTCACTCTTCAAACAGAATGACTTTTATAAGAGAGATGTAAAAATAACCCAGTCTAGAAGCAAAGAGGAAGAATCCAATACGTAAGAAAAGCTGATTGCTCCTGTGCATCTCTTCTGTGCCCTTTGCCTGTTTCTCCCATCCACTCCCTCTCCTTTTCCATTGCTGGCAGCAAGAGGACTGTCGGCTGTACAGCTCCAAACACCTGACTCAGCCCCTCTCTCCTTATAACCACTATTTTAAACGCCGCTAAGTGTTTTGTTTTTCTCCCTTGCTGCGCCGCACAAGTACTCTACATACCTCTACACTCTTCCCCGAGGATCTTTGGCGGGCATTGGCAAAGCGGCACGCAGCAAGAGGCTGGGCCAGATTGTAAGAAAGATGTTAACACAAAGTAGACTCATAGTTCAACCCATCTTCTCATGTCCCAGTTAATTCCACCAGGCATAAAAAAGCAGTTTATAACTAGAGGATATATTCTGGCCAAAGAAATCAGATCTCTTACACCGCTGGAACAACAAATACGTGTTTTTAGCCTTAACGTCATATATAATACAGAACAAATGGACAAGTGGAAGTCTTGTAGTGGACGTCATGGGCGTAGACGTGCATGGAGCTCCTTGTCCAGCCACAGTCTAAAAGCTTTAAGACCGAAAACAAGCCTGGCTCATAGAAGTGACAGTCAGGGATTTTATAATGTGTAATGAAGAGACAAAGATGCTGAAAAGTATTAACAGTTAAATGCTCACGCGTATTTGAAAAATTACACTCAGATTGGCACCAAGCACTGATAGTATTCAAAAAACAGCAGCAACACCACCTTAGGCTTTTATAACAGGTTAGGCCATTCAAAACTTTCTTCTAACTGTAAAAGAGAAGCATGAAAACTCACACAACACTGACAGAAATAACTGTTTTCCTCTGCCTCAGAAAACAAGAAGCTAACTCTACTTCCTATCTGTATGAAAAGTTTGTACCAAATGAACCAGTTACAAGGTGAGCATCTCCAGGATATGAATTCCTTCCCTCTTTGCATACACTTCTTCTCTCATCAAAGCGATATTCAAAGCATCTCTGCCACCTTCCACCTTAGCATTAGAGAACAGAGAACGAGTGATACTTCAGAGCCGCGACTCCTGGCTCTACAACTCCAACAAGGTCAAACTTTGACAGATCTCCTGACGGAGAAGAGGGTGAGAGCCGACGGGCTAAAGGCAGAAAAGCAAAGCCACCCAACGCTCATCTCCTTCCCGGGGTACAAAGCTCAGCCCGTCCCCTCGGGCTCCCCGGGAAGCGGCTTCCCGCTCTCCAACAGCGCTCGGCCCGCTACCACAGCGGGCTGCGCTCACCCTCTTCCTCGGCCGGCCTAGAAACCGGGGCTCTACACCGGGCTCTCCGAGCGGGACGGAGCGCCCGGCGGAGCCCGAGACGGCGCCGGGCTGCGAGGGTCGGGATGGAACCCCCTCCACCCTNCTCTCAGGGCTGGAGGGCGCCGAGACCGGAGCCGTCCCCGCCGGGCCACGGGGTCAGCGCTGCCGGAGGTCTCCGCTCCTGCCACGGCGGCTGGAAAGCCGCTTCAGCGGCGGAGGAGGCGGACAGGATGCTCCGGCACCAAGTCCTCCTCGAAGACGGTTTTCGTGCCGGTAGGAGCGTTGGTGGATCTCTGCGGCGAGAGGATGACTCCTCTGCGTGGAGGGAAGCAGGATGAGAGCGGGGCACAGCTGAGTCCATTTTAAAGTGTCTTTCACCTGGTGCAACAAGTGTATTACTTCAAAGTGCCTTGCTCAGGAGGAATGGGGCTCATAAGTCTCTAAATCTGCTTTCTGAAGCAGCCTGTAAGATGTGGTGTTACACTGTTCAAACCCACCAGAGGGAGGATCGTGGAGGCCCATATGAAGACCAGGAGCTTCCTTGGGTGTAGTTACTGTTTCACAGCTCTGAAAGTGAGCCTCCCAGCTGTGTCTCCCAATGCTGTCGATTTGGTGCCAAGCAGTCTCAGAGGATGCAAACTGAATTCCTTCTGGGTAAAACTAAACTGGAAGATGTTGCCTGGGATGCACATAATGCGTCCAGAATAACCTCTTTCCAAATGTGCGTGATGTTGGGTCGTTGGCATCGACCGTTCCCCTTCACAGCTCTGCTGCTGCACAGATGCAGCCCTTGTGCTTTGTGCAGCCATGGAGGGAAACTCTGGCTGAAGTTAGTTTTTAAAATGCATGCAATGATGATAGACTTTAAAAAAAAAAAAAAAAGTCCTGCTTCCTTTTACAGCAGCCTTTTGAAGTGAGAGGCTGCACAAAAGGACTCTCGCTATTATTCAGCCTTAGAAAACGTGCCAGAGACCTTTTAAATGGCATGGAGGGCCACAGAAGAGTGGTGTAAGTCCCTGAGTCCCATAGGGACAGGCTGACGCTAGCAGACTGCCAGCATTCCAAGTCTTGCACTGGTTCAGGACAGAAACAGTGTCTGTTGCTCCGACCATCAAGTGCTGAACAGCATCCAGGCAGTATCTAGAGCCCCTGCTGTTACCTGTGACCCATTGGGATGGACAGACATATGATAGGTTTCCATTCTCTGAATGTATCATGAAAGTTTCAGAACCATTTCCTTTCAGTTCTGTGTTGGAGAGATTTCTCTTGACTTGGAAAAGCGCATCCAGAAAGTTTTATACCTCACTGTGGAGGTGGAAAAACATGGTGTTTCTCAAGATGGAAACAAATCCTGTGGTGGGGAATGGTGGTGGGCAGTCCTGCCCTCAGGCTTCTCTGTGCCCAAAGATGTGACACTTGCATTCTGCCTTCTTACCTTGCTGGAAGCTGCAGATGTATGCTGCACAGATCCAGGTGTGAATCATGGTGCTACCTCCTCCGGTGCGGACAAAAGGTGCTGCTGATAGCCAGCCAGCACCTGTACAACTCAAAATCTGAAGCTGTGCTCTAGTTTAGTCATTGCACCTCAGGAATCTCAGATAAAGGCATGGCACTCACTGTTGAAATTTTCAGGTGGCATGTTAGTTTTGCCTTTTTTTTTTTCTCCTAACGTGAGAGAAATAAACCAAGTTTTTCATACTTGTTCAAGAAAAGAGAGTAAAATGCTAGGAAAAACATGTAATAAATACAGATATAAGTTAAACTTTATTTACCATTTCAAGAATGAGAATTGGATTATAAAGTCATAGAATCATTTAAGTTGGAAAAGACCTTTAAGATCAAGTCCAACCATTAATCCAGCACTGCCAAGTTTTAAGACTAAGGCAAGTCCCTAAGTGCCACATCACATCTTTTAAATACCTCTGAGGGGTGGTGACTCAATCATTTTCCTGGGCATCCTGTTCCCTTGCCTGGCAACCCCTTCTGTGAAGAAATTTTTCCTAATGTCAAATCTAAACCTCCCCAGGTGTAACTTGAGGCCATTTCCTCCTGTCCTATTACTTGGGGAAAGAGACCAATCCCACCTCACTACAACCTCCTTTCAGGTAGGGGTAGAGAGCGATGTTTCCCCTGAGCCTCCTCTTCTCCAGACTAAACCATTCCAGCTCCCTCCTCAGCCTCTCCTCATAAAACTTATTCTCCAGACCCTTCACCAGCTTCATCACCCTTCTTTGGATATGCACCAGCACCTCAATGACCTTCTTGTAGTGAGGGACCCAGAATCAAAGACAATATTTAAGGTACGGCCTCACCAGTGCCGAGTATGGTTCTTCTGGCCAGGATGCCATTTGCCTTATTAGCCACCAGGGCACACTGCTGGCTCATGTTCAGACAGCTGTTGACCAGAAGCCCCACGTTCTTTTTTGATGGGCAGCTTTCCAGCCACTCTTGCCTTTCATGGGTTGTTGCAGAACCTGGCCCTTGGCCTTGTTGAACCTCACACCGTTGACTTCAGCCCATCGATCCAACTGGTCCAGATCCCTCTGCAGAGCCTTTCTACCCTTGAGCAGATCAACACTCCTGCCCAACTTGGTGTCCTCTGCAACCTTACTGAGGGTACCCTTGATCTGCTTTTCCAGATCAGTGATAAAGATGTTAAACAGATGATGTATTCTTAGCAGGAAGTTGTCCGCACTTCTTAAAAGAACAACCTTAAGTCTGAACAATGACAACGGCACTTTCTTGAAACTGTGTTGAATATTAGAACACTAAAATAAGTAAGCACATTTTTCTCTTGTGAACAAGGTACTAAAATGGAGGGAAGGGAAAAGTGAAATTATAGGCTAACATTAGTATTATTCACTCCTAAGGAAACAAAAAGAAATTTCCTGATAGAATTATGTTATAATGAAGATACGGAAAAGCTCTTGTCTCTGGAGAGAAAGCTTAAGGAACTAAGTGTGGCATATTGATGTTTCACAGAATCATAGAATTGTCAGGGTTGGAAGGGACCTTGAAGATCATCTAGTTCCAACCCCCCTGCCATGGACAGGGACACCTCCCACTAGGTCAGGTTGCTCAGAGCCCCATCTAACNTGGCTTCCTGGGCTGCAAGCGCGCACTGATGCCTCACATTTTGCTTCTTACCCACCAGCACCCCCAAGTCCTTTTCTTCAGGGCTGCTCTCAAGCCAGTCACTGCCCAGCCTATAGCGGTGCTTGGAATGGCCCCAACCCAGATGCACGACCTTGCACTTGGTCCTGTTGAATCTCGTGAAGTTGGCACGGGCCCACCTCTCCAGTCTGTCGAGGTCCCTCTGGATGGCATCCCTTCCCTCCAGTGTGTCAGCAAACTTGCTGAGGGTGCACTCAATGCCACTGTCCATGTCACAGACAAAGATGTTAAACAAGACCAGTCCCAGTCTTGACCCTCGAAGGACTCCACTTGTCACCAGCCTCCACTGGGACACGGTCTCATTGACAGCCACTCCGAGTGTGGCCATCACACCAATTCTTTATCCGCTGAGTGGTCCATCCATCAAACCCATGTTTTACCAGCTTGGAGACCAGGATGTCATGCTGTGGAAGGCTTTGCTCAGGTCCAGGTAAGTGATGTCAGTTGCTCTTCCCTTGTCCATCGATGTTGTGACCTTTTCATAAAAGGCCATGAGTTTTGTCAGGCATGATTTGCCCTTGGTGAAGCCATGTTGATTGTACCCAATTGTTGGGGTAACACAATCACCTCTTCACTATTCTTCTGCCTCAGCAGTGCCTCCAGGAAGATCTGCTCCATGATCTTACTGGGCACAGAGGTGAGACTGACTGGCCTATAGTTCCCTGGATCATCATCCTTTCCCTTTTTGAAAGTGGGAGTTATGTTTCCCCTCTTCCAGTCAGTGGGGACTTCACTGGACTGCCATGACTTTTGGAATATAATTGAGAGCTGTTTAGCAACCTCAGCTGCCAGTTCCCTCAGTACCTGTGGCTGCATCCCGTCGGGTCCCAGGGGCTTGTACACTTTCAGGTTCTTCAGAAGACCATGAACCTGATCTTCACTGACAATGGGCCATTCTTTCTTCCAGCCCCTGCCATTATCTTCTGTGACTTCGGGAGTGTGGCTGGAGCCCTTGCCAGTGAAGAGTGAGGCAAAGAAGTCGTTGAGAACCTCAGCCTTCTCCGTATCACTTGTGACTAGTTCTCCTGGTTCCTGTTTGTTGCAATATAGTTACAATAGAATAACATTAAAGAACAAAATTAATAGTGAAATGAGGAATGTGAACAGCCTTACACTGTGCTTAAAGTAACTTCTTTTGGATGATTTATTGACTGCAGAAAGCACCGATGCCCATGAGTAAGATTATCACAGTAATGTTTTAAAAACACCTCGCATAAATGTTTTTATCCCGAGTCCACCAGCAGCCTTGCATTCCCCATTTCTCTTGCATCCCAAGCACACAAGCATGTGCCCAGACTTCCACATCGCTTGTCTTCATGAGATGCAATACGGCAGGGGTGGAAACCACACCTTGTAACAATCCCATAGGACAGGGTCAGCCCCAGTAAGGGAAGAAACAGCAAGTGAGGTGGAAGCAGGTGATGCAGGAAGAGGGTCCATGTCATACGCAGATGGCTCAGCTGGTGCTGCTGCTGGACTATCCTTGGAAAATCAGACAGATCACTGCTCGCTTTAGGATACACCTTTCCTGGCCTACCCCAAATACCCACTCCAAAGAAACTCACCATTTGCCAGATGAGCCTTATATTATATTTTATGCTTTGTCTGGGCTTTCGTTTGTGTTTCATTTTGGCTGTTTCTTCCTGCTAAAAGCAGCCTTTGATGCAAGTATAGCACTTCAGGAGGCACATCTCCTGTTCCTCCTGCCTCCCCTCTCTAGCTCCATCTCTACCTCTTGTTACGCTTTTGCTTCTAGCTGTCTAACAACTGTTTCTGTGTTCTGCAGAGTACTTTTAGCTCTGTGCCGACATCCTTTCTCTTTAGGCTCCCCAAAGGTTCAATTATCTGCCACTTGCTCCTTCCCTTCTTTCTTCTTGTGTAATTTTCATTTTAACACTAATTACCAGCTTCACATCAAAGACACCCAAGTGTCCCTAGCTTTCACCGCCCTGGTGGCTCCACACCCCTCTTCCTGACCTCAGCCAGGCTCTGAAGCACAAACAGTGACTTCATCTCAACATTGATAATCAAACTGGCTCAAAGGCAGAAGTGTTTCTGAGAGGAAAAAGCAGTCTCTGAAGACACAGCTCCTCATTATTTCCCTTTTTAGCTCCTCAGGAATGAACGGGGCTTTAAAAGGCACTACTGGTGGAGCTATCTCAGAAAAGTCCCTGTCAACACCGCACTTTAACATCTCAGTAAGGGAACCAGTGGGGTCTTGCACTTAATCAGTAAAAGGACCTTCTTGCCCCGATAAGTTGTACTTGATGCGGTGCGTTTTACTAACACAGTTATTTTAATCAGCGATGTGATTTTTACAAGTACAGCTGCGCTACCAACACTTGAAAGAACTGGCCTGAGCTGGGGTTTGAGGCTTCCTCTTGCTTTCACCGTTCACATGGCTATGTTCCCTCAGCTCTGGCTTTTGACTGACAGCATCAGAGTCATACCGTGGCTCTCCTAGAACTTACTGGTCTGGGTGGAAAGCCTCATTCATGATTCCGTCTTTTCACTACATAACTTTTTTTATAGGTCTCAAGCCTTAGCTGTCCAGATAAAATTACAAAGAAATGTCTGCCCTTCCTTTTCAGCTGTACAGAGGACACATTTTTACATGAACTTCACCCAGTACCTCTAGGAGCACCTCCTTATTGCAGGTCCTGCCCCATCAATTGTCCTGAATTGCTCTCTGCGCATCAGAACAATCTCTCAGTATCTAGAGCACATGTTTGTACTTCCAGAAAGAAGTTTTTATATAAAAGCTTATAAAAAGTTCTTTTAAAAAAGCTGAGAGCTTCCAAGACTTTTCAGGGTTTAGACATACACCGTAACTGTAATGAAAGATCTATCTGTGTATTTGATCATTTTGGAAACCCATGTTTTCAAATCTGCCTAAAGGCTTGCCTAAATTTCCTCCTTCCCCTGTCTTAGAAGGACCAGACTCTGCTCATCATCCTTATGTTTCAAGAAGTTCCAAAGATGTGCCACAGTCATTTTGTTAGGGACACTACAGAAAACAAAGCTGAGCATCTCTCCCTGTGCCAACACCGAGCAGACTTCTATCCACCCAAGCTAGCACTGAAAAGGATAAAAAAATGTTTTACTGGACAGTTTAGAAGTGACTATACCGAGATAAATGTTTACAGTGGGAGAAAGGCAATTTGATCTTTAACTCAATAGAGGAGAACCCGGCACATCCTGGACATGCTTCACCAGGGTAAAGCTAGAGTTTTTTATTCCGATCAAACCCATTCCAACAACAAAATCTCCATCCCTACGTAGTTAATCATTGTCTTGTTTTGACATTAAAATACTGTCTTGAAAGTCTTGAAAGGTTTTCTGAATAAAACTAAATCATTTCTGTTCACCCATTTGTAATCCGCCCACAATTCACCAGCGTCGCAATTCGGTGAATCGCCAACCCCATAGATGGCTCTGTTTGTATAGCTGTATTTTTGGAGCTTGCTTTAAGGGCAGCCACTCTCACTCATAATCAAAGATGCCCTTTCTCTAAACAGTTCATTTTGTGTTAAACAGGAAATATCAGAAGTTCACCCCTCTCTTCCTCCTAGTTTCCCGGTAGTGGGTTCAATTCCAATGGCTCAGATGGCCTGTCTCAGATGGAAAGTTCTAACTTTTTGATGCAACTTAAGAATCGAAACACACTTTGTTCTCTGTGCCTAAATGTTATGAACACACAGACGAAAGGAATCATCGCAGCTTTCACCTCTCACACTTCCTACACTGTACCCAAGGATGTTCTGGTACATAGGCCCTGTTCATGTGCTAAAAAAATGTGTAGACCCGCAGATGTAAGAATAACTGTTTAGGGAGTAAAGGGGATATTTCTTACAAGTCAAAGCAACTTGGGAACAGAAAAGCAAAACATGGAAAAAAAAGAAAGTTAGAAATCTCTTAAACTGTCCCTTATACAAATGAGCTATTATGCCCCTTTGAATGGAGACAAAGGAGACACCTTTATCAGGATTTTGACTGAGCAGGCACAAATACATTCTAGTGTAGCAGAATTAAATGTGTTTGTGAGTTGTAATTAGAAGTCCAAATGACATAGCTTTCCACAAATATGAACCAGATCTACCAGAATAAAGTACACAAGGATGCTGCTCCCAGCTAGTCTCAAAAAAAACCAAAACCAATCTGATTATAAAGAAATTCCTTCCTGGCCTATGCAAAGACATTACAAACCCAGAATATTAGGCCGCTCACCGATCCATCCATAAGGATAAAAGGTGTGTGTTTCCAAACGGATACTACTGCTTTTGTAAACAATTTAAATAGAGCTATTCCAAACAAGCGTTGTTGAGATTTATTCTGACAGCTCTTAGAACTCTGGCTACTGTTTATCTGCCTTTCTAAGCACAGTCACAGCATCAGTTAATTTAGGAATTACTGCAAGTTGTGGTATAGGGAGATCATGAGGGATTTTAATATTTTGTTGGGTGTTTTTTGTTTTGTTTTTTTTTACCTTGTGTAATTTTGCTGTGTAGAGTGAGCTGACACAGAACACTCCTGTAATTAAAGCAACTACATGAATGCTGAAAAACTCCTACAAATACTTAATATAAATATTAAGTCATAGGTTTAAGCCAGAAGGAACCATTAAATTATTTCCTGTTAGTTCACATCATTATACTTCATTAAGTTCTTATGTGTCAAGCCCAGTAACTTATTAAAGCACGCTACCTTCTCCAGAGGTGCAATCATTTTTTGATTTGAAGATAGAGATGGAGAACTTATTACCTCCACAAATAGTTTGTTACAATGAGGGATAAAGTGCAATCTTCCTGTTAAAAATGTATGCAGTTTTAAAAATTGACTCCGGGTTCAGGCCCTTGTTCTCTCAGTCCTTGCTGGGATAGAGGGGCCTTTGAGAGCTTTTCATCTTCAAGATACATGCATATTAATCAGTCATCTTAATGCACTATAAGCTCTTGCACAACCTCTTCTGCTGAATCATCTGTTGTTCTGTGTCTTATCCAGTATTTCAAAAATCCTTTCTGAAATGCACGTGCTCCTTCCTTACCTAAACAAGGCTACATAACAATAAAGTTTTTCCTCACTGCTCATTTTTCTCCTATTTATGCAAGAAACATTTTAGTATCTTGGCTCACAACTTGTCCAGTTCTAACCTTTAATCCTCTGCAGGATAATCTCCATATTCCTAGAATCAGCCAGTTTTGAGATCTTTCAAATTCTGTGTGCTCCTACATACATAACCTGACATTTAATTGTATTGAAATGTCACACAGTACTAACTAATTAGCAAAAAATAGCTAATCGGGTCTTCAAAGTAAACATCATTTTTCGTTTTCTACCCAAAAACTCTGGAACAAAATTGACTAATAAAAGTCTTGGAACCTATCCCAGGAAACCCTTTTGTAAATGCCAAGAATTCTTTACTGACATCTTAAAGGATAGTTCTCCGTGGTAGAAAGCACTTGGCTTTCTAAAGCACTTCTTGGCTCGAAGGTGCGCTTTTGTTTTGGCAACATAAAGCAACATCTCGTCTGATCACATGAAGTCACAGAGAGAGCATGTACAATACTTTGTACTTCTCACCCTTGGACAAATATTCAAGCTTCCAAATAAAATAGATTTACAGATCAGCACTACTGTAATTTCCCCACCCTCCCATTCCCTCAAATAGGAAGGGTTCACAGCCTAGTGACAAATTAATAACGAAGTTCAAGCTGCACCGGGAGATATATTAAGAACAGTGTCATTTTATTCTGTTCAGTCTTTCAATAACAAATACCAGTAAAGAAGGAAATGAAACATTTATACCCTTCTTCCCCCAACACTTCCTCCCAATCTTATAAACCTGAATTTCAAAGCCTACAGTCTCTATCCAGACATGCTTCATGGCTCTCAAATGGGGAAAATGTAATTTCATAGGCAATTCTTTAGCTTAGAAGAACTGAAAATAAACAGAAACCCACTTACTTCTACAGGTTCAAGACACCTTTTTGCTAGTTTCCCATCAGCTGAATTTAAGTAGATGGATCCTGCTGAGTAAGTGGCTCATACTTCATTATGTAGCAATTTTCAGCAGCAGCCTTCCAGGACCTGTGATAACTTTGATATCTCATCTTCAAACCAGTAAGATACTATTTCACAAACTCACTTTAATTAGCTAGTATTTCACAAACTCACTTTAATTAGCTAAACTTATCTGAGAAAGTACTAGTCACCTAAGAAAGAGTGAGACTAAATGATGGCATTATTTAATAACCTCTCTCAACTGGCCACATAGCATTGGCACCCAAGTGGTTCACAAATCAGTTTCTGAATAGTTCAGCATTTTCAGCTGAATTAATAAGCACAACATTTTAAAACAGCCTCTTGCAAGTTGTGGTAGTAGTCGAGCATCTAGGTACAGGCTGTCAGCCATCCACCCTAAAGTCTATTCATGATGAACTTGAGCTCAGGGACACGTACAACCCAAAAGCCACCATACAGAACCATAGGGACAGCACGCTTGTCACAAAGGGTACAGAATGGAGGTGGGTCTTGGCTTCTTGAGGGAATTTCCCCTCCCACATTGCTTTAGCTGGTGCTATAAAAACAGTTCTTTCTCCAAATCTTGACAGCACAAAACCATCTTTTGCCCGTCTACCTTTCCCAAACACTGAATGAGGATCTCCACGGCCACTACCACGTCCAAACGAAACTGCCTGCTTTCACACACTAAGTTCTTTTGAGTGGGAAAAGACATGCTAGTAGCCTACAGGTGTGTACTTCAGAAAGATATTATTCTGCTTCTGCCACATTTCATAAGGTAGGAAACAGGCACTGAAATCCCTTTTCCAACACAGATCAGCTCTCTGTCTACTAGGTGGACAAATCTACCGATAGCACAGTAAAACCATGAATGCCTGCAATTACAAACTGGACTGAAGCCACATTGTAACCCTTTTCATGATTTCATCTAGAATTTTCTAAAATTACCATGTCCTCATGTCTGACCTGAAGATAATCATCATATAGCTAGAGTTATATTTATCATGTAGCCACCAGGTACCTTCTCTTCCACCCCAATTTCAGTTACCGTTCAGTAGCAACAACCGCTGTAGCAAAAGCTGACCATGACTTATTGGTACATAACCATGACACTGCTCAAAGCTACAAAGAGAGGTAATATGGTAGCTAAGGAAGACAGGAGATACCTTTCATTATGGGCTTCCTCTGTGTGCTACAATAAACTGGGGGGAAGGGGATGAGAAGATTGCACTCAGTATTGTAGTATTTCCCTTCAAACATTCAAAACAAGTGTAGATGTAGCCAGTTCTTGCAGATTAGTTGTATAATGGGTTACCTTTTCCACCATATTATATCAATCAGGTTTGTCCCAGTTAGGTTAGAACCAAGCAGAGGGAAGTTATGAATAGTTTAAAAGAGTTACTGTCAAAGGAAGAGCCAGATGTAATAAACTTTAGTTTGCACTTTCTGTATAATGTCTTTCTCAAAGACAATGTCCATCCTGAAGTGCCTAAACACCAAAACCATAACCATTTAAACCATTTTAAAAGCTGCTTCTCGCATAGGAAGAGGTCAGTCAAGTAATTCAGATGTTGAACTAGATCCTTACGTGATTATTAATTTCATTATAACCATATACAGTGTATATAATATGCTCCAAATAAAGGTGAAGGGCAGTATACACTGACCCCTACCACAGATAGGAAGGTAAGATGAAGTCATAAGCATATTCCTGACATATCAGTCACCATATACTTTCTATGTCAGCCTTATCAGGTGCCATCTCTCAGCTGAAACAGCAATATCATCTGGCACATTAGGAATAGCTCATGTACAATGAATGTTACGACATCGACTGCTTATTTGTCAGGTCTTGTCACTGGATGCAAGGAAACAGACAGGCAGGAACTGCTCTCACATATGACTACTTCAGCCTAGCAATGTCCTATTCATAAAACTAGAATGCCACTTAATACCTCAGCTTTAGCAAACCCGTAGTTCATTCTCTAAGCCATAGATTTTTGCTTTTAAGTTTTTTAGTTCTCCTTGAATTTTACGTGTTAGTCTGTTTCCTTGGCGGATCTCATGTAAAACTGCAAGATCCTGGTCCGGTCCAATATTCAGAGTCAGCTAAAAAGAAAAAGAAAAAACAGATTAAGGAAAACAGAGCTGTACAGAATATAATTTAGAGAGTATTATGATGAGGATATGAGGGAGAAAACCCTAAAGGAGACCTTTTGTAATTAGCAAAGAGGATATTTAAGCTAATATCACTAGGCTGATGTATACCATCAATAAAAAGGTGCACCAGAACCAAAAATAAAACCCAAAGCTTTCATACGTTATGGCAAAGAAGAAATCTGGATAGAATATAATCAAGTTCACCCATAACCTGTTAACTCCTTTCCAATTCCTGTATTATTTAGAGACCCACAAAAAAAAGCATGTTAAAATATTTACCAGCCAACTTTCATCCAGTTCTAAGTACCTCACCTGATATGGTGGCATTTTGTCATCTTTTGCTACTAGAATCAGAAGTGATTTAAGTGCTGTGGCCAACCTGCTGCCTTCTGAACTGCACGCGGTTCAAAAGCTGCTCAAGTACAACGCCTACTCTCAGGCCCTGCCATATGGCCCATACTGAGCTGAACACAGGCTGCTGGGTAATCAGAATTCCCAACGGCAAGTTAGCCAGGCCTGACATTTCCCGTCACCCTGGAGCTGGACAGCATGCCAGCCCAGTCACTTTCAAAGGCAGAGCAGCACAGCCTTGGAAGCTGCTCTCAAAGCCTTTTCTCTCAGTCCTTTAGAATGTCTCATTGTCATCATGTAGTCCTTGGTCAAAGATTTTAATATGCAAATCAGGAAATATAGTCATCTGTAGCCATTTTGACCTCAAGCAATGAGAAGGATTTAAAGATCATGCCGGAGACTTCTAGCAAGTATTTTGTTCCTCTGCCCCCTTGTGGTTAAAAGTGTAAAGAAATTAAGAAAAAAAGAAAGAAGAGCACACCACAGTTATAAAATATGCAGGTCTGTAGTAAAGGTATCATAGGCAATTTTTCCCCCATTCATATAAAGCTGTTTAGTTCTTAAGGATAAAGTTAAAAAAACCATAGCCTAACAAAAAAAAATCAGAAAAAAATCAAAGTCTTTAGCAAAGACAAATGAATCTAACTAAACTGAACTCTGCATCAAAAGTACAGAAAACGAGTGAATCGTTGGCACTTCCAGATTCCTGAGTCAGTTAGACAAAAATTATGCCTAGATCATCCTCTCAAGCACATCTTAAATAAATATCTCATCCTAAATTCCAAGCAACATCAAGGCCATTGCTTCCCTTCTAAGCTGTTGTTAACGTTTATCTACACATCTGCACAGCTTCAGCTTCCAGCTATTGTTTCTGCAGTGATCTTTGCAGAGTTACAAATGAGAGATTAAAAAAGGAATAAATAGTATATTCGCAATACCTAAGTTAATGAATCACCTCTTTCTGGAACAAACCAAACCGCTATGGCCCTAGAAAGAAAACCAACCATCATTTTCTTTCCAGGATATCCTTCTGAAACAAACTCTCTACTGCCTTGCAATTTTGACACAGTGAAATGAGCTACAGGCATCAGATAAGAACTTCAAGTTGTAACAAAAATACACAGCTCACATATTATCAGGACAGTTCCTGATGAGTTTGATGCCTGCCTAACAGACAAATCTGTTTCCTTTCAAAAAATCATACGGAAGAGGGCAAGTTTTTTCAAATATGAATATTTAAAGGAGCACTTAGAAAAGAAATTGTTTCCTTAACCCTAGGGAAATACTGCATTTAAATACTGAGAATACACCTCTATAGGGTAAGCCCATAATAGTTTACCTCAGAACTGCTTAGCTATTACCTTAAAAAGCTGCTTCTCGACATCTTTCAGCTTCTGCCTAAGATGCTTAATGTCATTCTTGAAGCCTTCCGCTTCCATATTACGACGTTTTTCCAATGCCTCACATCGTTGAGTCATCACTTTTAGGCGCTTCCCCATCTTTTCTGAGCGTTCCTATGGAGATTGAAACTCAATAGGGTATACAAAATAAAGGCTGAAAGATCATCATGTAGCTAGGAGCTGATTACAAACCAGTTACCTTAAAGAGTTGTCTGCCAGCATCTCCCTCCTCACAAATCCTAGCCAGCTCACTTTCCAGGGTAACACACTGCTCTCTATACATGTTTGACAGGTGCTGTTCCTGCACTAGCCGTTCTTGCAGTGACTAGGACAGAGGAAGAACAGAAAGAATCAACTCAAAAGCCAGTGCTCACAAAATTTCCCTTGCTCTGGAAAAATGAGTGTTACAGATTGACAACGCAGCAGGCAAATAAAAATTCACAACTGGAGTCACAGCTAATGAAATAACTAGGTAAAGACAAGATTTTAACACCACCTCCCTTACCAAAACCTTTTAACTAGGCTATTAGTTCTGCATGACTGCTCATCATCAGTTAAAGAACTCTCTCCTCTTTCCCATAGAAATAATATTCAAGCAAAGCTCTAATCCCTTTTCACAGCTGGCTGCCCAGTACTGTACTTCAGAAGCATCTGCATTCGGTGGTAGGTGAAAACATTCCCTACAGTCTGTTTATTTTTCAATTCCTTATTGCCTGTTTGCCCACTTGAGGTCTGCCCCAGCTTTTCACAGGAAGTATACTAGAAGTGGAAGACAAATCCTCACTACTGTAGAAGAGGTAGGGGACGTCTGTGAAGAGGACTTACTCTCCCCCAAAAGCAGCAAGGAAGATACAGACACTGCATTCTAAGTCCCTTGGCCGAGGGCACGTACACTAAAAGAAAGGCATGTGTCACGAGCACGTTAAGAAGTGCAGGCCCACGTACCGTGTGGCTTGCAGAAGCGTGGATTGGTACTGGGCACAAGAGAAGCTGACAGTGAAGTGCTACCATAAATCCTAACCGCACATTTTACCTGAAATTTGCAAGCCATGCTAATTTTGAGGCAGGAGAGTTTGGGGTTTTTTCACATTAGTAACAACAATGTAATTTCCAGCAAGCCAGTACAGCCTCGCACCAGCTGCTAGCCACTGTCTACCTTGGCTAAACACAGATGCTTGCAACTTTCTAGTCAAAAATGGTTAAAGAGCCTCTACCTAGGATAAAAAAAAATACCTGTATTTCTCTGCTGTGAAGTTTCGAAGGTCCATCATCTGCTTGGAGCATCTTCTTAGTAGCTTTCTGCTTCTTCTCTCTTCCTGGCTCCCTGCCAATAAGCAGATCCCGATCTTTGTCGAGTTTTCTCAACAGACTGTCCTTCTCTGCTATCCAAGCTTTCTCATTGGCTCGGGCATCAAACTTCAGTTGGAGAAAGTCACGGGTACTCTCATATAAGAGATTTTGGGTCTTATGGAGTCTGTAGAAAGGGATCCCAGCAGAGCTAATTAACTTCTTTCCTAGTTCCTACCTTAAGTTCCTCAGTCACCATTGCAAGTGGAAAGAAGCATGGAACAAAGACATAGGTTTAGAACAAGTTTCGCTCTTCTCTAATGGAAGAAGTGATATTCTTCCAATGTGAAATAGGATTTTTAATATGCAGATTACTCCATTCATCTTCTTCCACACACACTACCAAACAGATGGCTGCATAATTGGCTTTTCTGTCTGCAGCAGGAAGCAACATATGAAAGCCAAAATACTTCTATTGCTGTTTCTCTTCTCATCTCACGACTACATCATGGTCGTTCCCTCACACTCACTTATCTGTTATAGTTTTGATCTTGTCCTGGTCCCTCTGATGCTGGACCTGGGCTTCCTCCATGTGAATCCGCCTGTCCTCTAGCAGTGCCTCCACCTGTTCTTTGGATAATCGTGTCTGTTCTTCCAGCTGCGCCTGCAAGGCCTCCACCTGCACAAGTGAAAATACTGAATAAGACCTCACAGCAGCTCTGCTCCTGTCCTTGCAAGTCTCTCAAATACCAAGATTCAGACCAAAGACTCTACCCAGTAATACCTCTGAAAATACAAACTTCTATTTTTGTTTTAATGCTAAGTATTCCAAACAACTGAAACTTTAAGAAAAAAAATCATGCTGTAGGCAAGACAGGAATATTATAAGCAGCAATAATAGATCAAAAATATCGGAAATATTTAAATTGCACACAGGATATGAGAAATCCTGAAGAATACATAGATACACTTCTGTCCCTATGCTGGGACTCCTGGGAGCCAGCCTTAGCAGTAAAGACTGAAGCCAAGGCAGCATTCAGTAGCTCTACCTTCTCTGTATCCTCAGTCACCAGGGCACCCACTTCATTCAGCAGTGGGCCTACATTTCCTCTGGACTTCCTTTTGCCTCCAATGTACTTCAAGCCTTTCTTGTTGTCCTTGACCTCCCTCGCCAGGTTTAGCTCTAAGGAGGCCTTAGCTTTCCTTGTTGCATCCCTGCACCCTCTGACAACCTCCTTTCATGCTTCCCAAGTGGTCAGCCCCTTCTTCCATGATCTGTAGGCTTCCTTCTTCCATTTAAGTTTATTCCTTAGCCCCTTGCTTAACCCTACAGGTCTCCTAGCTCTCTTGCTTGATTTCTTACTCTTTGGTATGCTCTTATCTTGAGCCTGGAGGAAAGAAACAGCTAAGTAAACTGATGGGAAGTAGGAGTCCACAGGAAGATGTAGAGACTGATAAAACTGGTATGTCTACGTCCCACCTAAGTGGACAGCATATTTGTCTATCAATTTCCTGGACAGACAGGAATTAAGTCCATTGGTTAGCAAATGTTTTTACCTGAAGTAGGAGTGTTTGATTATCTCTCTGATATCTCTCAGGACTTCCTGGTTTCTCTCCTTTTGCTGCTGGTTTCAAAGTGCTCCTCTTGGTGCCTATTGCAAAAATTCAACAGAAGTAGAAAAGGGTTTTCCAATCTATCCACAGTACCTTTCCAAGCATGAATTATGTTTGGGCAGGCCTACAAGAACAGGAAAAAGCTTGCTACAGCTCCAGTCACAAGAGCTTCTAGGATGGCTAGCTGGAAGAAAAGGAATTTGAAAACTTAGGGTGACCGCATACCTTTATCCCCACACTAGCACACCACAATATTTAGCCAACCTACTGATTTTCTTGGCGCATCGAAAAAGCAAACTAAAATTTTCTTATAAATGATGACTAGGCAGATGACAGAGCTGCACAAGTGTCTGGCCTTGACTAAGTTTTGTGCTTGTTAATTTCAGTCAATTTGGAAGAGGCAGTACTGTCAAAAAAGAAAATCAGTAAGTAGGCGTATAGACTCACACCGCGCTCCGCACTAAAGGCAGGAAGAACCTCACACCTTGGAATGGCTGTGGCTAAAGGTGTCTGTCCAGTTGGTATCCACACAGTTCCAAAACAGCCATTCTAGGGTCAGAGCAGCCTCTGCCTTGGCTGAGCCCATCACAGACAAGAGAGTCAGCTCAGGTCATTATAAAAGATTTTGAAGGGAAGCCAAGAGTACCGTATGTATATGCACGTACATGTGAATACCTTTAGGCAACTAAATAAAGGAATACCAAAGTACTCACAGTATAGAATTATTGTGCTATAACAGACAAACACACAGAGAAACAAGTATCAATAGCTGAGCTGCTGTTAATAAGCTTGGTGTGGTACCTGTTCCAGAAGTATCATTTCTTTCATGTGACTCTCTGGATTTAGCTGGCCTTTGCAGAACAGTAACCTATAGAAACAACATCAGAGATCTGTCCTAAACATCTGACTTCTCCAAAGTTGCACTGGTCAAGAACAAAGAGTAAAATGAGACAGCCAAAAGAACAGCATTACCTTACTCCTACCATAAGACAAGGAAGACATTCAAAAGTGTATTGTCTGTTTTGACAAGTTTCCTTTATCATGGCCAAGTTTTGCCATTTTTGCCTCTTTTTTTTTATTCACCGAAACAACCGGAAAGTAATCCTGCCTTTGCTGGCTTCATTAGGATGAAAATCAGCACCCTCAGCAGGAAAGGGAGCATTTTGGGGACAGAGAGAAGGTGGTGAAGATGATGTTACTTCCTTCTTTCATATTCCTCCTTGCCTTAGCAAGACAGAGAAACACAAAGCTTGATTTATCAGCACATTCAGTCAAGCTACTGAACAAGTCTGGGATAAAAGCTAACTGATAAAGCTACTGAGACAACTCAATTGTTGAGCTGAAACCCACTTAAAAACAGGCGGCCATAGTGGAGCAGGTTATAACCCCAATGCTTGATGTCAATGCTATAGAATTTTATTAAAGAAAATATATAATTTTAGAGCTACCCTGTATCAGGGAATTTTAAAGCTTCTGTGAGATTTTTGAACTGCTTGAGCAGTGCAGAGCAAGCACAAGTAATGCAGCATTTCAGTCATTTCTGCACCCTATTCCATCACAGCCTCTGTATGTCCAAATCATTCGCGATTCACGACTTTCTTAAGCAGGTTCAACTACACTGCCCTTCACATGCACTGCCATTTAAACAATCTGACCTTATTTCTGAAAAATGTGATATAATACTGCATAGAGGGGATGGCTCTTCTGCAGGCTCCTGCCCAGGAAACTGCTGCAGCAGCCTCGACACTGCTTTATTCTTTACCGAGGCCCCAGGAAACAGGCACTATGAGATAAGTGATCTTCAAACATTGCAGCTGGCCATTTTTCTGCACTTTCTTTTTCAATTTTTCTTTTTGTAGTGTTCTCGAACTACAGATGGCTTCTTGAACTATCATTTGATAGATGGCTTCAAACTCCTATCTGACAATCAGGAGGCTGATCTGGAGGTGTATTTTGAAGGTAGAAGGGGACAGATACTGAGGACCTACTTGCATTGTGATTGTTCCTACTTATCTGTCAGCAGCTACATAAAAGCTTCAGGTTTCTAAAGAGCTACAGATCCTACCTGCTTTGGGATCATCTAGCAACTTTTGACTTGCAGGCCAGCTCTCATCTGCAGCCAGCCTTCACACAGTACAGATCTTTACGTTACAATCAAAAGCAGAGCTCTACAGAAAAATGAAACTTGCCCGATGTGGAGGCTCTTTGTGAAAATATGTAACTTCTCCTTTGTCCATTCCCACCAAAGCCAGCAGACGTTGAATTTTTTTCCTGTCCTCCAGTTCCCTGGAATTCAAAGAAAGCGGTCAGTACGTTGCTATTTTTAAGTATGAGGAGATATTGTGACATACTGTCCTAGTTTACTCGTTGATGCTTACAAGTGTTTGAAACTGTTGCAGCTCTTGAGAATATTGCATTAAAACCAAATTCACAAAGACATTACCGATATAGTAAGAACACCGCTGGCATTGAGGAGTATTCTTCTTTTCAAATATGGCAACACGACACAGGCTGACGCAGCATTAGCACATGTTGGGAAAGAATTTGCATTCTAGAGTCAAAAATGATCTAAAAATCTTTTCAGATATTTCATTCAACAGATTGTGAGTGTCCAGACAAGAACTAGGATGTAATGTGTGCGATCACTTCTACCAGTGATCCAGCCCACCACCAAAGACGGCACACCTGATTTTCAGCCGGTCATTCTCTGAGTAAAGACGAAGGACATGTTCCCTCTCCTGGAAGAGGTAGACTTGCATATCACTCAAAGCCTTTTGCAACTCCGCAATCTCCTCTTCTCGCTGATGTACTTCCCGTTGCAATTTGTGCTAGGTAGAAAAAACGAGGTACTTGTAACGATGTAATGATACAGAGCATTGCGCAACACGGACAAACTTCAAACCGCTCGGGCCCTGAGCCTGAAACCGGGAGAGAACAAATTCAAGCAAATGATTTTATTCTCTTACTAATTTGACCAGATGAGGGCAGTATGAGAAAAATAGTAAAAAAAAAATTCAACAGAAGGTTCAGAGCCCTAAGAATTATTGTTCCTGTAAGGACCTTAAAAGTTGGCACACCTAAATATACAAAGAAGGAAGACAAGCTGGTAGAGCTATTGAAACGTACAAAGATATCTGAACAGTGGTGAGTAACCTCAACCAGACACCGTGTTATAACTCCACAAATAGTAAAAAACCAGAAAGAAGAAATTTCAACCAGGAGTTCAGAGCCCTAAGAATCACTGTCACTAGACAACCGTCACAGGAGGCCTAAACTAGAGTCTCCAGTGTTCAGTGGCTGCACTGGCAGTAAGCGGGGCACACACTTGGCACACACTGCGTAATAGCACTTACTCTGAAAAGAAACTGCTGAAGAACAACATAAAATACACATCTGGTTTAGGAAAAGGAAATCTGGCTAGTTACTACATTCCACTAATGACTTTCTACCTGGTGTGGAAAACTAACAAACCTTTCAACAAAACATTCCCATAGCAGAAGGCACTATATTGGAACTTGTCCCTCTTTTTCCATGAAGTTGAAGGAAAGTAACTTGTATGGCACATTATTTCCCAAGGGCTTTCAGGCTGCTTCAAGCACGGCCAGTACTTGAGATGGTACCTCAAAAGTGACTGTTTCATTTCCAAAGGGCCATCCACAGTTACAAAGATGACTGTTAGACAGACGTAAGCTCTAAGGCATATCAGAGCACTGAGTATCTTAGATACTCTGTAAGATTTCCTCCTCTTAAAAAGGCAAAGATTTTTAGGTTTTAGTTTCTTTTAAATGTGCATTTATTCCCTGTGCTGTATACTGCTTAATAGCCTATGGACAAGCTTATGAATTCTACCGCAGTTCTACAAACAGAACCTGTATCTCAAAGCCCATTAAATTTGGACAAACTTGTATCCCAAAGCCCATTACATTTGGACTCTTCGCTATGAGAAATGAGGAAAAGAAGTTGGACGACATGAGAACCGAACATCTAAACTAAGGGCTTTAATTTAAAATAAAAAAGAACACCACCAAAATAGCTAAGCCATTGTGAGGATGTAACTAAAATATAATAAACACTAAGTTTGTGTAAGGATATGCAGCCCACCACCACTCCAAAGCTCTTGTGCTAACCTGCTCATCATACGTTTCTTTGTATCTCTCCAGTCTTTTTACCAAATCCTCCTGTTCTTCTTCAAAGTCAGCGATCTTCTTGCGGTAGTATTCCAGCAGCTCCCGGGAGGGACGGAGAAATGCCAAGCGCTCGTTGATTGAAGGGAGAGGAGTACAGTCCTCCTGACTTGGAGACTGAGAACTAGCATATCTGGATGAGACATGGGGGGTTGCCAGCCTGGACAGAAACAGTTTCTATTGAGATGTAAGCTTCAGACAATAATAAAATAAAGCTTTCTAAGTAGTGAATAGATTTTCAATTTTAACACAGGTTCAGTTTCAAACACAGGTTGGCTTGTCTGTGGTCTGAGTATTAGCAGGAGATCATGGCATTTGGGAGAACCAAACCTTTGATACAGAACAGCTCACAGGCCTACTGTACTGGGGAGATGAGGCCAACTCATTGAAAAGAGAGAGAAAAAAGGTTATGGAAGGAAAGTCTAATAGGTTATTTGGGGAGGGTGAACCTGAAAGCAAGAGGAGGGAAGAAAAGTAGAGAACAAAGAGGACAAAAAGTCCACTGTTGCACAACTAGAAGCGGCAGCCACTCTAAGATCACCAGAAAGGCACAATCTGTGACAAAATCACTATCTAACATTCAGAGAGTACACCACTTTCTAAAGAGAGACTGCTGAATAAAGACAATAATTCAGGTTATCTGATGCACCAGCCACTATAATTTAAGGTGTAGGTCTAGGAATTGACAGGCTTTCCTTTCTACTGTACTTGCTCTTACGCACATAGCTTGTCCACCCTGGACAGGGAAATAAAGGCTTCTCAGTTCTTGAATCTTATGTTGAGGTGCTAGAGGGAAAGTACGGCAATATTACATAAACAACAATCAAGAACACGTCTGTATAATCACATAACTGATTTCTCTTCAACAATGTTTACTGCACACAAACATTTAATCGGCTCAAGCAAGCACTACATTCGCAAATAGAGCTGCACTCAGAGTTCAGAGTTCTCTTGGGAAGCGTCCTTTCCTTTATTTCTCTTGATCTGACGAATAGCTTTAATACTGTTACTTGTCATGCCTTTGAAAATCCAGGTAAGAAGCCTCTTTGCTAACACGTGTTGAGCAAAATCACAGTCCAGAATTCGATTCTGGAGCCTGTGCCAGAATTTTGATCACAAACTGATCTGGCAGCAGTGACCTTTACAGAGCAGCTCACCAGTCTGCTTAGATCAGAAGCCCAAAGCACTACAGTCAGGAAAAAACATGCCAAGCTCCTTCACTCCAGGCACTGTAGCAAAGTAGTAAATATGCAATAACATGACTGTTTCATACACAACAACAGGATTATTTCCTATTCTTCGCATTCAAGGAACTTACCCATCAGTTGTACCCAAAACCGCCTTAAACAGCACACTTGGAAGAAATAACAGCAACAGAAGAAAACAGTTAACACAGGCAAGAGGCAAATACTTTATTAGCGAACTAAAGAAGGGCAGAAAGGGAAAGGCGTAAGGATAAGGAAGCAGAGCCGGTAGAGAAGCAGACGAAGCGGGACAGAAAGGGAGCTCCGGGGCCAGAGCCGGGGAGCAGTTTCGGGCTGACTACGGAGGCAGCCCCCCCACCACTACCTTCTGGAGCGAGGGGAGGTTCCCGGCGGGCAGTCCGTCGCACTCATGGGCCGGGCTTACGGCGGGTAGGGGACGGAATCTTCGCGTCGGGACTCAGGCGGGCCGCCTGCTACCCCGGGAGGCTGGCGGAGGTGGGGGTGCCCGGGGGGAGCACGAGCGAGGGCGCGTCGCAGGCCCCACCAGAAACGGCCACAGCCACACGGAAAAGCGCTGCAGGGGGCGCACCCGCTACGCGACCCAGGGGCAAGCTCCCGAGGCAGTGCGGGAGAGAGGGAGGCGGCGGCACCACGACCCNATAAGCTTGGCTTACTTAAAACTATCGGGTTCTTCAAATTAATGTTCCCAATAAATAGAGAAAAGAGGAGGGTAGGTTGTTATGTGGGCAAGGTCCAGAAGAAAGGCTGCTGTCATCCTTGGTTAGACTTCTCATCGAGAGGGAAATAATTAATACATATCTATCTAATCAATATATATTTGATTATATATTGTACAAGGGGCTGAAGTCTTCTCTCAGGAGAGTGAGAAATATTTCTGGATAACCGAGCAGAATAAAGATGAACATGGGGCACACAAGTCACAGCACGGCCCAGTGTTTCAGAGGCCAACAGCCCCCAAACCAGAAGGGCTAACGGGAAAAAAAACAACATAAAATGCTGTTTCAAATAGGGAATCTTGCAGAACTGATAAAATGAAAAGAACACCCCCTCGCAGGTTATTTGGGTTTTTTAGCTTTTTACTCTATTAGGAAAACCTGCACCTTTCCCAGCAGCACCTTCCAGAGCCCTCCACTAGCCCAAACATATTTACACAAAATCAAAACAACCTTAACAGTCGAGAAAGCAATCAGCAAAAGACTGGTTCTCAAAACAAAGCTTTTGCAGAGAAAAGGTGTTTTCTAGGGTGGAGTTTTTTTCCTCTCTAACGCTTCTGGCTAAATCGCTGCTTATCGTGGAAACTGGGTGCATTGGTGATTGTGCTGTTGGGTGCAGAATACACACACGCACACCTTTCCTCCAAAGAATCTGGTACAGCTCATTACAAGAGAGACACAATGACATAATCAAAGGGAAAAAAAAAAGGCAGGAGTAGGTAGAAATGTAATTATAGGTACTGATATGAAAACACCTGCACTCCACATGCTTTTACAGTCCTAAAAGTATCAGGCACCCACGTCAGGAACCCTCTGCAAAATCTAAGAAGACATTGCAACAGTGCAATAACCATTGGCAAATTCACTCGAGGTTTTACAAGATCGGTTTGCTCTTACCTATAACTTTTGTCCAAATCAACCATTCATGCTGGAGCCGCTTGCTTCCCATGTGTAAAATGTGGGCGACGCCTCCTCCATCTGGCAGGGAAGCGATGCAGAGAAACGGGTTAGTCTGTTGGAAGCAGATCCTATAAGCCTGACGGTAACGGGAGGGGGAAATGAACTTTTTCTGAGACTGAAAGAGTGCAGCGGGACCAGAGCTGGAATAAACAGGGAGAAACTTAAAGGGAGTTGTGAAATCTGGTGAACGGTGAGGGCAGGGCTCTGGTGAAAAAAATACCAGCACGCAATTCTTTTTGTAAGATGCTGTTGCAGTGGATAGACAGAAGAGGCTCCGAGCCAGTCCGGACTCGTGAGTGCTTAACTTTGGAAATACAACACTGTGTGGGGAAGAGATCAGCAGAGGTTGGGGGCTGATTGTGGAGTACTCGGGAGGTGCTGGGGTCTGAACCCCAATCCCTGAAGTACACTTGGCATACGAATGAATCTCGCAAGCAGGTAAAAGGGCTAATGCTAGCCAGGTGCTTCCTACCTAGAATCAAGGGCAAGACGGGGTTGGTCTCTGTGTTTGCCACCAAGAACTTTTAGCTCCGCTGCTGGCTGCAACTCAGTAGGTATTGAGCGGTGGGGACACGTGCCTTGTCAGACCTGGATAGGAGAGATGGCCCCCACTGTTGTAAGAGGGCCCTCCAGGAGGGGAGGCCAGGCCAAGCATGCCCTGAAGTGCTGAGAATTAAAGGGCAGACTCAAAACAGCTGCTATTGAGGTGGTGATTAGGGGTGGAGATAAAAAGGGCAGCAGAAGTGCTAGTGGAGGCATGTGTGAAGGAGGTTTGTAGAAAGTTGGCAGTGTACAGAAGAGTTGAGAATAACAAGGGTAATGGATGGGATAGTATATCTTTTTGGTATTTTTCATGTTGGTCTTTTCATGGATGGGATACAGGGTGTGGTTGATTTCTCCTTATGTTGTTGCATTTTGGGCTCAGTTTGCTTTTTCTTCTGTTATATCACTTGCAGTGAGTGGGTTTATTGCTTCATTGGTTCCCTCCATTGTCGGCCGTGCCACGTCATCTCTGTGCTCTGTAGAGATAAATAACAGAGTCTGTGTGCGGTTTTGCCTGTGTTTTCTGCTGATGTCTGCGTCCTTTTTGCTGGGCCATGTAATTGGCAAAACATCTTTGCACACCCTTGTTATTAATTAAAGTCCTGTCCCTTGGGTCAGGGTAATCCCCGGTATTAACGCAGGCTGGGGGATGAAGGGTGTCCCAGTTTGAGGTAGAACAGAACTAATTCTGTCCAGTAGAGCTCAGTCTCTTCTAACTAACTGCCCTTTCTGAAGTTGGCAGCAATTTTTTTCTCAGGCAGCGTCTGCTTGTAGTAGTGATAACGCTCCACACTTAGAGTTAGTACCAGGGATTAGTGTGCAGACCGAGGCCACACTGTGTACCTCATTGGGGGGGTGCAGAAAGTAAAAGGCCGCACCTGCAGGGAGGAGTGGACAGGACAGGTGACCCTGACCTGACCAAGGAGGCATTCCATCCCAGGTATGTCGTGCTCAGTAGAAAGCCGGGGAATCACAAGGCTCAAGCTCTTGGCTCCCGTTTGGCTTCTTCCTTGGCCAGAATCCAAGGAGGACTCTGTTTTGCCTCTAATTCTGATCCCGAGATTTGTGTTCCTGAATCTAGGACCGGAATCCAGCTCCTGAATTTGTTTTCCCTCTGCTGCTGGGCCCAGTCTGGGATTTTCCTGGTGCCTGCTCCACAGCATCAGTGGTGACGGTGATGTAACTGCCATCGGTGGGTTGGGTTTGATACTGGTTTGGTCTATATTTGCATATATTCCACTTTATTATTTTCATTAAAGCTGTTCTAGTTCCTTTTCTAATTGATAACTCTTCCTTATTCCTTTCCCTTCCCCTTTGGGGAGGGAGAGGGGTTAACAGAGTATGTCTGTTATAGGTCTAGCGGGCTGCCCTGACCCTAAACCGTTAGAAAGGCACTGAGAGCAGCCCCACAGAGAAGGACCTGGGAGTACTGGTGGATGAAGAACTGCGTATGAGCCTGCAACGTGTGCTCATGATGTGCGACCGCATCCTGGGCTGCATCAAAAGTGTGGCCGGCAGGTCAAGGGAGGTGATTCTGCCCTTCCACTCTGCTCTGCTGAGACCCCACCTGGAGTACTGCTTCCAGCTTTGGAGTCCTCAGTACAACAAAAGGCACAGACCTGTTGGAGGGAGTTCAGATGAGAGTCACAAAAATGATCAGAGGGCTGGAGCACCTCTCCTGAGAGGAAAGGCTGAGAGAGTTGTTGTTCAGCCTGGGGAAGAAAGAGAAGGCTCCAGGGAGACCTTCCCGCAACCTTCCAGTACTTAAAGGGGCTCTTTGAGAAAGATGAGGACAATCTTTTTAGCAAGGCCTGTTGAGAGAGAACAAGATGGAATGTTTTTAAGCTAAAAGAGGGTAGGTTCAGTCTAGATATAAGGAAGACCACTTTCTACAATGAGGGCAGTGAGACACTGGCCCAGGTTGCCCAGAGAGGTGGTCGATGCTCCATCCCTGGAAAAACATTCCAGGTCAGGTTGGACAGGGCTCTGAGCAACCTACTCTAGTTGCAGAGGGCCCTGCCCATGGCAGGGGGGTTTGACGAGATGACCTCTAAAGGTCCCTTCCAACCCAAGCCATTCTAGCAGTTGCTGACAGGACTTCTGAGATCTTAACGGTGAGGCAGCAGGAGGGGCAGGCTGGGCGGGCCCGAGGTGGTGGGGCTGCCAACGGAACCGTGTGTTGTCCGCCTTTAGCACCGGTGGAGCTAAAACTCGGGAGCCGCCGGCACAGCCGCCCCGCAGGGCCACAAGCGCGGCCCTTGCCGTGAGGCGCCCCT
>VWZK01004356.1:104744-412280 GCA_013396935.1 Baryphthengus martii
CCTCCCTGCTCCTCCGCGGCCCTCGCTGTGCTCTGCCTGTCGGCGCCACCCTCCCCCTGCGGCCATGTCGGGGGGCGGTGGGTCGCGCTATGCGGCCGAGTTCGTGCCCCCGCCCGAGTGCCCCGTGTTTGAGCCCAGCTGGGAAGAGTTCAGCGACCCGCTCGGCTTCATCGGCCGCATTCGCGGCCTGGCCGAGAAAACTGGCATCTGCAAGATCCGGCCCCCCAAGGTACCGCCCATCTAGGGCCTGGGGTGGGGGCAGGGCGGGGGACCAGGCTGGGCCCAGGGTGGCCGGGAGGGGCTCGCCGTGTGCCTTGGTCTTTCTGGGGTGCGCCAGAAGGTGTGAGCTGGCCCCGGGGTGTCGAGGGCAGCGCGGTAGACGTGGGGACTCGCTCCCCGCACTCCCACTGCTCGCCCGGGGTTTCGGGTGTCGCTTTCTGTAGGCCTCGGTATCCGTACCGGGGATGCCAGAGGACCTATATAAAAAGTCTTTGACGTCAGAGCTGGGTTTTGTAGAGGCTGCTTTGGAGCAGGTGAGAAGCCAGTAGGGAATGGCAATGTCTGAGACTTCAAGCTTTTTTTACTTTAAAAAAACCCAATCCAACAGCCTACTTGTGAAAAATTGTGAAGACATCATAGGTGGTATCGGGCGTTTAGCTCTGGGAGAGGGGGGAGGAGGAGTATTTCTTTTTAAGGGACTATTGTTTATAAAGTTTAAATAGTTAATAGAAGTGTGACCAACCTGTTTGTGCAGGGGAATTATGTTTATGCGTAGCAGTTTATAAGGTAGACGCTTAATTTCTCTGATGTCTTGATCATTATTTTATGATAACTTGCCAGATGACCTGGTAAACCAGCTGTTTAGACGAGATTATCAGGCAAATTGGCCGAAGGCCGTTGGATAAGTCCATAATTAAAGTAGAAATAAACTTTAAATACAGCTGTAAAATAAGAGAGTTGAAAATACTGAGAGAGAAGGTGGAAAAAAAAAATGAAAAGAAAGCCTGTAACTGAAAACAACGTGGATATGGGGGTTGCTGATTAGATTTGACGATCGCTTCTCTCCTACTAACCCGTCTGGGTTGTTGGAATCTGTTTATTTGGTGAAAACTTGACCTCCAAGGGGCAGCCCTTTCTAAAATAAGTGGAATGGCTTAGATTGAGAGGCCGCAAGAAGCGGATCAGATCCTGTTCGTTGAGAATAACTAGAACTTTCCCGGCCGTTGAACGCGCTGGTGTTTCTCCCCGAGCGCTGTGCCGTTTGCACGGCAGGCTTTTGCAGGATGCGTGCGGCAGGTTGATTTGCAGCTCGCAATAAGGACTGAATCAGCTGCTCTCTACCAGCCTTACTGATTTATTGTTCTTTTCGATTGTTAGAAGCTGTAAATATTTAACGATTGTGCTCAAGCAGCAAGGCAAATAATAAATATTTAGCGTGGCTTGGCCACCTGGAAAGGGCTGTCCGAACTCTGTTGCGTTTACCGCCAGGTTGAGGAGCTTCTGTAACTTAAGGTTTCGTTAAAAAAGTACTAAAAAGCTGAATTATACTCGTCTTGATGTCGTAACGCACCGTGGAGAGCTGGGGCTGGGAGGCGTTTGTGGTCGAAGGCACTGCTGGCTGTGTGGAGAAAGTCGTTTCTGAAGTCTGCCTTGCTGTTAAAGCCCAGGGCTCTCCGTGAGCTTATCTTTAATGCAAGGGCTGTAGACAAACACGAAGAAGGTTAGATGCGTAATAACGTGCTTTCCTTAACCTTCGTCGCTGTCGACGGTGAGAATTTTGCGACGTGCAGGATATATGGAACTTTTTAAAAGTAAATAAATAACCACCAAGCTGCGGGGTGTCTTCTCTTTAAACTCAGTACGAGGTAATGCGTACTGAAATGCTTTCAACCTGATTTTCTTTATCTGTTTAATTCTCTGAGGATCTCTTTCTTCGAAGTAAAACGTTGTGGGAAGAACGTTATTTTAAAAGCGCAGGAATGTCATAAAGTTGGAAGGTGATGTCACCGCTTGTACTAAAAACCCATTCACCGTTGGGAGCTTGCTTGCTCAGACCTTGTTAGTCTTTGATTTTTCTGCTTTTTTTTGAGGAATTTCTTGAAGCAATAAAATGTCTTTCTGTCTCTGTTTAGGATTGGCAGCCTCCATTTGCATGTGAAGTACAAAGTTTTCGTTTCACTCCACGAATTCAGCGCCTGAATGAACTGGAGGTGAGCTTTTCCAACGTTGACATAATGTTGTGTTTGTACTGAAAGCAGTAGGTCTGCTTGCTTGAGATTTGCATCTTGGCAGGTTCCTGGATGGGGGAGACCTTAGAAAGCCATAGACCACATCAGTGTTTATACTTGGCAGAGGTAGAGTTCATATAAAATAACCCTCCGCAGCTTTGAGAGAAGTCTGGTTTTTATTTTGTTACCCAAAATAACCACAAGAGTTTCTCACATTCAACTGGAAATGTCTAAAACGAATGCCAAGTACCATGGTGTGTAGTAAGAGCAGCCAGTGTCTAGCTCCACAGGCAATGCTTTGCTTTTTTTTTCCTTAAAATATTTACTGCTGTTCAGAAGCCCCTTTTTACCTTAAACTGTCTTGATAATTCCTTTTAAGCCTTAAAATGAACGGGCTTTTTTAGAGACTTATGTTAGTTGGTTCCTTTTATGAATCCAAAATGTACGGGAGCTTTCTTGAAAGCAGTACGAGTCCCGTTCTCTCCTGGTTTTTCCTTTCCTCTACACCTTTTCTCAAAGCCTTGCTCTGTTTATATCCGGAAGCGCCATGTACCATTTGGCTTGTAAATGGAGCTCCTTATGGAAAGAGATTTGAGTACTCCAAAAACGCTCGAGGGAGGAGGCCCTTCTGCGTGGTTAAGGCTTATGTAAAAACTGCTTGTAACTTTCCCCCTCCCCTTCCAATGTGTATTTTAATACTTGCTCTTGTGTGTCTCCCTGCAACGCTGATTTTTCATAATGATGCGTTTTGGTTTCAAACCAAGAAATTGTTAGGCAGGAGTTTGATTTGTAGGATCTTGAGTACAGAGAGAAAAACCTATACAATTTTGTGATTGGAAAGATCTTTTTATCAGTATTTCTGTTTCCAGGTTGTTGGTTTGTTTTTTTTTTTATGTGACTACAAGTCATTGGCCAAGCTGCGCTTTGAGAACATGTCAAGTTTTTTTCTCAAGACTGTAAGGTATTGTCGTGCTTGTTTTGACAACATACACATTTGTCTTCCTTCATTGATTGCAGGCAATGACAAGAGTGAAGCTGGACTTCTTGGATCAGTTAGCAAAATTTTGGGAACTCCAAGGATCCAATTTGAAAATCCCTGTGGTGGAAAGAAAAATACTGGATCTCTATGGTCTGAGCAAGGTGAGCAAACACTTGCAGGCCTTGGTGAGACAGAGACTCTGTTTTTCATTCAAGCTGGAGAAGCCAGGCAGCAGAGAGGGTTTGTTTTACAGCATTAATCTCATTAATACAAAGGTTAAATAAATGAGTGGAAAAAATATACAGCGAAAGAGGTTTTTAAACTGAGTCGTTATGGCAGACGTGTCAAGCACAGTTGGATTGGTTGGATTCTACACAGCATGTGTTTGTTACCTTGTGTGCAGCTTGAACATCCTGATGTCAGCTGGCTGTGGCTTTTTGGTTCTCTTTTTTTTTTTTTACGTATGCTGGAGCTGCAGTTCAGCTCCTGACCTTGCAATTCTGTAGTGAATTGTTGTAATTGCTCCCTCCCCTCTCCCAACAGAGGTTCTCCACATGACAATGTGCACTTTTGAGGATTTATTATGTCAACTTCGGGAAGGATTATTTTAATTAAATTCCAAAACAAGCCAAGTTTAAGCCTGGCTAGAAATGTATATTACTATAGTTGTGTTTGGTGTGTGTACTTTTGTTTTGCTTTGCTTTGGTGGTTGGTTTTTTTTGTCCGAAGTTGACACACAAAGAAAATCTCTGCTGGAATTTGCTTTTGTGTTGTTAAAACTTATATACTGTTTTAAAATTACCTGCTAAGGATAGATTGTTAATATAAATAGATCTATTTCTTCTTGCAAGGTAAGGAGTTAAGATATGGTAGAGATAAGGAATGAAGATAAGGTAGTTTTAGTGCTTCTAGGTTAGAGCATCAATTTCCATTTCCTATCAAGATTTCTTTCTCTTAAGTAAAAATGTAAAGGTGTTTTAAGGCGAGAAGTCATAGTCTTTTGGACAGTCTGTTGCTGCTGATAAAATGTCTTTCATTATGTGGGTGGGTTGGCTGTGGGGTTTTTTTTTCCTTCTCATGTCTATGGTGTTCTGCTGGATGTTACTGGGAAATATCTGGGTCACTCTTCTGAGCTGGAACGCTTTAGTTGACTGCAGATAGGCAGATCTAAGCTCATTTAGGTAGTGACTTCTCTAGCCGGTGTTCATGCGTAGATAATTTTAGAAATCACTCTTTCATGGATGTTTTGAAAATAAGTTGGAATTTAGGAATCATGTCATTTAAAGTGTACTCTTCCTATACTCTGCTGTAAATATGATGAAAATAATGATCAATAGTATTATTTTATCAAAGTGTAGCTATCTCTGGTCGTAGGAAGAATCAGAATTAACTAATTTATTTTGTCAGTGTCACAGTTAGATTTTTGAATTTACCTCATTCTCAAAGGAAAAACATAAATTTTACTCTAGTAACAATGTTTTTGCACTGAGGTTTCTAACAGTCTGTGAAACATTAAGCAGGAAGTTTGGTCCTCATGTGTAAAGAAATGTAATGCAAAACTACATTGTTGTAGAAATGCTATTTGTCTGACAATAATCTAAAGAAAATTACAATCCATTTGGGTTTTAAGCTGCTTGGCAGTGAAACTGCGAAGGGAATGCAGGCAGTGGAAATGTGGCCAGCCTTTCTGAGAAAGCAACTCGTTTGCTCTTATGATCGTTGCTTGGAGGCGAATGGTCTGTTTTTCATTCTGCGTCCGTATTAGTTACATGTAAGCAGTGATGGTTCCGTATGTGGTTCAGTAGAGTCAAAGCAACTGAAGTCAGGGGTGAAAACTAGATTGAGTTCATGGGGAGGTAAGTTCAGTTTCTGCTCTTTTTACAGTAGCCTCTTTTCCATTCAGGGTTTTGTGAAAGCTCCTATAACTCTGGAGTTGTGAGCTGCAGCGCTCCCTTCTGCCTGGGGTCTGTTAGAAGGGGCTTCACTTCTGGCTAGACTTGTGTTTTGCATCAGAGTGCAAGTCTGGTGTGAGTTAACTTTTCAGTTTGTTCTGATGGTGGGATTTGTGTTCTTTCCAACATGTCGTAAATCTTAGCTGTTGTTCTTCTCCTTTCTAGGACAGTACGCAATTTACATTTACTAGGCAAATGATCATATTAAATGTATTAGGTAACGAGGATAAGTAAGGGTTTAGTTTATTAAAGCACTAGTCCTTCAGGAAACAAAAACTAAAATCAGAATTTTGTCACTTTTTCATAGAACCTTTTAACATGTGGTTGGTTTAATTGATTCTTGGTTTATTCACGGTGATGAAAGCAGCTCAAACCCCTTAACTTTTTTATTTATGTGTTTCAGATTGTTGCCAGTAAAGGAGGCTTTGAAGTCGTCACTAAAGAGAAGAAATGGTCTAAAGTGGCAAGTCGTCTTGGCTACCTGCCAGGAAAAGGCACAGGGTCGTTACTCAAGTCTCATTATGAGAGAATCTTATACCCTTATGAGCTCTTCCAGTCTGGGGTCAGCCTTATGGTGAGACGCTTCTCTTCCGTGATATGAAGAGGGGACCCAAACTGCACACAGAATGCTACTTGTTACTGCATATGAAGCTAGGACTTAGTCTATGCTTTTAGAAGCTCCAGCTGTGTAAACAAACTGAGAACCACCCTCACATTTCACTGTGACGGAATAGTGCTGGAAATTACAACGCGGCTGTGCGTAGTCGCGTTGTACTGACTGCCGTTGCCACTGACTGATAGCCATTTCTTTATAGGACCTACCCTGCTGGGAAGGAAACCAGGGCAAAAGCTGAGAGGATTAATTGGGAAGATGTCTTTCTATCTCTTGATAAGCTGGCAGTTGAGATTCAGTTTCCTTTTTTGAGGGTGCCTGGATTAATTGGCCTCTTGTCCAGATAGCACACGTAATGCTGTGTGATTTCACTCCTCCTGTCACTTAGCGAGCAGAATGATTCAAAGAGCATGGCGTGATTAGCACTGACTGATCTGTCATCCCGATGTCCTGTGCTCTGATCCTCCAGGGCATCCAAAAATCGAACTTGGACCTTAAGGAGAAGGTGGAGGCCGAGGACCTCAGCTCAGATGCCCAGGCTTCCCCAAAGCAGGCTTCACGAATGAACGTCGTGCTGAAGAGAACCAGGCGCGTCAAATCCCAGGTACCCCTCTTAATTGGCTCTTAGGGACAGAGAGCCTTTATTACTTCCACCGACGCAGCGGTTTTCAAGGTGCAGCGGCCTTTGCCCGCTCAGAAGCACCACCAGGAAGCAGTCTTTGTTTAAACAAAATCCAGAGAAGGATGTCTTTCTGAGGCCTGGTTTGCTTGCGGTAGGATGCACTGTTTATCTCAGAACTTCTAAAAGCTGCTTTTTGTTTCTTCACAACCCTTTGTAGTGAGTGCATCTGTGAGAACTAAACAGAAAGCCGTTTGTGAAATGATGTTGAAGCTTCTGCTTCTGCCAAGTTTGAAAAGTTTAAAAAAACTTTTTCAAACATGCCCTTTAGTTACACAAATGCAAATATGCATAGAGAAGTCTTTGTTAGTTGCAGAAATTGCACTTGACTAATTATCTCAAGCTGGACAGACTTCTTCTGAAGAAATAAAACAGCTGTGGGGGGACATTCTCTCTTCTACCTGGAACTGCATAGGATTTGCAGTTTTTCTACTGGAAAAGCAGCTTCTTTTCTTCTGCATTAGCGGTGCTATAGGAACTTCTGGTATTTTTCTAGGGGATAACAAAGCCTGGGAGTATCCCCCAGTAAATTTCTCTTCAAATTGAATCAACACCATTTTAAATGCTGTATCACTAGAAACGATCTTGGAGGCTTGTCCTGATGGCTTCGTTGCTTCTAATGTGCTATTTAAAGCAGGCCTTCACCTTTTGACAAAGATATCTATTGCAGGCAGCATCTAAGGCTCTTCACAGCAGGTCTGGTGGCTCCCTGCTGACCTGTCAGCAGGACATGGGCAAAAGCTGGATCTATATGCAACAAACTTATATTTGATTGATGCTGTTCTAGGCTTATTTTAGGCACCACAAAGTTTTGGTTTTTTCTTCAAATGTTCTTAGACTGCTTTTTTTTTTTCAACTGTATCTTTCTTGTCACTGAGGTATCTTGAGTATCCTTTATAAACTTCTATCTCTTTCTCTGATGTCATGATAAATTTAAATTGTCTTTTTTTTGTCTATTTTCTCAACTTTCTGAAGCTGACTTGATGTTATTTATCATAGCCATGTAACAGTGCATCACACAAGCAGTCCCAGGCTGTAATCTTAGCAGATCTGTCAAATCCTGTATTGTTAGTAAGCTTTCCAGCAGAGATGAGAATGCTGCAGGAACCGAAGTGGTCATTTGTCATACAGAATTCTACTTGTGAGATAATGCCAGTATGGTCTTTTCCTCATACATGGTATAAAATTCTCACTATATTATTAAGATCCTGTGACATCTTTTCTCTTGCTGATTTCAGTAGAATAATGGTACTTTTCATTTCTCTTTGGAGAAACTGGTTCTGTGACGATCCAGGCGCAGTAGAGCTGCTTTCGTTTCAAAGGGCTGCATTTCAGAAATGAGAGAGGTGGCTTTACTTGAATCATCTGCAAAAAGTAAATGCATATGTGTATTCAAATGGCTTCTATTAGGCCTGTAGCCAGGCTGGTTTTTAAGCATTGCAGTTACTAAAATGGCTGAAATGAGTTCTTTATTGGCTGTGTTGGAAAGTGGGGTTTTTGGCCATGTTGGAAGCTACGGTTAACTCTCTTCAGGCAAATTTGGAACTATTTAGAAAGTGAGATTTGTCTTCAGTAGCCTCAAATGGTAGAATTGTAAATACCTGAGGAATGCTGAGAAATTGTTCCAGGTTTCAGTGTACCTTCTTATGGTAGGCAGGACTCTGTTTATTAGTGGAAATGCTTGCCTGGAATTGTACCAGAGATTGTCTAGATGATCTTCAGAGAACAGGTAATATTCAAATAAATGTCGTTCTGCTCTTGCTGAAACATCCGAATGATTTGTGTGTAGTGTGCCAACTAGTCCGGTGCCTGCGTACTGGGTATGGACAACTACACTCTACAACTACAATCTACATCTCAGTAGATTTCTTCCAAGTGCTAAAAGTACTTCTCAAAACTACTTTGCATCTTCTTCTTGCAGTTGACTTACCTAAGAAGGGGTGATGAATAAGAAAGCATAAGGATAATAATCAGAAATTAGCGGAACAAGAAATGATACTCAGCAGTAGAAGCGTGTGGCAGACTTCCGCAAAGAAAAATTTTAAATTTTTAGAAGTGAAAAATGAAAGGAAACAGAGAGTGAGAATTGTCCTTTGCGAAAGATGGGTTGGGAATCTTTGGCTACTACCATCGAATATGCGCTGAATACATTGTCTCTGAATAGGAAGAGGATAATTTGCTGATGAGAGATTCTGCTCAAAATGAACTTTATGCTTCATTCCCTTTCCCTTTGCTCTGAAGAAAGCTATCACAAATAAGAACCACAGGAGGATAACTGAATTAAAGAGGTTTGTAAAGAAAAGGACAACAAAATGCAGAATGAATTCAGATTAGGAAGAGAGAATATCCTTAAGGACAGGTTAAGTCTAGGGGAATACTTCTTTCTTGGAAGAGAGTAATATATCTTCATAGATTATCTGTGGGGGTGTGTTTTAACTGGCAAGGAATTTGTCTAATGATGATGATTTGTTAACATTATGATGATTTTTGGTAGAGAAATGCCATACTGGAATAAAAGGTAATAAAGTGCTGTCTTTTCAAAGAATACTAACTTAAGGACCAGAGATTTTTTTTTTTTAAATTAAAATCAATTCTAGGTAGTGTTTCTGCTTTCAGAGAAAGCAGAAATTTGGTTGATTGCAGAATAACAGAATTAATAAAATAAGCCTTCATATTTTTTTTCAATGTTTTCCTTCTGTGGGAATTATTTTGTGAAACAAAAGAACTCTGGGAGATGCTGACAAATGCCCAAAACATGTAAATATTTTGAATCTTGGTTGTAACTTTTCTGGTCTTGCATATTGAGGGTGGAGGGGTGGGGATGCAAATGTTTCAGAGTTGATGAGGGTAGGACAACAGAAAAAAATAGTATGTGAATCCAGTGTAATTGGATCATGTTATTAGGATTTGCCCATTACAAGAAAAGCCTTTGGGTTGTACTTCCAGTTGAGAAGGTAAAAGAAGCAAAAATTCCTGCACCCTTCAGGGGAAAAAAGTTGCTGAGAATAGAATTGTAAAGTTAATTTTGCTTATATGGAAAAAATATAATGTGAAAATGTGATGGAGTTTTGTGTTATTAGCAATGAGAAAATGGAGGGGAAAAAAGCAAGGATTTTGCTTCCGTGTGTTCACAGTCTTGAATTTGTTTTTATACGGTCTTAAAGGACACCACACCTTAAGCTGTCGATATCCTGGTAATGTTTGTAAGGTTGTATAGAAATCTGCTTTTTAAAAATACATTTCCGTTTCAACGTGCAACCTTTTCTTTTTGACAACTTTGCCACGCTTTTCACCTGAGCATGAGTGGATTTCATGCGCTTAGGTTCATTGGAATCCAGATAAATCTGGGTGATGGAATTATTCAGATATATTTAGGAGAAAAATTTGCCAGTTAGCATGCAATTTCAGACTGGGCTTGCAAAGTTGGTAGTATATATCTAAAGTGAAAATAATTTAACAGCAGCATAGAATTCATAAATGTCCAAAATTAGAATATCAGCAAGAGTGTTTGGAAATATGCCGGTTAGTATGCACCATACACAGGTCAGTGGGATTCGAATTATCGCTAAGAATTCCTTAGTGTAATAATGCCTAGGAACTGATATCTGTTTTAATGGATTAAGGAAGCAAGAAAAACAACTGATTTAGACTGGAAACAGAAATCTTCTTTCTTTTGGTTTTATTGCATCTGCATTTGAACTTGGAGGTTTTGTTTACTGGTTAAAAAACAAATGCACGTGATCGATTCCAAGGCAGCTTATTTCATGTCTAACAGATCGGGCCATAACTCTCTGGAAAATAACAGGTGAAGTATCACCAGTAAATGACTTGAAGATAACCTTGTTGGTAATAGATTCGCAGAGAACTTTTAAGATTGGTGAATTTCAGGAGGAAGTTTGCAAATGATGAAAATATAGTGGCCTCCTGTATCAAGCTTAGAAAGGATTTTCAGAGTATAAGCAAGCAGGCAATGTAAAGAAAAATACCAAGGTGGTTGCACCGCAGATGAAAGTAGGATATGGAGGTTCATTTTGTTGTCAGATTAGTGTCGGTGATCTGGGAAAATGAGGTAGGTGAGTAATGAGAAACAGAAACAAGTTCAGCTGAGCAGAACACTTCGGTGTTGGGGGCATGGAGTTGTCTCCTAATGGGGCTTTTAATCTCTAGTGTTGAGGTTGCAAGGGCACCACAAGTAGCTGTGATTTCAAGAGTTTTATGTCTAAGATTTCGTCACAAATAGACCCATGAGCAGCCAAGCTTAAGGAAATATGTTGAAACTCATTAGTGTCATGTGTGTGTCTCTACTTAGGGAAGTAGATGAAAAAATCCTGTTGAGGCCTTGTTAGGTGTTAACTTCCAAGCACTTGACGTTTTCATGGTGATTTTGGAAAATACTGCTGACACGTTGTTGTTTTTCACCAAATGTCAAACTTAGGTCTCTTATTTGCTGTATAGGTGCCTTTCTGTACTTCATCTGTAATCCTACATGGGAGATAGTTTGGAAAGTCGGGACAAGAAATGCTCTTTTTCCGCTGACATTTGTTCATTGACTTTAGGAACAGAAAATTTAGTCTGTTTGTCCTTCTGTTTCCTTTCTTGGATTAGCTGGTGTTGTGAGAGAGGGGAATATAAACAAATAATGAAGAGACCTGGAAGGGAAATATTGATGGTTTGTGCTGATGTGGTTTTGGTTTTATTTTTAGGCAGAAACAGGAGAAATGAGTAGAAATACTGAACTGAAGAAGCTGCAGATCTTTGGAGCTGGACCCAAGATGATGGGACTGGCATTGGGAGCAAAGGATAAAGAGGGTAATTAAACGTCTCGGGTTCATTGCTTTGTAAAGGAACAAGGCCGTTACATCTTTCTGCGCGTCTCTAGAGAAAACATTCAGAAGCAAGCACATCATTATGACTGGAAGAAGAAAGCGAAATATTCCAGGGTTTCATTCACATGAGAAAGAGATTTGCAGGGTGCTTCCTGTAACTTGGCATAGTTTCAGCTCTTTATGTGTTATATAGTAACAGGAGCAATTAAGCAGCTGTTGTGTGCACTGAGCGACCGGAAGGGAAAATAGGATTTGCCGATACCATCAGCGATCCTACAGGGACGTGCACAAGTGATGAGTGTGTGTTTCCTGAGGCAGTTGGGGTCACCTGTGGGAATAAGCAAAATAGGTGTTCCTAATCCCTGTTTGTTTTAGATCGGCCAGGTATAACAAGGCATTTTTGCTCTCTCCGTCTGTCAGGTAGTTCCTGATATGAAGGGCAGGGTACCAGGCTGGGTATCTGTGGTGGTGTTGCAAGTTAACTCTATCTTGATGTTAACATTTAACTTCATTTTGCTTCAAGATGAGGTGACACGAAGGCGCAAGGGAACCAGATCAGAAGCGTTTGGAATGCAGATGAGGCAACGCAAAGGAGCTCTTTCTGTCAACTTTGTAAGTTTGATTCCTTTGCTGTCCTTTCTGATAAGAAGAAATTAATTAATTTACTAAGGTTCATTTCTTTTCCCTACAACGCTACCCAGATAGGGAAGAATTAACAGTATTTTGAAAAGTAAGTTATGCTTTAGGTTTTTGTTTTAATCTTTTGGATGGAAAGAATGTTGTAAGGTGAAGGTGCTTGCTGATCATGGGCTGAGGGCTTGCTTCGCCACACACTTCTTGTGTGCCTTCGGCAGTGAGGCTGGTGAGAGGTCTAGAAAACACGCCTGATGAAGAGCGACTGAGGGAACTGGAGTAGTTTCCTCTGGAGAAGAGGAGGCTGAGAGGAGACCTCATTGCTCTCTACAGCTGCCTAAAAGGAGGTTGTAGCGAGGCTGGTGCTCGTCTCTTTTTCCCAAATTACTAATGATAGGACAAGAGGAAATGGCCTCAAATTGTGCCAGGGGAGGTTTAGATTGGATATTAGGAAGAAATTGTTTCCTGAGGGAGCGGTTAGGCACTGGAACAGGCTGCCCAGGAGGTGGTGGAGTCACCATCCCTGGAGGTGTTTAAAAAACAGGTAGATAGAGCACTTGAGGCTATGGTCTAGGGGTTAGGGATGCTGGGATGAAGGTTGGACTAGATGATCCTGGAGGTCCTTTCCAACCATAGTGATTCTATGATTCAATTGCTCACTTTCTGTTTGAGCTCCCATTTGTAGAACGATTATAATACTACTACTTCTCAAAATATCTTTTAAGAAAGTGTTCCAGTCCTTCAGGAGTTCGGATTTTAGCAATTCCAGCTTTTTTGTCTTCTCCGGTTTGAGTTTAAACAAGTCATTATACAAGTACATGCGAGAGAAACCCCTAGGAGGGAAAATGCAATGTTTTGTGGTCTAATATTTAACCATGGAAAAGCAGTGTATAGCTGTTCTTAATGTCCTTCATAGCACAGGACTTTTTACTTTGGAAGTGTCGTAATTTAGCCTGTGTATGCAACAGTGAATAAAGATGCATGCTTTTAAGGCCTTAGCAATTAGACTCTTCCCTAATCATTCAGCTGTTCTCTTTTTCCTAGAGTGAGAACACTTGCAAGAATTTATTTTAAATTTCAGCCATAGGCAACCAAGGCAAATGAAAGTCTCTAGTAATCATATTTTTATATGTGGTAATGTGGAAAATAATGTGGGAGAAGTTAGATATTTAAAAAGCCAGATCATTGTGCCATTGCAGCTGAGTTATAATTCGTTTGACTTAACGTGTTTTGTTTTTTTTTAATATTTTTTTTTAATTGTATTACTGCTTCTGAGTGTATGATGTTCCTAGGCTTTGTTGCGACTGGTCTGTTTTAAGTGTGCTTAAATTTAAAAATATTTTATCTGGTATTTTTCTCTAGGAAGCTATTTGTTTTCTCTTTCATTTACTACTGTTTATAAGAGAAAGTGAAAATACTGTATCAACAGAAGTGCTATTTTGGAACTGTATTGCTGTAACTGTAATCTTGTGAGATTCTTTGATTTAGAACCATTTGGTTCCACTCTTTGTTTACTTGGATGAGGGATCTTCAAGGAAAGCAGTCTTTGAAGTGCACAGGTGATACATTAGCCTTGTAGAACTTTTGTCAGAAAAATACTGTGCTGCAGTTTTTATACTTCTCTCTTTTATTTACCTTCTTGTGAAATGCTAACAGTGAAGTTTGTTTTATCTATGTGAAATGCTGTAAAATGAAATGAACCTTTTTCTTTTTATCTCCTCTCTCCTGAGAAATATCTATCGTCATAGTCTTACTGTGTTTTGGTACATGGCGTGGAGGCTTATTTGTGGTTATCGTCTAATCACAGATCTGCTTGTTCTGAATATGTATTTCGGTGAAGTCTTTGCATTTGACAAATCATCACTTGGGCTGACATAAAAAAGATAGCATATGTTAAGAATTTGGACAGAAGGTGGCCTTATCAATGATAGGTAACTAGTGAGTATCATAGAATAGCCGCCTCTTACGATCACCATCTTAATGCATTTTCAGTTTTGGGAAGAAAACCTGCAAATGTCTGCTAAGGTGCCCTCCCTCTATTTTATATACCTGCAGTAAAAGCTACTAATTTGGTTATTTAGACAGACTTGATGCTCTGCGAGGGTGAATGCAGGGACTGTTCTAAAAAGGGGAAAATGATGTGTCTCTTAATAGAACTGCATTGTTTTTAAAAGTTGTTTCTTAAGAAACCTGAGTAATCTTTTTAGGTAGTCTATTATTGCATAGCTGGGAAGTTGCACGCTTAATTAGGCTGGTGTAACCAAGATGAGGTTGACATCGAGTAATTAACACAACTGTGTGAACCTAATCAGTTGAAAAGTCACAAAAACATGCGCATCTTGATGAAAATAAGACCCCCTCTCCAAAAAAAACCACACCACTTCTGGTGTTATTTTGAGCTGTGTGAAGGAAATATGGAAAGCCTGGGTTCCCAGTGACTGATGGAGTTGTAGCAGAATTGGGAGTAAGTGTTATTTGTGAAGTTCATGTTATTGTTAAAAATTCATGCATAAGATAATATTTTAGCTGTGATGAAGTGATACGGTTTCTTAATTTAGATTACGTTACAAAACATCAGTACTGTATTCGATATTTTCGCTACATTAAAGTCCTTTGAACATGAAGCAACAGCAAAGAAAATTTGAAACCCGTCGATAATGTTTTTTTTCTGAAAATATCTTCCAATGAGTGGTGTTCTTGTTGAGAGATTAGTTTGGACAGACACCTGCTAAATTGTTTGCTATTGTATTCAGATCAGTACTTCTCTCTTATCATTTGGAGGTTTTATCCTTTTTTCCGGAGAAAGTGAGGAAAAAAAATACCTTTACATGCAATTTCCTTCCCTTCCCCTTGGACTTTTAGATTGAAATCTGTATGTTTCTGGATTTTGTTAGCTCTCCTTTTCCACTGCAAAGATAATCGCTGTACTGTTGCAAGTAATAGCATGTATGTTTCCAAAATAATTTTTGGAGATATTCCTCAGGTATGTGCTCTTTGTAGGGATTTAGTTTTGAATTGTTTTCCATGACAGAGGCCCAAAGAAGGGGAGAGCAAGAAGTTGTAAAAACTGTAACCTACTCTTTTGCCTTAGAAGAACATAAATAAGACACTGCTTTGAGTTACATAGAAAGCAGTTGTCCAACTGAACTGTCCCGTTATTTTGCAGCATCCAGAGTCCCCAAGCCTCCTATGTGTTACTGCTTTATGAAATAGAGGTATAATTATTGATTGTCAGTGCTTCTCATAAGCCAGAGGAGATTGATGTTCTTCTATCGGACTTTAGGACTGCATCCTTTGTTCCTTAGTTTAAGGAAGGCAGGTTGAATATGAGGAAACTTTTTGTAACTTCTTCCCCCTGCCCCTTTTTTTTTCTTTTTTTTCTCTCCAGGTTGATCTGTATGTTTGCTTATTCTGTGGCAGAGGAAATAACGAGGACAAACTGCTACTGTGTGATGGATGTGATGACAGCTATCACACTTTCTGCTTGATTCCTCCTTTACCTGATGTACCCAAGGGTGACTGGAGGTGTCCGAAGTGCGTTGCTGAGGTACAGTTCGAGAACCACTCAAGCTTTGCGCATATCCTTATGTTCCTGGAAAGATCAGAAGAAGAACTGTTCACCTCGACGCCGTTCCATCTGTGCAGAAGCTGTAGTTTTGTTTGAAACGCTGTCAAGATGAGCTGTATATCTCCAGCTGTTCTTGGTTGATGAGCCATAAGGAGGAAGAAATGTTTCTTCTAGAGTTTGGGCATAACCTTTGTTTATTATACAGCCATGTGACAGCCAAAACTTTGACTATAGTGTGCTAGGAGCCAAAACTCAGTTTGATAAGCTGGTACGGGGAAAATAGGGTGAGAAGTAGGTTATGTGTGTAGGTGCGTCAGCGTAACGATGAGACGTTTTGTAAACTGTGAATTAACCAGAGTATGCGGTTTGGGCAGTTTTGGTTACTGAGAAGTCCTGATGGCATTGTTCAAATAGCTTGTAGCAGAAAGTGAAAGAAAGAATTTAAAATTCTGGAGCTATTTTAGATTTCATTTAGACAAAAATAGCAACTGTTGGGGCTTCAAGAGTGAAAACTAGTTGAATTTTGTTGTTCAAAAAAGAAGAGGTTACCAAGTTCCAAGAGATGGCTGATTAACAGCCTAAAGGCAGCAAACATAATTTGATTTGGCCAGGTATTTGTCTTAGGGAAACAAATTTTGGAAGTTCGGGTAGTTGGTAGATGTAGGATTCAGAGGGATAAAAGCTCTACTGTTTTTAAATCTGTAATTTTGTAACTGGCTTTAACTTTTTGAGACCCTGTTTTTTTCCAGAAGGGGCAGTTGCATGTGCACGCACACACGCACGAGGTGGATCAGCTTGCTGCTGTCTGACCCTTCACCAAGAGAGATTAGGTTGTCGGATAAACTCAGGGAAATGCTGTGGTAAGAGAGGTGGAAATTCGTAGTTACAGGCAAGGGAAAAGATGCAACTAACCCTGTGGGCTGCTGCTCACAGAGTGGATTGAGCTGCTTGTTTATTATTCCCTTAAAAGAGAGCAATAAAAGAGTATTAGCAAACTACAGGAACCCAATGTGGAGGTAATTTAGGGAATATAGTAGTAAATATAGTGATTGCAGCCATTTAAGAATGTGGAAATGCACAAGAAAATGTCACTTCTATTACTACTGGTAAAAACAGAGATATCTTGTTCCCAAGGCTAAAAATAAGCACGTAGGGACAAAATCAGGAAGGCTAAGATGCCAAGTAAGTTGTCACTAGCAAATGATACAGGAAGTTCTTGAAAAAATCTTGGAAATTCATTGAAAGTAAGAGGAAGAAGGGAAAAAACCGTAGCGGTATTCTGTAATAGAAAGTAAATGAGTAACAGCAGAAAGATGTTCAAAATGCTCAGTACTGCTTTTTGCCTCAGTCTTTATTTTAAATGTGAGTGTTAACAACAACGTGCTGGAACAGAAGCTGGGAAGGCTAGGATCAGGGCTTTTATATGTATTCAGGAGAACATTATTTGACAGGGTTTACAGATGTAGAGTCTTTGTTGCAGGCTCCGTTGAAGAACTGCTTTGATAAATGTTGGGTGTAGTCTAAGAACAGTTCCTCTTAAAGAAAAAGAAACTCCTGATCTCATGAATTCCTTTCCGGTCCTGTTTCTTCCACTGAAGAGCTATCAGATAGTTCTGTGTCATGTTTGTGTTAAAATATGCCTTGTGCATATATAAATAGCGTGTTGGATACAAAGGGGCTGAAAAGGATGCTGTAGAACTGGGTGGGGAGAGTAGCTGGAATGTAAACCGGTATTTTTGGCACTCTTGGGATGAACGGAGACAGAACGGTGGGAGACTTAGACCATACCTGTTGTTAGCTGTGTTGCATTGTTTGAATTGCTTCTTTCCTCTTTACTCCTCTATACTTTCACAGCACCAAATCTGTTGGTAATTTACTGACTTGGTAAGAGTGAAGCACTTGCGGGGTTTGTTCCTCTGCAGTTACTTTGCAAGTGCCTGAATCCACTGTGTCTAAGAGACGTCTTAGGGCTGTCTAAGCATTTCGTGCACTGTCTTATTCTGTTGTAGGCAGCAGTAGATGATGAAATTTAATTTTGGGTGGGAAAGCAGAAGTGTGTAGCATTGGGGTTCATTTGAATAGATTAGCTTCTGTACAATTAATCCTGTTCTGTTTCTGTTGTGGTAGAACTTCCTCAGCTGAAAAAAAAAACATTTGAAACTGATAGCTTATTGTATTTGATAAGGACTCAGATGGACACTAGGGTTTGGGTTTATTTTGCTAAAAATGTAACTGTCATAATCTGCTGCCGGGAACAATATTTTTATGTTCCGTCTCCTAGGAATGCAACAAACCCCGTGAGGCCTTTGGATTTGAACAAGCTGTCAGGGAATATACTCTCCAGAGCTTTGGTGAAATGGCTGATAACTTCAAGTCTGATTATTTCAACATGCCGGTCCATGTGAGTTTCAACTTCTGTTGTGATTCCTTGTAGGGTAAAAAGAGAAGAGGTTTCATCTGATTCTGGATTTTTGCTGAGGTATTTCAGCCTTGTTTAAAGAGGTACCATAGGCTTCAAACATGTAAACAAATGGTGTAGCTTTCTGGCATCTGGTCTCATTTCAGCTTCATTTCGCCCTTTTCCTCTGATGGATAGATGGTTTTATTGCTTGTCAGGGTGTACGTTATTGGCTCTACTCTGGTTAAGTTTTTTGATCAGTTGAACCAAGCATCTTGTTCTTGTTTCGCAAAGGGGTCTTTCTCCTGCGCTTCCTATGGCTTTTGTCTTGGCTGAGTTTGTTCAGAGGATCATTGTTCGCCTGTTACAGTCTTTTCAGGCAGACAAGTCAATAGACTGATTCTGTCTGATAATCGTGGCTTATTAGGGCTTTTTTTTTTTTTGTCTTGCATCTCAGCAGTGTTTTTAAAACTAGCTTTTCTGCCTTGCTACACTTCCATCATTTCATTGTCCTCTAGACTGCATGCAGCACCAAGCTCCTTCCCAGGGTCGTTTGGTAATTTGTGGGCATTCTTGCTAAAGCTTCTGCCTTTTTAAGGACTTCCAATTTATCATACAACTTTGGGATACTGAGCAAAGCAAGGAACAAAACTTATTTTATAAATAAGCTTCATAAATAAATGTGTATGAGTAAGAGTTGTAATGAGCTATGAGGACTACAGTCCTGACCACAGTTCTTGATCTGCATTTCCTTAGTGTTACTCAGATGTTCTGGTCATTATCCTTTGAAATAGTTTGGAATTTGTTTGCTGTGTGACTTCTGCTGGCTGTCTTCTTCTCCCCTTCTTTTTTAGCTGTTCTTCTGGTAACCCCATTTTTTTTGTGTGTGTGTGTGGAGTTTGTTTGTTTTTTTTTTTTTCCCATTCCTTATGATACGGTATCTTATTTCTATTACATTACAACCACTACTGAGGAAAACAGACCGAATTGTATGACTTTGAAGAGAGATGGAGAGGAGAGAGGGGGAGTCATCTTGGTATTTGAAAATTGGTGGGGGATTAGTAATGATTTATTGTTTGAATGATAACTTTTATGTTTTATCTGCACTACCCTGATATCTTTTCTGCTTTCAGATGGTTCCCACTGAGCTTGTAGAAAAAGAATTCTGGCGGTTGGTGAGCAGCATAGAAGAAGATGTCATTGTGGAATATGGAGCGGATATCTCATCCAAGGACTTTGGAAGTGGCTTCCCGGTGAAGGATGGCCGACGAAAGCTGATGCCAGAGGAGGAGGTGAGAAACAGGATATGCAAGCTGACCCCATTCTTGGCTCTGCATAAGATTTCACATGAAGAATTTAGGTCAGAAATCAGTGTGGACTTTTTTTTCATGAAGAAATTGCTTAAGGCTTTTGCATGTGCTTATCATTTCTTTTGAGCAGGGCATTAATCTGATCCTTTAGATTCTTTTACAGATCTGGTTGCTGGTAGCTAAGCTGCTTTTTGTGATTTAAGTTACACTTGTATCGTTTAATCTTAGTGAGCAGAGGTGTGCTACTTGTTACAGCGTGTCCCACTTTGAGGAGACTGATAAGGTTTTTTTTCTCTTTCTTGTTTCATACCCTTTCCTTATAGAATTAGCTACAGAAACAGGATTCTAACCTCCTGAGGAGGTTCATAATAGGTAAAACAAACTAAGTGGATTTAGCTTGTTTCTCTGACAAAGATATAGATACAGCATCCTATTATAGAAAATTTTATAAAGAACATCTGGTAAGTATATTACCTGTTTTTCCCTCAGACTTTACTGTAGCCTATCAATTTTGTGGCTGCTTATATGTTTAAACTCAGGTGGAATGAGAGTGAAGGTCTGGTTTTGTGATTACACAGCCCCAAATCAATTTATATTGCTTGCTGGAAGAGGTAATCCTGCTCACTATTGTCTTCTGCCCATACCTGCACCTTTCTACCTGTACCTTTGTTGGCTCTGCAGTAATTGTGTACCTACTCAGGGAGTCACAACTGCTTGTTCATCTATTTGTATGAAAGTAGTAATTTAAAAAAATATATTTATAGCGAGATCACTTAGGTCAGCTGACTCACTGCATTTTCTTCATAGTGTCAGAGCAAAGGAAGCAGCAGCAACATGTGGCTGAGCTGAGGGTGTGACCAGTACTTTCAGCAACTATGGGATATGCCTAAAATGACTGTGAATCTGCTAACAACTCTTTTTAGGGTGGAAAGTAGACTTATTTTAAAGCACAGTAGTAGTGAGCTTTTAAGGCAGTCTGTTTGGGTTCTCATTCGTTGTTCAGATTTTGTGTATTTGAAAGCGAAGACAGGATTGCTGAACCGGTGATGCTGTCTTCTTGAAAATGGGCGCCTTGGAATTTCTTCTCTTGAGAAGACTTTCTAAAGTAATACATAAAGATCAAGATAAACTGCAGTGCAGTAAAGCAGGTCTTAAAGCTGAAACAATACCGTAAGACTCATGGCGTTGTTTACAATCTTAAGTTACCCTATTTTATTGAAGACTTCTATCTTTTGTTCTTCTACTAACCTTGCTAGTATATTGTTCCACCAGAGAAGCACAAAACCTGTAAACTTGGGGAAAAAAATCAAAGCCCAAGTACATAAGCCTTGATCCAACTGAGATGGGCTATGCATGTTGAAATACTAGGACTGGCCTTAAATCTTAGTCTTACTAGTAGCCAAGTACAGGATTTAAGGATTTATTTCCTAGTTTTGATGCTTTGTTGTTTTAGAAGATTACTCACTGTCTACTGTAGAAATGGATAGGCTGACCTCTTCCTTTGTACTTTCCTTTTCAGGAGTTGATGTCCTTCTGTTCTTCTGATTTATTCAGAATTTTCTCCTTGTTTTTTGTTGTTTTTTTTTTTTTTTTTTTTTCAGGATTATGCGCTTTCTGGTTGGAACTTGAATAACATGCCAATTCTGGAGCAATCGGTCCTTGCACACATCAATGCAGATATCTCTGGCATGAAGGTACCTTGGCTATACGTAGGGATGTGCTTCTCCTCATTTTGCTGGCATATTGAAGATCACTGGAGCTATTCCATCAACTACCTGCATTGGTATGGGCTCTCCTTTCTGCATCTACCTTACACTGGCCTGTTTGCCATCAGTAAATTTGTAGTTCTACTTGAAAATGCCTGCACACGCGGATGACATTTTTAACCAAAAAGCTAAATGTGATGAGCGGGCTGTATTCTTAGCTGAGGCTGATTAGAAGCAAATACAAATAGTGTTTTAAGCGCTTCAGTGTTTTTCATTAACTGATTAAATACTCTCGTGTTGCCAAAAATCCAAGGTCACTGTAAAATCGTGCTTTACAAGCTCACATCTTTTTTTCTAGGGAAGCTTTTGGTTTTGAACTGAGTTATAGTTTGCTGGTTCACTGCTTTGTGATTGAAAGTTACTGTGCCCTTGTGCTGGAAATGGAGGCTACAGCCTCGAGGCTTACACAGACATCAGAGCTGACAGTTCAGCAGCAGATCTAGGTACGCGCAGAAGTACTCCTAGTCAAGAGGAGAGAAATTTGGACGTAATTATGACTTTTCAGAACAATTCTAGAAGTGTTCTGATGTTCAGCTTTTGTATTTGAAAAGAAGAATCGTGACAGATTAACTATTTGCGTTGCGGTCTTCCCAGTTCCTCAGGCTCAGTCACAGTGGATGGAGCAGAGGAGAAGGGGGAAGCTGTGGGAAGCACCCCTTTTAAAGTAGAAAGTTTGTTGTACATCTGGTAGGGATGAGTTGGTAGCCTTTAGACTGTGATTGCTGATTTCTAGAGAAGCGTGTTTGCTAGTAAAACCTGATCCACAGGCTCAGGAGAGGAGTTAATTTTGGTTTGAGTTCAGTTATTGTCCTCAGCATGCTTGCTATTAACTAGATCAATATGTGAGGGTTTTGAGCTGGGGAATTCCGGAAGCCCAGGTGCAGTTTTTTGCTGGGGTTTACTAGCTGTATCCTACCAGCAGGTGTCACTCAGGCCTGTAGGAACTACAGAAAATGCATCACTGTGCCTCCCTTAACTCCTGGGATGATTGATGACAAGATTAATAATACAGTTAAATAGTCCTGTGTAAATGATATTTCAGTAGACTACTCTTTGTACTTTTTAATGAAATAAAATTAAAAAATAAACCTCAGCACTATAGATGCTAGAATATCACAGTTTATTTTGGTTAAGACAGGTCCTTGAGGACTGGAATAATATGTTCTCAAGTAATTTTCAGTTTAGTTTTGGGTTTGTCAATTTTTTTTTCCCTCATACTTAAACAGTTCGTGTTATTAGGCATTTTTGGTCTTAAGAGTTCAATGGACCACTGGTTTTCAGTAATGGGTTATGTATATTAGAAGGACTGCTTATCTCATTGGATTGCCAGGTGTTTTATTCTTTCCACTTGTGCTTAGCTGGTATACTAGTCCAGTGCTTTCAGGAATATGACTACGCCGAGCCTAATTGAGCGGAGGAGTACCATCAGCTCTTTTTCTCTTAAATATTAGCTGCAACGGCCAAGATTTTGTTTGTTAAACTTACTTTCTTCTTCCTAAAGGAAGATAATTGCCCATTTTATCCCTTTTAGAGCATGGCACATTACAGTTACCTTCCATGTTAGGCTTGTCATGGCATATTGGCTGCCAGGTACGTTGAGAATTACTTTGCTGCGTAATTGATTTCTCAGATTAGAATGGTTACATCCTGAAGAAGGCCGTTGTTGATGAAAAACATTTTTGTGTCTATATTTAAAATATCTGGCTTCTGTGGACAGCGGTGCTAGCTTTGAGGTTGGGTGGCACCATTACTTTCCTTTAAGTAATGTGTTTATTACTGTGGTTGTGTTTTTTGTTAGGGGAGAGCCGAAGACGTGGTATGGCGTGCCCTCCCACGCGGCAGAGCAGCTCGAAGATGTGATGAAGGAATTGGCTCCTGAGCTATTTGAATCCCAGCCTGATCTCTTGCATCAGCTGGTCACTATTATGAACCCAAATGTGCTGATGGAACATGGTGTACCAGTGAGTAGCGCATGAGCGTTTTTAAAATAATTACTCCTAGGCACTCTCTTTTCTTCATTCTCTGCCAGATTTGTGTAACAATGGCTTGGCATAACTCTGAAGAATTTTTCTTGGACATGTACATATTCAATTCCTTAGTTATGGGATGTTTTTAAAAGCTATTTTCTAGAATTTTCCCTAGACTCGCCATGAAATTTGAATTCTGTTACATCAGAAGTGAGTGTGCTGAGCTTCTTACATAAAGTGTCTTCTAGAACAAGTGTACGTTGTGCATTACGTTTAATTTTTGACTGAAAAAAAACCAAAACCAACAACCACCCTGCCATAGCGGCCAGTTTGTCCCTGAAATGCTTTTAATATCTTTTGACAGTAGAATACTTATGTTTAGTGGAAATCTCAGCTTTACAAACTGTTTTTTTGACCAAACGTAATTGAGCGCAAGCCTTTAAGCAGCAGTAACTGTAATTTGCTTTTGTCTTAGAGTAAATTGCTTTCCTGGCAAATACCCCACCAAAGCAAACTGTAAACTGTTTCTAGAAGCTTTTGCACTTTATGGTGTGGTGGATTAAATGATGATGGAGAGTCATGCTTTTGGGGATTCATAAGAGAATTTTCAGCTGTTGGCTTATATAAGTCAGGGGGTTTTGTTAAGTAAGGTTATAAATTGAGGTTTCACTTTAAGAAGACAGAACCAATTCTTGCCACTTTTGGAGTAACTACATTGCCTGTGGTGTTCTGTAGGTAAAGAAAGCAGTGTTCAAACATCTTGTAATTACGTGTCTCAAACTCTGTTGAAAGTTTCATGGTTGTTTTTTTTCTACTTTTTTTCTTTATCCTCACTTGCATTAGGTATTCAGGACCAATCAGTGTGCTGGCGAGTTTGTTGTAACCTTTCCTCGTGCCTATCACTCTGGATTTAACCAGGGATATAACTTTGCTGAAGCTGTGAACTTCTGCACTGCTGACTGGGTCTGTTCTTTTTGTACCTGTTTACTCTGTCTCTGCTAGGCGACCTTTGCAGGAGAGTGGTAGTAACTCCGTTGTCTGAAGAGCAGTCTTTTGAGTTACCTAGCATGTGTTATGTTTACAGTTCCTGGGAAAGACTGATGTGTGTTTCCACTAGATAAGATAATTTTGATGACTACGTGATCGTAAGCAGCTTCAAACTGAAACTTAGGCATGGGGTCTTCCTTTTTAATTATTGATCTAACCAAAAAGTGACATCTCACGGTACCTTTAGCTAGTATGGCTGTGATGCCTCTTTTTGAATTTGGTACGAATTAACGTACCGTCTTGAAAAGCTGGTGTCACTTGAATGTTAGAGGTAGGTCTTTCGTTCTCCTTTTGTTCCATCTTGTTGCACCTTTTCATTATATTAGTGTTTGTTCTCGTAGTTGTGCTGCACCAGGGCATAGTTTATGTGGATTCTTCAGTAAGTTGTCAAAAGTCTGTCCCAATCTTATTTATAGTTTATCTATCTCTTCTTTTTTGTTACTCGCAAAGAGGATTTTTAGTCCTTAATCAGAGAGTTTTATTCATTCATCAGAAGAATTGTCTGCAGAATTAACAGTGTCAGTTTCCTTTTTCTTTCCTGTGCTTTTGATGTAATCTGTTTATAGCCTCTGTGAAAAACAGCTAAACTCACACCAATCACGGGAAATGTAACCAGAAATCTGTGTAGCAAATTCATATAGCGTTCTATGGTTTTTTACTTTAAAGGCATGAGAAGATTGTATCAGTTTTGGTTAACTCCAGGCATCTTGTGTTAAATGTCTATGTCCAAGCATAGTAATATCCAGAGGACAGTGCATTCACCTTGACATAGACCAGATAACTTCATTTTGGTGCCAGTTTCTTTCTACTGGAAGTAAAAATTGCTTAGGAGAACTCCTGAAACTTGTGCCTGGAAGTTATGCACGTAAGATTATGGCAGATGACCCCCAGCATGGATATCCTCTTTGTCCTTATCTGTGACGTGATTTAAGGCTTTTATAATTGACCCTGTTCCATAAGATACAACACTCTCAGTCTCCATCTCTTCTAAGGTTTTGTCAAAGGAAGTAAAGTGAGGGAGCTGAGATCTTCTTGAAACATCTTTTCCCAGAATGATGGATGTGGCTTTTTGTGTTGTTTTTTTTTTGTAGCTCCCCATTGGACGTCAGTGTGTGAGTCATTACCGAAGGCTAGGGCGTCATTGTGTTTTCTCCCACGAAGAGCTAATCTTCAAGATGGCTGCAGATCCAGAATGCTTGGATGTTGGACTGGCTGCCATGGTCTGCAAGGAGATGACTCTAATGATAGAGGAAGAGACACGGTTAAGGGATTCTGTTGTACAGATGGTGAGTAATAGAAGGCAACTCTTACTTTACTTGCAGAAGAACTTTTGCTTCCTCCTACCCGCCCCAGATTAGAGTTCTGTAGCAAGTGTCTAATTTTTTTTTTTTGTGTGTTAGGGAGTGCTGATGTCTGAAGAAGAGGTGTTTGAACTGGTTCCAGACGATGAGCGTCAGTGCACAGCTTGCAGAACCACGTGCTTCTTGTCAGCTCTTACGTGTTCCTGTAATCCTGAGCGTCTGGTGTGCTTATACCATCCCTCTGATTTATGTCCGTGTCCCATGCAGAAGAAGTGTCTAAGGTACACAGGATTATTTTTTCTCCACCTCCCTCTTTTCTTGGATATCCAACAATTTGCTGGAAACCACTGACCAAATACAACATTTGGCCACACTTCTCTCTTCCTTTATTTAAGGATTATTTTTATCCCCTTTGCTCTTATCTTGGTTCCAAGACAGCAGATATTATACATGTTCTGTCTTTCTGACCTTGTTGCAGCTGGAAAAGCTCAATATAAGCAATATCCTGGCTTTTGTATGGCCATTAGTACTCTATCTGTATTTTCCTTCCATGTCTCCAGGTACCGGTACCCACTAGAAGACCTTCCTTCTTTGCTGTATGGAGTGAAAGTTAGAGCACAGTCTTATGACACTTGGGTCAGTAGAGTTACAGAGGCTCTGTCTGCCAATCTCAACCACAAGAAAGGTCAGATTTCCATCATTCATAGTAGGATGTCCTGAAACTCCTGCATTTGTTCCGTGCTCTCATTTAATGAGAGACACTGTGTATTGCTTCATGGAAATGAGCTAATCTTAGAGTGGAATGCAGCTCATCATTGTGCATTTCAGATTGAACTAGCCTGGTGGAACTTTGATTTGAAGGCCTTCGAAGCAGCCTAAAATCTCTTTTGGTTTTGCATACAAATTATCTATGTCCTGTTATTACAGATGTGATCGAGCTGAGAGTAATGTTGGAGGATGCTGAAGACAGAAAGTATCCAGAGAATGATCTTTTCCGGAGACTGAGAGATGCTGTGAAAGAAGCAGAGACCTGTGCTTCCGTAGCACAGCTGCTTTTGAGCAAAAAGCAAAAACACAGGTAGGACAGGCATTTTTCTCAGCCGTTTCCATCTGTGTGTTTTGTTACTTGGTTGGACCGGAAAATGTAAGAACCCTGAGGTCTCACTGCCTACTAACTTCTTTCAGTATTTCCTGTCCTTAGTGCTGTGTCTCGTTGAGAGGTAGGGGAGGCAGATACAGTGACACAACGGGCTGAAAAAGGGGACTTGGTTTTCTGTGTTTAAACGTACTGTTTTCAGCTGACACGCACTGAAATGTGAAATCCTTTGGAGAAGCTGTGTGTTTGGTCGCTGATCAGGAATTTCTCTGTGTGGCAGAGTTGTGAGGAAAGACAGCTAGAGGAAAAGATGTAATGAAAGTAAGTCTTGACACAAATGTTTGTGTTTTAGGTACCATGGCTCAGTACATAGCTTAAAGATACGGAGAGAAAACCTGTTAAAACATTGGATTGCAAAGCAAAATGTCTTAGAAGTAGGAAATACCCGTTACGATTGGTGAGGCAAGCTCAGTTGTACTTTCTGGTGCCGCATTTCTCAAAAATAGTATTTTGCCAGCTGTTGCATAATGCGCTGCGGTACCGGTGGAGTTACTGGAAGGTGCAAAGGAAGTGTGTCTTGCCAACACTGCCTGGGACAAAAGGGTCTTGTGGAGCAGAGCAGAGCAGTGCAGAGCACAAAAACAGACCGTAGGTTGAGCCAGTCTTTTACGAGGGTCGAAGGCCCCTGGGAGGCTGAGTAGCGGTGGCTTGCCTCAGTGTGACTAAGTGGCAGCTTAAACTCCCTTAGTTCTCTGGCTTACCTGCCTTGCCTGTGGCTGCCTCAGTGTGACTCTGTCCCCTGGTCCTACCTCAGCAATCTCCTGGATGTGTGTCCCCTTGTTCTTCTCTCATGAGTCTTCAGCAACATGTTTGTTCTCTTGTGCATTCTGTGCGCTGAATAAAAGTCAGGCGACTAATTCTTGTGCTAGTTGTTATATGGGAAACTTTTATAGCTTACATTTCCTCTTAAGATTTAGCTTTGTAGTTTTTTGGGGTTTTTTAAGCATGTAGTTTTTATGTATAACTTAAGACTTTCCAAGGGAGGGAGTAAGAAGTAAATACCTTGTTACTTATAATACTTAACTTTGCTATACACAACATAACGTGTATCATAACTGTAGATAATTGCATATCATAATTTGAGAGCTCACCTGGAGTATTGTGTCCAGCTCTGGAATACTTGGCACGAGAATGACATGAACCTGTTGGAGTGAGTCCAGAGGAGGGTCACAAAAATGATGAGAGGGTTGGAGCACCTCCTCTATGAAGAAAGGCTGAGAGAGTTAGGGTTTTTCAGCCTGGAGAAGACAAGGCTTCGGGGAGACCTTACTGAAGTCTTTTAGTGCTTAAAGGGCCTATAAGAAAGATAGGGACAGTCTGTTTAAGCAGGGCCTATTGAGACAGGGCAAGTGGTCATGGTTTTAAACTGTAAGAGGGTAGATTTAGGCTAGATATAAGGAAGACATTTTTTACAATGAGGATGATGAGATGCTGCACAGGTTGCCCAAAGAGGTGATAGATACATCGTCCCTGGAAAAAAACCCAAGGTCAGATAGGACAGGGCTCTGCGCAACCTCATCTGGTTGCAGACGTCCTTGCTCTCTTCAGGAGGGGTTGGACTAGATGACTTTTAAGGTCTTTTCTAACCCTAATCGTTCTCTGATTCTATGATAATTGCTTGTATTCGAACACTGAAACACTAGAATTACACCACAGATCCAAGTGGAATACCTGCTGTAACTGTAAAGCTGTTATAGAGAAGCATCTTTGCTGTATTTTAAGGAGAAAGAAGGCTCTCTACCACAAATGTACGATCGCTTAGGACTCTGATCTGGGTGAGGAAAGCGATACGATAAGGGTTGCATTACCCTTGTTCCTAGTGAAGTTTTAATTATTTTCAAAGCTCCCAGATGTTCCTGGTCTGTTGCTGCTGCTTGTTCTGGCTGTTGGAGTGTGTCAGCCTTCTCTCAACAGACTTGTCTTCAGTTAATTATTTGGTGGATTTCCAACACTATCCCAAGAAACACAAAGGGTAGAAAGATTTGACAACTTTCAATGGTGTGTCCGATCTAAAGCGGAAAGAATTCCATGGGGCAAAAAGAAGACTTGTGTATACATCCTGAGGGCTGTTGTACACTAAATAGCTGCATGTTGCAAAGTTGAGGTTTGAGAAAAGATTTTGAAACTTCTTTTGATGAACAGTATTGGGAAATGTAAATGTAGAGGTCACGTTGAGCTGCTTCTTTTAATACTTTCATATTTAATACATTGAAAAGTGTAGTATTTGCACAAAGGATAAGGTTATTAAAAGAGCAAATTGAAAACGAGTGCTCAAACAGAACAGTTTGGCAGGGATTAAAGCAGCAATAAACTCCTGGTCAAATGCAGCAAAAGAAAATCTCTCTTACGCATCTGATTATATATAAACCTAAAAAATAGATAACGTGTGGCTGTGAGGATGTGTCCAAAACTCCAATCCTGTGTCTCTCCCCACTGTTCACAGTTGTGAGTTTCTGTTGGGCGGGGATGGTCGTATCTTTTTGTGCAGCATCTCGTGCTATGGCAGTCCGTGGTTGGGCTGGGCACAGAACACCAGAGCGATGTTTCAGAGTGTTCCCTCCCTTCTTCCCTCTTCCAGCGGTGTCTCCTGGAGCACCGCAACCCCTTCACTCTCGTGCAGGGGTGTTGGAGGCACAGCAGGTCCAGTGCAGCAACCGCTCCTTCTCGGCGTCTGTTGTAGGAAGCGTACGCCTGCGGTATTGGTTTTTTTGCCCCCACTGAGTTTTAGACAGCATGTAATTATATTTGATTGTTAATCTGAATTTTACTTCTACGATTATATTTAAGTCCATAGGTTGAAAGATTGACTTTGATTTGGTTTTCTTTAATGTTTCTGTAATAATAAAACTGTGGATTTTTTTAAGCAGGGGGCAACTCTTCAGCATTTAAAATCTGTCCTGCTTGTGGAGTTGTTGTGCCTGCCAGTGATCTGTAGGCCTAGTGTTTTAATTTGCGCAGCGTGTCACTTTTCAAGTCTCTTATTGCATTCAGCAGGCTTGTTATACTTGCTTCGAGTCATACTTAATGGAACTGTCTTTGCAGAATATGTCCTACTCAATAGCAGTCTTCTCCTGTTGGAAAGCTGGTTTCAGCAGTTCCTGGCTGCCAGCGAGAGTGCTCTAGAAAATAAGACTTCAGAGCTTGCCGCTGTTACATCTCAGACTTTGTGTCAGTGCCTGTTATGACAGTCAACTTTCTGAGCTGCCTAAAGGAGGCTTTTGGGGGCTATGTTCTTCTACCGATTTGGAACAAACTATTTGAAAGTCATCTAAACACTCCTACCTCTTAAATTCTCTTGAGGATGCTTAGAGGAATGGCATTAAATTTAGTTTTCAGGATTTTGGAATTCTTGTGGAGTTTGGTTTTTACTGAGTTCTCAGGTGAAAATTTTTTGGTAACTTTTCAGTAATTACAGTAGCTTTCTGTCACTTGGAGTAAATTCAGGGATCAGCAGCTTCTCTCTCACCTAATACTGTTCAATTATGTCCATTCATACAGCCGACAGAGCCAAGATAGTGGAAGGACACGGACCAAGCTAACTATGGAGGAGCTTAAAGCGTTTGTACAGCAGCTGTTTAGCTTGCCCTGTGTTATCAGCCAGGCCCGACAAGTGAAGGTAAGTTTGTGTCTGCTCCTCAGATAACGTCATGCTTTTTCTTTGTTCTATTTTTGTGGTGGGGTTTTTTTTGTTTTTTTTTGTTTTAATGGATAATCTTGCCCGGGGTAAAGGATGAAGGACGCTTTTCTTTAAGAATCCGTCCTGCACTAGCAGAGATGAATTGAATGGAGCATTTCATTTCTAGCTTCCAATGTAAAGCAAACAGCTGCTTTGCAGTGATACCTGTGGCCTCATGGAAGGAAGTAAAAGACTCTGGATGCATCTAGCTCAGTGTCTCCCTGCTTTTTTTACTGGGTAGTCTTGCTGTTGTCACTGAAACTCTATTGATGATGTGTTGTTCTCTGTCCACAGTGGAATGGTAAGATAATTCCTGCTCATTTGCAAGCATGCCTCTGCTTGGGCAGCAGTGGCATTGGTACTTTTACGCTGGTGTAGTCATAGGAACTGAATATGTAGGGCTCCATTCGTTAGCCTAAGCGTGGGTATCTGGTGCCCTCTGAGATGCTGTGAAGTGTTCCACCTGGCCTCCATTGCCAGTCTGGAGACAGTACAGGGTATTGGCCATGGCAGCCAGTATTTAGGGAAATGAACAGAGCGCTTGATGTGCCTGCATACACTCTTTCAGGTGCCTGTTGCAGTGGCTTTTGTCAGAGGTGGTGGCCTCGCTGATAAATAGAAGAGCCTCCCCACCTGTCACTGTCCCTGCAGACCAGTTTTCTCGGTCTGAAGCAGTTACTTTTATTCCTGCATCATATGGTGGAGTTTCTGGTCGAATCTTACCCTTTATATGTTTTTGTAGAAACTTGTAAAGGTTATATTGGTGCGCTTTTTGGGGGCAAGAGGGAAAGCAATACCTCACTGGCAGTTGTTCTGTAAATATTTCTCAGCCTTACTTTCCAAATTCCGGCTCCCTTAATCTGTATGCATAGGCTGCACTTCTTGTCCTTCATATGTATCTTTGCACCTGTCTTTGAATGAATCTAGGCTAATAAGTAATCCAGATCATCCCGATTCCCCTGGCTGCTGTTACCGTTTATCACTCTGGCAGTCTGTATCATAGCCAGTGTTTTCAGCAGCAATTTTAATTTGTTTCTCTGTCACTGATGATGAAACGTTAAATAGTGTCTCGCCTACTAACCAACTTCTGGAAAACTCCTTCAAGAAACATCCTTGGTAAAGGTTTTTCACCTTGGGAAATGGTTCTTGAGATGCATGTTAACCATTTATTAATGCATGTGTTGTCTGTGGATATGGTTTTTATCAGAATGTTCTGGAGTGCTAGACCGTGGGCCTAAAACACTAAACACTACTATATGTGCAGCTACTGCTACATAACCCAACATATAGTTTAAAAATAAGTCTTGTTTGAGAAGGTCTCTTTTCCATAAGTGTTTACTAGTGTTAATTATGTCCTTCATTCATCAATACTGGATTAAGTTTTTCACGGTGATATCAGTGTTGATATCACAGAGAGATTTTATACTGGACTTTCTTTAGGATATTGGTGTGCATTTTTCTGAAAAAAAAGTAACTTATAATACTATAGGACTTCAAGCCTGGAAAATCTGCATCCTGTTGACATTAATTCTTCAAAGATCTTCTTTAATGTGTTTCCCAGCTGTTAGGGTGGAAAGTATACTATCATGCTCATACGATAGGATGATTTTACTACACTTCTTTCAACATACAGAGCAAAAATATTTACTAATATTTATTCATTAAATGTTATTATCATCTAATAGACCTATAAGAATGTTCTCAAAGGAGTGTTTTTAGTTTCTAACGTATTTAAAACCTGCTTCTAATTAAGATATAATTTGTGGATAATAGGGCTGCAGGCATACAATAAACTCTTTAACAGTTCTAATTTGTATTTTTGTCAAAATATATTCTCCCAACTAATCTCTCTTCCTCCCTGCCCCCCGGCCTTAGGAAACTGATTCAGTGGAAGTACTGTGTTTGTGCATGCGTATGTTCTAGAATCAACATAATCACTAGCCAATAAAAAATAAGTATTATAATTTTCCTGGTTACAAATTGTATTCTCTTCGTTTCTGAATGAAGTCAGATAATCATAATTTATGCCTAAACACTCACTAACTTTCGACATGGCATTTAAATGCAATTATCCATCATAATGAATTGCAAAATAATTGTCATGTTGGATGATGAGTATTTTCTAACACAAAAGGCATTATAATTATTAAACTGTAATAATTTACTCTTGTCACTATGAAGCATTCGGCATATGTTCCCTAAATCAAAATCTTTGAGGTGTGATCTTGTTCTTTTTTCGTAAATGCCTTGTGGTTTCCAGATAGTCATGAAAAGCTTTATCAGACAAAAAGTGCAGTAAGCCGAAGGGTTAGGAAATGCAGATTTTGCTTCTCTTTGTGCCGTCAACTTGCTTGCAGAAATGCCTGTCTTTTTGTAGGAGACTTAGGAGTTAATCAATTGAGAATACCGATTGAACGTCCTTGAATGAATCTCCTGCAGAGATTCTTTTCTGGCTGTTTGCTGTCTTTGATTTTTGTTTTTCATTGCAGTGCCAAAACGTGAGGACGAGGACAACTGCAGCAGTGCAGTTGGATTTCTGTGAAGTTATCTTCTTTCGTTAGAGGATTTTTCATTTTCATTTCTTTCCTTTGTACAATAAAACCCTGATGTGTTCAAATGGTGGGCCTGCTTTAGGCAGCAGTCATTTCAAACTTCCCCGTAGTTATTTTAATCATCTTCTGTTATTCATGTACTCACACAGCTCTGGCTTGTTCTTCCTCCTCAGCACGTTTTGTTCTGTTGTGTGTGACCATCCTTACTGCGATGCCCCTGACACTAGATTGAAAGGATGATCTGTTTGCAGATGTCCCCTTTCCCCCACTACCTGAAAATTAATGTTGACCAGGCAATGCTTAATTTTGTGGGTTTTTTGGGAGCTGTAGTCAGCTGAAGTCGGGGTATTTTAGCGGCAGAGTTTGATGCAATTGATATGCCTCGTATGTGAAGCGTTAGGCCACGAAATGAGTTTAGATGATCTGTTACTTGGTGTGTGTCAGACTCGATGGCTTGTGACAACTAGCTGGCCTTGCCTGTTGGAAGCTCTGACTGATTATGTGGTGATCTCATACAGATTCGCAGCTGACCGATCGATCCCTCAGTCACCTTTCCCATTTGGTTCTGTGGGTGTGTCTTCCTAATTGATTTGTACTGTATGTTACTTCAGAATCTGCTTGATGATGTGGAAGAATTTCACGAGCGTGCTCAAGAAGCTATGATGGATGAGATCCCAGACTCTTCCAAGCTGCAGGAGTTGATAGACATGGGCTCTGGCCTTTATGTAGAACTTCCTGAACTGCCAAGGCTGAAGCAAGAACTGCAGCAGGCACGGTGGCTGGATGAGGTGAGATCCACCCTCTTAGATCCCCAGAGGGTCACCCTAGACGTGATGAAGAAGCTGATCGACTCGGGTGTGGGCTTGGCACCACACCATGCTGTAGAGAAAGCTATGGCTGAGCTGCAGGAGCTGCTAACAGTCTCGGAGAGGTGGGAAGAGAAGGCCAAGGTCTGCCTGCAGGCCAGGTGAGTGTTCCTTTGCAAACTGTTCTTATAATAAGGTCACAAACTTCCAGGATTCTCAGCCTCTTTTGAGGAGTGTGGTGAAAAGTAGGGTCTTTGAAGTTGTAGTGCGTTGTTTTGGGTTTTTTTACCTCCCGGCAGTTTGATTGTACAAGAGTTGGGTTTGAGGCTGTTGATGAGTTGTAGAAGAGTTGATTCCCTATCACGTTGCGCTGTGGCAGGAGGCTGTGAGCGTTGTTGCTGTCTTGCTGTTCATCCCCCTCGACAGAAAACACCAGACAGCTTCCTCAGTTTGAAGGACTTCTGATGCTGTGCCTTTTAGGAACTTAATTGTGCAAAGTCCATCAGCTTTCTCACCTCTTCCTGTTCCTTGATAGCCATTAGCTCCTTCCAAGAATATAGAGCCATGGTATCCTGCACTGCAGTGTGGGGATGAAGTTGCATCACCAGCTTGTCAAACTTATGGCTTTGGTTGACTGGTGTTTTGAGAGAAGGCTGGAATTGGGTTTTTCTTACTCTAGACCACGCCAAAGTATGATGGCTCTGGAGGGCATCGTGAACGAAGCAAAGAACATTCCTGCTTACCTGCCCAATGTGCTGGCACTGAAAGAAGCCCTGCAGCGGGCTAGAGACTGGACAGCCAAAGTGGAGGCCATTCAGGTAGGGGTTACAGCAGGGACTGGAAATTTCTGCTTGCATCCTTTTATTTAGACCTGTTCTTCATTCCTAGCCCCTCTACCCACAAAGGTGACCTGCCTTGCTATAACTCTCAAATGTGCTTACTGTAGCTCGTGTGCTTGAACTTGGTTTTGAGCTGCTTTTCCCTATTGGCTGTGCAATTCCTCTTTTGCTTCCTTTTATGCATTTTCTGGGGGATGTAAAAGCCGACAGACTCATTCTGGTATGAATGTAGCTCTCAAAGGGTGTTTGGTATTGAAAGTATTCGGCACACTGTCGCTGTAAATACTGAGCTCCATCACAAAGTGTTCTGCTCACATCCTCAGTTTTGGAGCCGGCTTTTTTCTTTTTTTTTTTTCCTCCCTCAAATGGTGTAGGATTTAATGGCACTGAGGGATAAAATTTTCTATCTGAAATAAATGAAGTTATGATATCATTAGTTCAGTAGCCTCCCCTTCTGTTGGTCTACCCACATAACTTGATCCAAAGGGACGTGGCTTCTGTGATAATTTCTAGGTGTTGTTCTCTGGACTGCAGCTGCAATTCTTATATCAGGCATTTGTTGGGAACTGAAGTGAGAATCCCAATTGATTTCACATCAGCCCCTGTCCAGCTCCCAGATATAGCAGCTTGCTGTTAGAGTTTAAGACAACTCTCTAGAATTTAAGACAACTATCTAGGAATGGAATTTTATCTTATACCCTAAACCAGCTGGCCATGTCATAATGACTGTTAAAGTAAAAACCGTATGAGAGAGTTTTGAGTTTTGTTTGCTTGTTTGTTGTTTTGTTTTTGTTTTTTTTTTAATTCGGGTAAGATTGCAACGTTGGCCTTTCCTTTTCTATGGAAATCTGTTTTTAGTGGGTCACCAAGTAGCATATGACTTGAAATTATTAAGCTGGACACTGATACAATGGTGGAATCATTGGCTTAGAAAAATGTCTTTTACCCCAGAATGGGAGCAACTACGCCTACCTGGAGCAGCTGGAGAGCTTGTCTGCCAAAGGCCGCCCAATACCAGTGCGTCTCGATGCCCTGCCCCAGCTGGAGTCCCAGGTAGCTGCAGCACGTGCCTGGAGAGAGCGCACAGGAAGGACCTTCCTGAAGAAGAACTCAAGCTACAGTCTGTTACAGGTAAGCAACAGACACTTCTGTGCCAGCCTGCAGAAACTGGGCTCGATGACTCCCTAAGGTCTGGAGGGAGCAGTTCTGTTACAGTAGACTACAGCTCCTTCTGATAATAGAATTTAATAAAAAACTTCAGCTGTTCCTTGGTGAGAAGAATGAAAAAGGAAAAAAGTCTGTGTTTGATTAGTCTTCGTTTGATATATAGACAGCCTCAACTGTTACTTTTGAAGAAACAGATTGAAATTGTCTTTTGGGAGGGGAAAAAAAGGGTTTATTTTATTTTTTGTAAGTGTGGAAATGTAAGCCTGGAATGGGCTTAGGCGCTGTATTTAATTGATGGATGTTTACCTTCTTTGAATGTAAGCAGTGGAACAAAATAGATTAGGTGATTTTTCTTACGGTTAAACAGCTTTTAAAATAAGTTAGCTACTATTTATTTCACTTCAATGAATGTAGTCATTGTCTTTGTTTTAATAAAATTATTCATGTGTTTGGAGATTTATCATATCTACTTGACAAGCTTCCCTTTTTTAGGGAATCGGTTCCAGTTCCTTCAACACTTTCTTCTAGCCTGTGTTTTTCATACGCTTATCTTGTTGCTATTCTCTGCGATTTGTCTTCACTTTTAGTGTGATGTCCAAACCCAGACAGAGTCCTCTCACTGTGGCTTCCCGAGTGCCACGTGAAGGGCAATAATTGCATCTTGTGTATCAAAGAGGATGCTGCTGTTTAGTGTTTCTCAGTGGGATCTGCTCCTATTGCAACAGCATCGCACTGATTTCTGTTCAGTTTATGATGCACATGAGGTCCAGATTTTTTTTTCTCTGTATTTTTTTCTACCTAATTATTTAATATGTTCTGGTTGTGCATTTGACTGTTTTCCTAAGTGTATCAATTTGAACTTTCCTAAATTGGATAGATTTATGTTCCAGTGTATCAAGATTACTTAAAACTTAGTTCTTGTCCTTAGAAGCGCTTCACAGCCTCTTATATTTGGTTTTAAAAGACTTATAGCATATTTTTTTAAAAAATTTTTTTAGTTCTGTTTCAGCCACTGAATTGCTGAAGTAAATATGAAATCATGGCAGATCTTTAGGACTTGCAATGGAATAGATTTTGTAGTTTAATCACAAAAACACAGAGGCTTTGAAGTTCATCTGCCACATCCCTGTGGTGCTGATTACATTCCAATTCTATATGTATAAAATACTTGCATCCTTTTTTGTTTTTCTCCTCTACCTAGCATTAATTGACAGGTATCAAAGGTGTTAGATTGCTCTCTGTTGTAGTATCTTTATTGGATGTTCTCATAAATGTCTTTGAAATTATAACACTGTAGATTAGAACTTTTTTTCTGTTCTTGGCATCCTTGGCTCTGACAGTGTAAGTTTTCTTGCTGGTTACAGGTTCTGAGCCCTCGGACTGATATTGGTGTTTATGGGAGCAGTAAGAACAGGCGGAAGAGGGTGAAAGAGTTGATGGAGAAGGAAAAGGAAAAAGATCTTGACTTAGAATCCCTAAGTGAACTGGAGGATGGACTGGAGGAGGCCAGGGACACTGCAGCTGTGGTAAGGAGCAGTAAAAGGTAGTGTCTCCTGAAACATGGGTTTAATTTGTCTGTAATCTGTGTAGAAATCTTACAGAAGAACTGATAAATGAATCTCACTGGAACAAATGTTTGACACAAGAATATAGTTCAGCTTTAATTGCAGTGAAAGTAGAGGGAAGCACAGTTCAGAGTGTAAGTGCTGGTATTAAATATGTATTGGGCTGTGTGGAAGACTTAAATGCTCTTGGGTTAATAACTGTGGCTGCTCATCTAATATTATGAACACTTATTGAAGTCTCAGCAAAATAATGTGGTATGAGTCACAGCTCTACCTTAAACGGTACGAAGAAATATTTGATGAGGTTCATTTTGAGGGCAGCTTGTGAGGACTTAGTCTTAGAAACTCTGCTGAGGGGAATCTTTTATTTGATTCCTCCTTGTTGGGAGGAAGAACTTGCTATTATCTGGCTGCCCTTTCTCCAGGAGCAAAGGAAATATTTGCAAACTCATTAATGTGGCATATATACAGTCTATTTTACCTTAGTACGCTTTGTTATAATTACTTGAATGAAGACACTGAGAAAATACAAGTTGCTTGAGGAGCCAGTCAGCTCCGAGGCTCCTAGTGCTGAGTCAACGTTGAAACAATGCTCAGCTGCATTGCCTTGGTGAACAGATGGATGGAACAGATTCTGACTTCGTTCCTGGGGTTGAAACCCCTTCTGATGGTCTTATGACAAATTTCATTATGAACTTCAGAAACTTGGTAGATATCAAGAAGATTATTTAAAGTTTATGTAGAATCTCTTACCAGGACTCAGAGGAGTAATGAGTATAATTGAGGAGGTATTTTAGCTAAAGCTTTAATTAGATCACACAAATCTGAAATTTTGGGCTAGTTTAAGTGGGAAGACTTCTGTATGTTGCGGTTTGGGCCTTTTTTTGGTATTTTTTGTTGGTGGTTTTTTTTTTTTCCTACATTGCTAATGAAATGTGATCTCTCTTAGCTGTGAAGGTCATTAACTGGTTTTTGTCTTTGCTGGGTAGGTGGCTATATTCAAGGAGCGGGAACAGAAGGAGATTGAAGCCATGCATGCTCTCAGGGCAGCTAATCTGGCCAAGATGACTATGGTGGATCGAATCGAAGAAGTCAAATTCTGTATCTGCCGCAAAACAGCGAGTGGATTCATGCTACAGTGTGAGCTGTGCAAAGACTGGTTTCATAGTGGCTGTGTGCCCCTTCCCAAAACAAGTTCTCAGAAGAAAGGCTCTAGTTGGCAGGGCAAAGAAGTAAAGTTTCTGTGTCCGCTTTGCATGCGTTCCCGAAGGCCACGGCTCGAGACGATACTGTCTCTGCTGGTGTCCCTGCAGAAGTTGCCGGTACGGCTGCCGGAAGGGGAAGCCTTGCAGTGCTTGACAGAACGTGCCATGAGTTGGCAGGACCGAGCGCGGCAGGCTTTGGCCACCGACGAGTTGTCCTCTGCTTTGGCTAAGCTTTCGGTGCTCAGCCAGCGAATGGTGGAGCAGGCAGCGCGTGAGAAAACGGAGAAAATCATCAGCGCAGAGCTACAGAAAGCAGCAGCTAACCCAGACCTGCAGGTAGGGATACGGATATCTTACTCTTTACTACTGTGCTTGTCCTTCTTCGGTGCGTTGAAATGCCTTCTCCTTCCCAGAGAAGCTTTGGGGAGAGGGGAGGGCAGTTAAAGGCTGCGAGTTAGACATACCAGAATGACCTAGTTCTGTGCTCCAGGGGCTGTGGCTGGCTTCACTCAGTCAGAGGTTGCTCCAGGAGCAGGCCTGCTACTTTGTGCTCCTTGACAATAGCAACTGTTGAAGGTGCTTTTAGGAGCCCTCCTTCAGATGGAACAGCTGACTACAGGCCTGAAGATGTGTAAAGCAGCGACTGCTTTGGTGTCTAGATTCCATTTCTCTCTTGCCAGAATTGAGGGACTCAAGATTTATAATTCCTCGTGGGTTGTCATTCTCAGGCATTTGGTGTCTCGTCAGTAAATTTCAGTGAGGGCTACAGGCAAGTGCTGGTACTTTGATGGCTGACCTGATTGAGACCAGTTATTAGATGATGCTGTGGTGAAGAAGTTTGTTACAACCACAGGCTATAGTTTGGTAGCACTGAAGAACAGTATCTAGATCATTCTAATGACTGTTATTTCTAAACAAGGATCCTTGGATATTTCTCCATTTTTCTTCAGATCTTGCTCTAAATAGGCTTTCCTGTGGCTATTCAGGCAGAACCACTGTTTTCTTTGTCAATAACGTAGCTTTCAATAGATTTTTTTCTGGAATTGTTCTTGTTTCATTCCCATATCCCATTTTTCTTTTAGGGACACTTGACTAGTTTCCAGCAATCAGCCTTTAATAGAGTGATAGGGAGTGTGTCCTCATCCCCACGGCAGACCATGGATTACGATGATGAAGAGACAGACTCTGATGAAGACATCAGGGAGACATACGGCTACGAGATAAAGGTAAGTGGTCAAATGTTGCTTGTCTACGTGGAATTAATCCAGAACACTTATTTTTTGTTAATTCCGTTTACTTATGAGTATTTTTCAAATCTTAAGCTATCTCTGTACATTCTGCCCAGGCTTCTGTTGCAGAAGAGGTACTTCTTGGTTTCATCTGAATGTCTCAGCTCTGGACTATTGGGAGGTTTTGTAATGTTTATATTCAGAATTTCCAAATGTCCTGTGATTGAGTTTCAGAAGGTGCTTTTTAGTGCTAAGGAAAAAGCTAGACTTTTCAAGGGATTTGTATTCATAATACCACGAAGGATGAACGTTGTCTTTATGCCCCATTCAGAGATACTGTGAATCATAAATGTGAGTAAGTGTCTATCTGGAGAGTTCAGGACAGCTTTTGCTACAACAGAAAATATAATCTTTGAAAACCGCATGCCCTGTAAGAAGTTTCCTGATGCCAGAACTTCTGTCATGTTTCTTTAACTTTCTCTTCATTCAACCCTCACATAAAGGAGGTACACTGGTTTGGTTTTGGATGTGTGGAAATATTCATCGCTAGATGTCTGGATTGTATTGTAAAGTTAGTCTCTGGATTCAGTCCAGAAATTGTAACTGCAGTTAATTTTAAAAAATATTTTCGTTAGAGAACAACTGTCATGAGAAAAGGCAATTGTAGACATAGCCACACGTTTTCAGTGTGATTTTTGTTTCAGTTCAGGGCTTCCGAAATGTTCTTTTGATTTTTGGTGGAGTTAAAAAACAATGCTACTGTTTCTTCACGTACAGCGTTTTCTTTTTAGCAATTGTGTCATATCTACCTTAAAAGATGCTAACTTAAAAATCATTGCGGTCTGTGACAGATTTTCTGGTTTATAAAGGGACAGCAAATTTTCCAGGTATAATTTGCCTTAATCTCTTATTTTTAGTATTTTGTTTCTAAGCAGCTTTATGCAAATACACGCGTTTGTCTTATAGTCCGTGTGAAATGCCAACAAGAGTACATTGCAATTGGATGTTACAGCTTTGAATTAAATTATTTTTATGTATATATATAAAAAAAAAAATCTATTCCAAACTGTTGTGTGTATCAGGAGTCATAACAAGGCATGTTTGAAAGATGTGGCATTTTCTGAGGCTGTGATAAAGCGTATGTCAAGAAAGATGGCGTATGCTTGTCAGGATCTGAGGGTTTTGCGGGAGTGTAATTTCATTGTTTAATGGTTCTGTTGTCATGATTTTAAAATCTGTTACTTAACCTTTTTGATTTGGATGTCCGTCCCTCTATATGTGATTGTAAAAATCTGTCCAAGCAAAGCTAAAAGGGGCTAGAAATGGTGGTTGTTAGGTTAACTAATGTAGTTGTAATAGAGGAAGAGTTTTCAGGCAAACAAATTCATCACGTCAAAAGAAATAACAAACTTGCTCAGAGTTTAGTTATTTTTATACTGTTGACTTTCAAGGGTTGTGGTTTTTTTCAGTTTATGATCTATAAACATTTCCCAGTTGAGTGATGGGTTTGAAAAAATATTATATATATCTATAGTAATATACATAGTCATATATAGAACATGATGCATCATGTACGATTTTGCTCTTAATAACTTCTCGTAGACCTTATAGAAGTAATTTTTGGATCCCTAAGGGTTTATAGACTTTATTCCCAAAACCACAGTCTTGGACATTTCAAGCCCACCAGTGGTTACAAAAACACATGTAAAAAGACCTATTTGATTATATTGTGACTCTTCTAATTTAATTGTGATTTTTGCCAGCAAATACCTCATTAGGAGTACAATAGCTGGACTTGTTTTAAGAATTGTTAGAAGCAGACTGGTTTACTCATCAAATTTACTGTAAAATTTCTTAACCTTTTATTGCCTTCATTTTCCCCCCTCANATTTTTTTTTTTCCCCCCTCATGTATTTTTTTTTTTCCCCCCTCATGTATTTTTTTTTTCCCCCCCTCATGTATTTTTTTTTTTTTCTCAACCCTTTGCGCCCGCGTTGCCTATGGCCACCAAAGGGTGATACCATTTTATTAGTTTCCATATTGGCCCTGCACTTTCTTTAATCTAATCTAATATGATATCCAGAATGAGATATTGTACAAGATATAACCTTTACTATGTAGGGAGAAAGATCTTCCTCTTTCTGCATATATTTATTCTACCTTTTCATCTGAGCAGTTTAAAACTGAATTTCCCACTTCTAGTTCTGTACTAAAATCATTAGTGTGCATTTCACTTCCTTTTGAGTGTAACTGAAAGCTAGAGAGAGCCTACAGTTCTTAAATTCCCTTTTCATGACATGAAATGACAGTGTCTGGGTGGTAAATTTCCCGAGTTGGCCATTTTGGGACCCACACAGCTAATCTTCAGGTAAATATTGTCAATAACTGCTCTACAGCTTTTCTCTTCTCTTAAGCCAGCTTCTTGTTTTTAATTGTTTTCTGAAAGATTTCAGTCTTACACAGCATACTAACTGGCTGTTGGCCAGTTTCATGACAAATGTGATGATGGGGGTAGCTAAGTTTTTTGGAAAGTGCTGTGTCAATAAAGAACTGAGTGACAAGATGATCCGTATGAATTTCACCTGCAGGGTTAACTAGCAAGAGGGAGAAGTTTGCATTAGGGGGCATCAGGGAATCTGCTTGAATGGACTTATGGGTTCTCTGGATTCTCTGCCTAATATCAAACAAAACTTCTCCCACTGATAAAGATGTTTCTAATCCCTATTCTCTTAATGGATCCACCTGCAGCTGAAGGCATGGGTCCCTATCTAAAGGCATCTAAAAAGTCAAGTAGCCATCCTACACTACCCACTGAGCTGAGCATAAGCAAATGCCATCGTTATTCTGTTCGTGGGAATATTCATAAATGTTTCAAATATTACAGCCCTCTTCAGTATTTGGTCCTACCTTTGAAATGGTTGAAGACTGTCATAAAAGTCTCGATCCCAGAGCAACATTTGATTGTTTGCCGTTATGTTGATAACTTGTTGCTGGGCTGGAACACCTTGTTTTTTCCTCACCTGTAAGATCTTGAATCATTCTGTTCTACAGTAGCCATTTTTTACTCAGCATACCCCTGCTTTACTAAAGATACCAGTCTTCATGGTCTTGCAGTACACATTTTTCAAGAAAAAAAAACAAAAAATAGGCTAAGAGGAAGCCTCTTTTCATTATGGTGACTTCTGAAGGCTATACTCAGGATGCTGCTGAGTGAGGAAAATTATGCAGTGTTTTTCCTGCACTAGCTATAAATCTGTTGACCTATCTCCATAGTTACTGTGTTTATCCACTATTTAAGTAGGGATGTAATAACTTGTACCTTTTGCGCGTGGTCTTGATGTCTCCAGTGGGATGCCTCAAACTAGGCTTTCAAGAACTACAGACTGGTCGGTCGTAGTAGAATTGACTTTTGAAGTAGGTATTTTCTGGATCCAGATGTTCCATGTTTTCTGTGGGTCTTTTTTAGGACAATGCCAGTGTAAAATCTTCCAGCAGCTTGGAGCCCAATTTGTTTTGTGATGAGGAAATCCCCATTAAGTCAGAGGAGGTGGTGACACACATGTGGACTGCTCCCTCCTTCTGCGCCGAACACGCGTATTCGTCCGCTTCTAAAAGCTGCTCTCAAGGTATTTGCTTTTGTGTACACGGAGATAAAATTGAACAGATAGCTGGGATGAGCAGTCAGCAAGGAGGGGAACTGCTCGGTTGCCTCTGCTAACTGTAGAGGATATGGTGTGGGTTGAGAAGGTACAACAGGGTTACATTGCAGTTAAATTTCCTGATGTCTGATATATAAACCTGTGCCAGTGTTTTTGTTTTTTTTCCTTGGAATTGCCTCCCTCCGTAGATGATTGTTGTAAAAAAAGTATGTAATTCCTTTTGGTTTGGATCTGTTCCTTTTATCCTTATATGACTTGTCTCCTGTCTGAAAGGTTCTAGCACTCCAAGGAAGCAGCCTCGAAAGAGTCCCCTGGTACCTCGCAGTTTGGAGCCCCCTGTGTTGGAGCTGTCACCTGGAGCAAAAGCTCAGCTGGAAGATCTAATGATGGTGGGAGATCTACTAGAGGTATCACTGGATGAGACTCAGCACATCTGGCGGATTTTACAGGCCACTCATCCACCATCGGAGGACAGGTTCCTTCATGTCATGGAGGTATGGAACTTGAAGAAATATTCTGGTATAGGAAGAAAAAAACCCACGTTATTTCAGTGTTTTTTAAAAAAGTAAGATCTTGAGTAGTTGATTGCTTGGTTACTTGATGTATTTGGGTTTCAGCTGGGGAATAGGAGGTTCCAGAAAATAAAAGAATAAGAGATCCAGAAATTCAGTTCTTGATGGCTTGTGCCATATCACGGTCCTCCACAATGAACCATATTTAGAACAGTTTTCTCAGGCAGTTCCATACGCAAACCTTTTAGAAAACTAAAGGTTAAGGAAGGAAACGCTCTTTTTGATTATGCTTGGAATCGAAACTGATCTGCAAAAGAATAGCGAGAAACATTTAGGAGAATGGAAAGTCTACACTTAGCTTCTATGATTTGATACTTGTATGTTGCCGAACTTTTGTTGTTACTGGGGAAGGAACCTTGTTTTTTTACTAAACCACGGTTTGGTAGTGCAGGTAATAAGATTCCTGTTCTTCCTCAGAATGACATAGGCTTAGCAATTTTTTTTATTAATACATGGCGAAGATGTGCAGATCGCTGCTCAGCTGACAATGAATGAGACAGACTTTTCTGCTGGTTCTGAGGTCTAGTCCAAATCACTTACCCACTGCATGAATGAGGCAAAGTGGCACGTGTGAATGAGTGCCCTCCGTGCACAACGGCTAAGTCACTGTTGCCGAACTGCCGTCAGTGAGGACAGTAGTATGAGGTGACTCTGCCTCCAAACAAGTACTGCTTTACCGCGTTTTGACCCAAGTTCTTCGCTTCATAAGCTTAATGTGCTTTTAATTTAATGGTTGTGGCATGGAATTGACTGAAAAACAGTTTGAATGCCAGCAAATAGCAATTTATAAATAGTATACCAGGCTGTTACATTAATAGTTAAGCACAGGGGTTTTTTTTTAGTGAAGGAAGGTTAAGAGGATGTGCGTGTGATGACGTTTTTCTGGTTAACTCCTGTGAATACTTGCTTGACCAGAACTACTCGTTTTGAATTAAATACTTTTCTATGTCTGTTTACGTGCAAAATAGGTAGCTTTTTGTAAAATCGTGTTCAGATAATTTGTTTTTGAGTGGAGTAGCTATATTAAGTACTGTACAGTAAACAGGCTCTACTGACTTGCGGTATGTCCTTCATCTATTAATAATTACTAAAGCGTATATAGCTGGATTAACTGAGGTCGAATCAGTCCTGTTTGTACAAAGGAGCTATACACGTGAATCTTTCAGGTGTAAATAGGACTTGTCACTGTGGATGGTACCTGCAGTGACAGAGTTTGCCGATTTTAAGCCTCACTTCGGTTCTGAATCCGCTATTTCAGAGTTGTTAATGACGCCAGGATATTTACAATGTCTGCCGGTTTGGAAGCTGTTCAAATAATGGATCTGTTACTTCCTCATCTTGCTTGAGTTGATGATACATTTTAAGAATTCACCAATTGCTCTTTCTTAATCTCCAGAATAGCAATTGCTTTCTCTCAAAAATAATTACAGGCAAGACTGATCTAGGATGAAGAATAAGCAAGAGTATCTGGCAAATGATTAATCTGCTCAACTTTTATTAAAAAGAAATGTGAGAAGGGAGTTTTAATTACTGCTTATTCTGCCTCCTTAACCTTGCTGATGATTTACTTTTTCCACTGGACATTTTTCATTCATTGTACTTTGACACGGTTGATACCACTTCATGACTTTTTTTGCCTAGTATATGGAAAATACAATTGAGCCCATTTTTGTTAAGAATTTGTAACAGTCTGTTGTTGACTAAGTTTCTTCATGCCTTGTCAAGGTGATAGTGAGGTAAGTACATCTCTTGAACCACAACATTGCAGTACTGTGGAAATCTTGCATTTGAAAAAAATCTCTTTTCACTCTTTCTGTGAAGGATGACAGCATGGATGAGAAACCACTGAAAATGAGAGGGAGAGACTCTTCTGAGAGGAAGCGGAAACGAAAGCTGGAGAGAGCAGAGCAGTTCTTTGGAGATATGAAGCAAAAATCTAAAGAGCTGAAAAAACTGGAAAAACCCAAGAAGAAGAAGCTAAAACTCACCATGGATAAGACAAAGGAGCTGAACAAGTTGGCAAAGAAGCTGGCTAAGGAAGAGGAGAGGAAAAAGAAACGAGAGAAGGCGATTGTCACAAAAGTGGAACTAGCAAAAGAGAGCACAGAGAAAAAAAGAGAGAAGAAGGTTCTAGATATTCCTTCTAAGTACGACTGGTCAGGAGCAGAAGAGTCGGATGATGAGAATGCTGTATGTGCTGCACAGAACTGCCAGAGGCCCTGCAAGGATAAAGTGAGTTCTCACTTAATTCTGTCATAGGCAATTCCTTGCAATGTCAAAAACCCCAGTGCGATTTAATAATTCGTTTGAACAGCGTGAGCAACAACAGCGGTGCAATTAGAAATGAGAGAGGATCGAGTTGTGCTTGAGTAGGTAAACAGGGGTAGAAGACAAAACTGTAGAGCTTCCTTATTCTCTTGGGAACTTTAAAACAGGCCAAGAAGGTAGAAGGTGAGAATCTGGGAAAAGACACTCCGTCTTGGTTGGGAAGTTTAACCTCTTCAGGCTGTATAATTTTTTGCTGGCTGTGTGCAACGTGCATAGGCTGATTCAAAGGGTTGATTCTTTGACTCAGCTAGAAATGTTCCTGACTTCAGTGTGTTTCTGAGCAGAAGTGGGATGTGCAGTCTTCCTAAATGAAGTAAATTTTCCATATTCCTTCCATCCGGTCTGCGAGCAGTGCCGCTGCAGGCTGATGGATCTGCAAACTGCGGTACTTCACTTTTCTTGCTGGAGAGAGGTGACCCACTAGTGATATTAGGCCTGATTGGATTATTGCAAAAGAAACTTGATCTGCCTCTCTTTGTGGTAGAGCTTTTCCTAATTGTCAGCTTTTAACACGGATTAACTGATGATCCCAAAAAAGTTTTCTTTTGAAATGTTTTTTTTCTGCTTTTTGGAGAGAAACAAAACCCAACACTCCCAAGAATAACTGTGGGATTGACAGAATACTGCACTAGCTTGCACAGGAGAAAGTAGGAACAACTACAGATAAAAAGAAATTATTTCTTGTTTTGCTAAATTGAAACATGGATTTTAAATGTTTATTTGAATGCTTAAAAAGACTGGTTAAAAGACCAGTTTTGAAGTTTTAAGCTTAGCTCAAGGTTAGAAATGACACTAAATCATTCAAAAGCTCATCACTTTGCAGACAGTAATTACTTACATTAGTACATGTTTACAGAAATGGAGATTACAAGGAGGAGGAGAGTGCCTTTAAGCCCATGTCATACAGAAGGGCGTACAAAATTTGTCAAACTTCCATAAATGAAACTGAGTAAAATTCTTAGTTGTATAATCAAAGTTTTTAGTGGACTGACTGTCTTGCCGTGAAGTTGGACGTGTTTGCGGACGTTGACCAAGCTGATGCCATACAAGTCAAAAGCGGCAGGGAGAGGAACGTGACGACTGAAGCTACAGCTGTTAGTGTCCGTTACCAGTCACCTTAAAAAACTTATTCAGGAGCTGTTTTCCTACAAATGAAAGTAAAATCTTGAGCTGATGATGTTTCTTCATTTTTGATAGGTAGCCGCTACTGTTGTTTTTCTAATATGTTTTCGTTTTCACCTTCCCCATAACGTGAAAGCAGAACCGCAGCGGTAACAATTTTTATAGCTGTACCAGCACGTGCCTTTAAATCTTAAAATTAAGAATCTGCGTTCCTTGTCCTGCAGATCTCCATTTCTGCCCACTGACTCAAATTAACGTGGGCTTTTGCTCAGGGAACTACAAAAATCTAGTACCTTATCTTTTCCTTCCTAAGTTTTAATTTACTTTTTATGCCTTTTCCTAATTGTTCTATAGCAAGTTCAGCTGAAAGTTAGAAATAGATTTGCTTCGGTGTTCTGACCCTTTGGAGCTACAGTTTGTGTGCATTTTTTTTGGCATTTAGTGGCCAGCTGTATACCCAATATTTAGTTGGGAGAAAAGTATTAAAGATGCTGATGTCATGGGGTTGGTGGTTTTTGTTTTGTTTGTTTTTTTTTTTCACCCGAAAGCAGTGATCAAGTCTTTTTGTTTTCTGTAATTTTTAAGTTGCAGAAGCTACCATTTGATAATGCAGTCTAAGAGGACATATATGATTTAGGATGTGTATTTGTAGTCTCAGATCTATGCTGAAGTAACTGTCCCTGAGCACAGTCCTATTTTTTAATGTGTTCTAGCGTACCTGTCTTTCATTTGAGGAGACCTGAGTGTCATTTTCCTCAAGAGCAGCAGTGTGTGTTTGTATTGTTGTGACCTAAAGGTGCAAGAGGGGGCAATGTTTGTTGGGAATATTCCTTTTTATTAAACTGAAGCAGCTTCTTAAAACAAGCTCTGCAGGGCATTAACTTGTGCCCGGAAGCTTTTGTGTTCCAGGTGTATCCAGTGGGTTCAATAGAAGATCTTTTCTTCGTCGAAGCAGTGCCTACTTGTCTTTCCCTGTAATGTGCTACGTGTTGCTGATCTGATCTCTTGCAGGTAGACTGGGTGCAGTGTGATGGTGGCTGCGATGAGTGGTTTCATCAAGTTTGTGTCGGCGTCTCTCCAGAAATGGCTGAGAATGAGGATTACATCTGTATAAACTGTGCAAAGAAGCCCATGCAGGGACCAAGTAGCCCTGCTCACGCGCCACCTCCTGCTTTCTTACTGAGCTACAAACTACCAATGGAAGATCTTAAGGAGACAAGTTAGCAACTACTTGATGCCTGGAACTTTTTTTGGGAAATGGACCACTGAAACCCTACAGAAAGCGAGGGTTTGAAGCTAATGTAGCCACTGAGCTTCACTTCCAAGGATGTACAGACCTGCAGCAGAGTTGGTCCCTTCCTTCGTACAACGGGAACGTCAAGGCACAGTGGTACCGACTCCTCTACGCAGACACCGCCTGACTAGGAGCTCCAGCCAGTGTTTTTTTTTTTTTTTGACTCAAGTAATTCCATCTTGGAGTGTGGCTGTTGCTCTTAGGGACTGAGCCAAACCTGAGGCTGTTAGATTAGACGTTTCAGGGTGTTAGAAGTACATGTTGGCAGCGGAGCTGGCGTGGAGTTGGTGGGCGTAGGCCGGCGCTTTTAGGCCTACCAGGTTACCCTAAGGAGGTGGCTTTGGCAGTTCTCTTTTGCCTCCCCATGCCAACCCAGTGAGTAGGGCAGTGTCTTGGGAGAGTTACGTTGCCTCCGTATCCAGGCAGCTAACACTACACTATAAGGATGGGAGCAAGTGGATGAATTTCTTTTAATTTCTCTCTTGTAGCTAAAGGGCAGAGGAGCTCATGATCTCAGAAATCAGCAAAGGTTCTGTTTACCAAAAAAGAAACCCAACTCTGCTCCACTAGGCAACTTGTTTTCCCTTAGTGGCGAACAGCTGATCTTCCTGTCCTGAGGAGGGCCGGAACACAGGGATAAGGTCTAGCTGGACCAGAGCTTGGGAAGAGCAGAGCGCTTCCCTCTCCACGGGGGTGCCCTCTCCTGTTCTAGGCTTTGCTCAGAGTTCTGCACTCCTGCACATTAAGGTTGTCTCACGCAGGATGGAGCTGGCAAGAAGGTACAGCACCCAGGGGCACCGGCTTCGCTGCTCTGTGCCCGGGGATGGGAAGGAAAGAAGACGGCCCACTTACCTCAGAGGTTACACTGACACGTGCTTCTGTGAAAAGTTTCACTCACAACTATTTCCAGTATCACCAGGCTACGGGCATGGCCTCAAGAGATACCAGCAAGCAGTCTGCAGATACTGTTAGCAGCGCAAATCCCCCTCCCTGCTGGCTTTGCTGGATGTGTACCAGTGTACAATCAGCAACAGTTCTTGTCTGAAGTTGCCCCTGGCTTTGCCAGAGGACCAGAGGGCTTGGGGTTATCCTGGGTGACAGTTGTTTTAGTAAATCCATTTTTAAAGAAGGACTTGTTTTTACTTTTTTCTAAATGTCTCAGACTACTGACTTGTTCTATAAATAGATTATTTTTCTTTGATTTTTTTATACTTACCACTGTTAACCAGCAGCACAGACAGAGGTTCACAAAACGAAAACCTGCCCGTGGGCTTGGGTTTTTTTACTCCATTCCTTCCTTGTAGTACAAGGAATTAGCAGTTACCTTCCCCATTCTAGCTTGACCAGCTGCCTGTGTTTAAATAGGTAAATACATTTCATGTGCTACCTTCGTGTTTGGGTTTGTTCCTGTTAGTGGGGCATCTGGGCCTTAAACGACTCCAGTGGGTGCTGGCCTTGTGTATGTGAATGTCTGAAGCCGGCCACTGGGCTGTCTTGTCCCCCTCTCCACTCGCTCCCTATTGTGTTTCCATTCTTCTGCAGTTCTAGGAGTGTTGTACGTAGTGTCCAGTCTTACTAGGAGCTGGATTGGGATTTAAAGAAATATTGACAAAAACAAAAGTGTTCTGTCTTGACTGTTCTGTGTCCCTTCTCTTGTTCTCTAACATTTGGAAGTCTATTTATCCGGCAGAATTACCCATCCAAAAAAAAACAAACAAAAAAAACCAAACCAGCTCAGGTAGACGAACTTTATCCGTTTGTTTTATTTGTGCCTGCTACCTGGGAGGAGGAAGATGTGCAAAAGAAAAAGAACTCAGATGGAAGGCAGAAGATACAGAGTCTTGGGAGCTTTGAGTGCAAATTGGGCACAGACTTGTAATTCCTGCTCCTTAAAGACTAAGATGGTGTTAAAAACAAAAGCAAGCTGTGGTTAAGCGTGTGGCGGAATGGGCACCCTAGCAAACTTAAGAATATTATTTGTTTACTTATTTATGCAGGAGTCTAGGCTCTAGCTGGACGTACCCTCTTTTTTTGCCTCCAGTTACGTTTCTTTTTTTTTTCTTCTCAATGTACATTTAGTTTTGGTAAACTGGTTTAAACAGATGTTGCTTTCCTTCAAACTTTAACTGATGGTACTACGTAAATGTTTCCCTATATGGAGTGGATAGACTGTCACAGATGTTTTAATCGTTCCAGAAGTAGACTAGTACAAGATTTCTTCTAGAATCCCAGTGTTCTGTATTCTTTCCTGACTCCTAGAATCCGTGACACAAGAGGGAAAACGTGGTTAGCATATCCTGTTAGCCACTGCGCATATCCTCTTAACCATTCCTGCATTCTCTGTCGCGAGAAAGTCATTGTTACCCGTGATTGCCATCGACTGGAAGAGAGATCTCTTGGGAAATCTGCATGGAATGTTCTTGTTTCTCTAGGTAGAAGGTGTGGTGGAGAATGTTAACAGTAGCACTAGTTACAACAAGAACCAGCTGTCCGACGCAACGGTCAATCATTCTGCTTGTAACAAGCCTAGGAAAGAGTAAGCAACAGAAAAAAACAAACGTGCAAACGACGTGGGAAAGGTCCCGTTTTTAGTAGCTGTTTTTTCATATTGTGACATGGAGAGGTTCTTTACGACACTGTCAAAAGGAGGTTGCCACACTTTCTAGTTACGGATGTCTCATCTGGTTTTGGGTAAGGTGTTCATAAACCGAAGACCATTATTAGCTTTGCATCTTCTTGTTTAAGCTTATTTTTTCAGAGCATAATTCCTATCAAAGGATCGCTGATAGTATGAACTTACAAATAAATGTTAACTTTTGGAAAAATCTGTAGATATGTAGTTAGTGGTTGAAAAACTTAAAGCTACAGCTGTGATACTGTCTCCAGGTCTTTAGGGTTTTGCAATTCTGTAAAAAAATACGCAAAGCAGCAACCCAAAGTTAACCTAAGGAAATAATTTTCTTACAGGTCTGCTACAGCTGTAGGGGAAAAAAAAATCTCTCATGCCTTGGCAACAAAATCTCAGTACGCACAAAATCTTAGTTCAGGTGTATCTAAAAAAGGTCCTTGTCTTAATGCTGTATTCTACAACAGATATTGGCCACTGTTCGTGTTATTTCTCTTCGTGTGTCTGACGCACAGGGTTGAAAAAATGACCTGGGCTGTTGTGAGGAGCTAAAAATGGCCAGGACTTGAGTTGCACATCTTATCCAGACTATGTGGTCTCAAGGGGTTGTTGGTTTTTTCTGGTTTTTTTTTTTAAAGAGCAGGGGCCTGGACTTGGGCTGCTTTACTTGTATAGAGATAAACGTCACTCCTGAACTTCGGGGCCATTACTTTTAGGATTTATGCTTTTGACAGATCATCTGTAACTGAATGCTAGTGCAGCCTGGACTATCTGATAACGAGGGCTTATGGTAAACCTGACAATATTATGGAAATGATCTTAAGAGATAAGAGTCACACAGCATAAGATAACAAAGAGAAGTCTGTGCGTTTTGTTAGCCACACTGTGAAGTTCGCGTTGATCGTTTCAGTTTTCAGAATCAGTGATTTACGTTGGAGGGGACTTCTGGAGGTCATCTGGGTCAGTTAGGCTGACTCTGAAAGTAGGTCAGGTTTTTCAGGCCTGGGTCCAATCAAGGTTTGAGTATTTCCAGGGATGGGCATTTGACTACCCCTCTGACTTCCTTTTCCAGTTTTGTAGTACCTTCAGTGCAAACTGTTGTGTAATGTGCAGTCAGAGATCCACTTGCTGTAGCTTGCCTATTGCCTTGAGAGTCTGGCTCCATTTTTTCTGTAACCATCCATTAGGTGGTTGAAGACTTCAGGTCCTGCAGCCTTAATTTCCAAGCTGAACGAACCCAGCTCAGCCTCCCTTGAGCTATGACACGAGCTGCGGCCTTCTAACGATCCTGGTGATCCTCACCTGCACTTGTTGCAGGTTTGTCAAAGTCTGGTTTTGTACCGAGGAGCCCAAAACTGGATACGTTACATCCAGATGCATCTTGTAAAGGTTGAATACAGGGAAAAAATAACTTCTTTTATCCTGCTTTTATGATGCAGCCTGGTACAGAGTTGACCTTCATAGCTGCAGGGGGGCACACTGCTGACTCCTGTTCGTTGTGTCCACTGTTAGCCTCAGGCCCATTGGTTTATTATTTCTCAGGTACGGGACTGATGAACTTGACAAACTGTCCAACAGCACATCACTCCAGCCAGTGAAGATCCAACTGAACGTGAGCCTTCTCCCATGTTTTGGGTTGTACTGTTCCTGTCCTGCACCAACATTCAGTTCAGTGTCATCTGTAAAATCAAATGTGCTCTATCCCACTGTCCAGGTGGGTAAGACACAAACTAATGGTCTCCAGTACCAGCCCCTGAGGTACTCTACTTGCAGCTGGCCGCCTCCTAGATTTCAAATCATTGACTACTAAAATCTGAGCACAGTGATCCACCCGATTTTTCACCCCGTTGTAGTTGTCCACCCACTATTTGAGTGTATTTTTGCTGTAAGTCAGGGTAACCAGCCCCTGCTCTCTCATTGTCCACAGGGCTCATCACAGAAGGCAACTGAGATTGGGCTGAGATCGTACTGGTGACTGTTGCCAGTCGTCCGATCCCTCAAGGACCTGGATGTGGCTTTGAGGACGACTTGTTCCATAATCTTCCCAGAGACCAGGATGAGGCTAGCTGCCCTGTAGCATTCCCCGCATCCTCCTTGTTTCCTCCTCCTTGTTGAATGGATGCGGCATGCAGAAGGGTTCGTCACAATCTGTCAAGAAAATGGTCTTCCGTACAGACGTTTTCTTAGGCTTTGTTCATTGTTATGGCATATAAGATTCAAAGGAAAAAAAAACAACCAGCCAACCTCTTTGAATTGCTGTTTGTAAGATGTGTGGAAAACAAAAGCAGAGCCAAGATTCAAATGCTGCTCGTACCTAAACTGCACATGGGCTAGCGAGCAGTTACGTCTGTCCCTTGCATCTAGGTACAAGCCCAAGCTGGCCTGGTCGAAGTCAGTGTTACTGATGCACAGCCCTTCTGTACATGGTTCTTCACACTGCAAGGACGATGTAGTACAAATGAGCATGGACAGGGACATCTGATCGAGGAGAAATGAAACCATCTGCAGTCTTGTTCCTTCAACAGTAGGCTGTTGACTAGACAGCTGTCCAAGGATAGCTGTCACCTTCCTTTTGTGTTGTTCTACAATAGCAGTTATTAGAACAAGCACAACACAAAACTGGAGCAAAGTGAAGCGAAAAAGTATTCAGCTATTAATCAACTGCGTATCAGACAGCCTTGCTGTCGTTCTCGGTACAGGTTCCATACCTTTAATGACTGATCAAAAGAACCACTATCAGTGACATTAGCAGTCAGTTTGTATGTTGGAAAGATATTTTAAAGAATGGAAAAAGTTTCTTAAAAACATCCTTGTGATCACTGTTAATGCCCCTGACAGAAGTTGAGAACAGTGATCTGCTAAAAGCAAGATTTGAGGCTTCCTCAAACTACATGAAAATGAAAAGCAGGGAGCTCCTTCAAATCCCCTCCAGCTGTGGTCACTAGGAATGTGTTTGGTCAGCCTGCCTGAACCAAACAGGAACTCTGCTTGGAGCACTGAGGCAGGGAGAAGATGCAATAAATCCAGCCCTTATCGAAATTCTAGCCACGCTGCCTTTGGGAGAGTGATAAATGCATAGGACAGCTGGAAACCGCACAGCGAGACGTGGAGAGCATCAAGCCTTACTTAATGAGATGGCCTGCTGCAAATGAACGTTAAGTTGCAAGGTAAAGGCAAGGGAAGTAGCAAGGATTTATTGAAAACCAGAAGTGTTTGCAAAGAGACATGCTCTGAATGCCTTTGAAACACAAGCCCTGCTGCAGTGAATAGTTTTAATCCTAGATGGGGTGTTGTGTCCAATTGGAGGCTTTTCCGAGGCCAGTTGTTGGCAATCACCTCCCACCTCCCCCCAAAAAAGTCGTTTAAAGCGAAGTGCCAGCGGGAACTGCTGTGGGTACTAATATCTGAGGAGAGCAGCCATCCCTAAAGGTGCAGGTCCTGAGACAGCTGATGTCACTAGCCTGCCTGGCATCTGCTTTTAATGGGTAGGTGCGGTGTCAGCAGGTCGAACGGCTGCAGCCCTCTCCAGGTCGATGCCGACCGGCAGCAGCTCAAGTGGCCCGGCAGGCAACGAGCACGCTGCGTGCCTTGCTCCCCAGGGAAATAAGGTGTTTGCTGCTGCTCTTCTACGAGAGTAGCGGTGGAGCCCACGCCAATTCCAAATTAGGAATTTGAGAAAATAGCTCAGATTTTAGTGGGATATGAGATGGGTAGCAGGTTTCGTTCACTACTTTTAGCTAATGATTTAACTTTTTTTCATTTGTACAGATGGAAATTCAGTTGGCCACGTCTCGTGTGTCCCTGCAGTGGCATTATCAGGGCAGAACGCCATAAAGAGAAAAATCTAGACGGTATCAGTGTATTGCTAGTGTTGCATCCCATTATTTCCCTGACAACTTTCCTGATAGTCTCTTAGGAGGAGGAGGCAGGAGGTAGATGCCTTAACTTTGCCTAGAAACGTTCATGGGAGAGATGATCACAGCACGCTGGTGTCTTGAGAATGCCTGTTAAAGAACTGGAATCATCTGGTAGCAACCCCCTACATAGTTCTGATGAACTCTCAGGTGAGTGCGTGGTCCTTCTGCTCTTCATCTGCTGCTAGAAGGTGGTGATCTACTGGTGCAGCTGTGAACCATTATCCAGGTTTGTATCCACACTGGTAAGGTTTGAAGACAACCGGGCAGCTTGCTCTCTGGGCAGTTAAGCTCACACGATGGCCTTTTCTATGCTTTTTAACCAAGACTAGTGGATCATCAGTCCTGGCCGCTCTTTTTCACAATTGCTGTTGTATGGAAGGAGAACCGTGGAGCAGCTTGCCAGAGGGAAACCAGAGTCTTTTCCTGGAGGAATGGACAGACGTCCCTGGCAACGAGCGTGTGTCTGGAGCGCCTACCAGTTGTGAAGGCAGGAAGAACCTGAGGTAGTCATCCCTAGACTGTTGCTCACTCTCTGCGGAGAATGAAGCTGCAGAAAAAAAAAGTGGTTTATAAGTGATTTTCAGAAGAATTCAGGGGTTTTAGGAGAGTGCTTCCTGTGACGTTTATGATGCTTTAGTGGCCTTTCAGATCTGCAGTATTTTTGCAAAAGCTGTGTGTGTTAGAAGGGAATGGATGACAGGTTATGGATTAGGTAGTGAGAATGCAATAGAGTGCTCTGAAACGTTCCTGCTCTGTTCCTGAATGTGCCCATGTGCACAGGGAATTGAAGCCTGGAGCACTGATTTCCCTTGGCTTCTGGTAGGAATGCACTTGACATGGTCATGCTTCAGGATTTGGGGATGTTAGAAAATTAGAGAATACACAAAACTGAGCAAATGATGGAAGAGATTACAGAGCAACGGAAAAATTGTTCACAACTTAAAGAGCTTTTTTTTGTCTTCTTTGCTGAGTAAGGCAATTCTAGGAAGCAAATGGATCAGATTCCTGTTTGGAGCAGAAAGCAGGCACTTTATTTTAGAAAAAACTTCCATTTACAGAGAGTGCTGTTGCACAAGCAACACCTGATATTTCTGGAAAAACAAAAGCAAGAACAAACACAAAGAAACTCAAAACCCTAGCTTTACTGTGCCTTAAGAAACAGCTGTTTTAAGTCTCTCTCTTTCTCATCGATGGTTATCTCTAATGCAGTTGCTCCATGGCAGCTGCTCCAGGGGCTTTTCCTTCGGACCTTCACGTTACACCTTAGGAAATCCCTGCTCCAAGAGAAGTGAGGCCAAAGGAAATTGGATCAGATTCCCTTTACCGGCACTTTTTGCTTCTCCCCAGCTACTTTTGCTTCCCAGCAGGGGACTTCTCACCTCCCACGCTTCCAGGGCTGGAAAGAGAACTCGTGCAACTGCAGACTGCATCCTGGGAGCTTTTCCTACCCTGCAGCTCAGTATTGCCTTACCCCACTGTGAGGGGTTGCAGAGTTTCTGTTCCCACCTCCAAGCTAGAGCATCCTCCATGCAGGTTAGCACTTTGCTTCTGTTCTGTCAACCCTGGCTGATCCTCTAGCTTCTCCACCAGTCAATTACTGGAAGCAGGGAGGCTAGGCAGCCACAGTCCCAGCTTGGGAACAGCACAGAATCAAAAAGTTTGGAAACGATCTCCAAGATCATTAAGTCCAACCATCTACCTAACGTTATCATGACCACTAAACCATGTCCTGAAGTGCCATGTCTACACATTTTTTGAACAGCTTCAGTGATGGTGACTCCACCACCTCCCTGGGCAGTCTGTTCCATGAATGGAGAGCGTGTACCCCTTCAGACTACTTTTGATAGTGGCTGTGAGTTATTACCTGTGCTGTCACAGCCAATGGGCTGTGTGGGGTATCACGTGGGTATCTCACTGTGGCTGCACCTAAAACCCCTTGGCTTTCTCTCCAGTAAGTTGCTCTCTCCTGAAATTGCTCTTTCCTCATCAGTGAACTAAGTCCTGTGTCCATGTCCATTAGCATTGTTAGGACCAGATTTGGATTGTGCTAAAAAAAAGAGCTGGTTTCGGTTTTTCTCTGGTGTAAATCCACAGCTTCTGTTCTAGCAACAGGGTGTGTGCTGGTACTGCTACGCAGTTCGAGCATCCCTGTGGGAAGCTTGTAGGGTAAATAGAAGAGTCTCATTTTCACCCTAGATCTCAGTTATGGTTAATACCAAGATTTAAAGGTTTAATTGACTCTATATTTTTAATTCTTTCCCTCATCTGGGTACATAACCATAGATGTTTGCATTTTGTTTTCTCTGACTGCCATGAAAACTTCATATATAGATGTGTCTGACAATGAAACCACAGTTTCAGCCAGTTCCCTCCGGATTCACGGATGGATCTCATCTGATCCCATGGACTTGTGCACCTTCGGGTTCATTAGATGGTCTCAAACTTGGTCTTTTCTTACAGTGAACTTTGTATTCGTGTGTATTTCTCTCTGACCTCTTGGTCAAGTCAGCCCCTATATGGTTTATTTAAGGTGAGCATCAGTGCTTCATGGCAGCAAAAGGGTAATGTGCCTTGGCATTTGATACTCAAAAAGTAACAAAGCATGAAGCATGTGAGCAGCAGCAACCCTTTTGTTCCTTCTGGAGAAGGCTTCTCTCAAGCAGTGCCAAGAAGCTGCCTATATGGAGTAGGCAGCTCGTATCTATGTGCCTAGGCTCCAAGCCCCTGCTCCACTGCATTCTTCCTCTTGACTGCAAGGGTTAGCTTTCTTCAGACATCAGCTGGACCTAATTTGAGGCTTAGCTTTTTCATCTCTGGTGCTTATCAATAAGAACCTAAGATTGCCTTAACTTGTCAAAACTTGCAAATAACTCTTTACCTAAATTTTTGAGGAAAAAAATGTCTAAGCCTGAAAGGAGACTCAGAGCCATGATATGTTGCAACTGACCACCAGAACAGGTAAGGTGTGTAGAGAGATCAGCCTCGGTGTGAAGCTTGCTTCAGGCAGAATCTCACTGTCTGGGAAGATGCCTAAAGGTTCTACATCTTGCTCATGTTATGTCTCAAAGGCCCACCAAGCACTGAGCCAGTTCAGCAAAAGAGGAGTAGGGAGCATGTTTCCAGTACATGAGTTCCTTTTAAATCTGTCTGCAGAAGTAACTCAGCATTCTGAGTGTCTACCTGTGCTACCTTGCAGGGACCTCAGCAGGGCAGCCAAGCGGAAGGTCAGGGAAGATGGGCATCACAGGTCTCCGCTTCTTCCTGCCCTGCCTCAGGCTACTGGCAACCACAGAAGACGAGAGACACAAACTGCTTCTGACAAGCAGCAGTTGGGAGGCGGCACGCTCTGCAGAGCCTTGCAGGGGTGACCAGGCAGCATTTTGAGGGTAGGCCCTGGACTGCCAGGTTTTCCTTCTCCACGCACGGCATTCCTGTATGCTGCACTGGTCCAGGAGCTCAGCCAGGACACTTCTTGTGCCGAGATGACAGCTGCCTGGGATATTTTGAAGAGGTAATGTCTCCCGGCAGTGCAGGGGCTTTCTGAAATCTGATGTGTTTCTGATTTTTTGGAAGCAGGAAAAACTGAGCCTATGTTTTATTTCTTACTGACCTTTTTTTTTTTGCAATGCTGAAGTTTTCACTTTGTCGTCTCTTACTTAGAACTTACTTCTGAGAAACTTATTAAAACTTTCCCCCTCATTCTGTCCACCAATGACTAGCTGTTGGATTTTGTCCCAGATTGGGAACTTTGTATTCTGAGTAGTTCACAGCCCAGTAGGTCTCCTGAATTAAAAAAGTATCCTTTTATGTTGTTTTTCAGAGTATGTAAATGAGCATGAAGAGATGCTCGGAGAACAGTGCTCAGATCTTGCCTGCTTAAAACCAGATTATGAGTTTTCTGTGGAGGAATCAGTTAAGCATGTGCAACCCTCTTGCACTTCTGAGAAAAGCTTGTCCTCTTCCCTGACAGAACATCCCTCTTCCAGGCAGGTAGAGTGTAGGGTCGTCTAAAGTCCCACCCCTATCAATGCCTTTGATTTCAATCTTTGTGCAGATGTGATGATTTCTCATCTTCACCTCAGAGGAGCAGAATATGCAGAGCACAAGGAAAGACCATTATCCCGATGGTACTGATATACAGCTCTTTCTCTGCCCCTCAATCTACCCTGGAAAAAATCAATCTGCTGATTTTATACTTCTCACTTCTGGGCTGCTTAAGCAACACTGCTATTGTTGCTAGCCTGAAATTATTATTTCCTTTGACATATGGTTCTTGAAATGAAAATGCCTTCTAATTAGCTCCTTGGCTGAAAGAACAAACTGGTGAATTTTATTTTCTTGACGCAAACTATCAATTATCACATCAGGAGGTCCATGACTAGTCTGTGGAAGGGTGGTGATTCCAGCCCTTTCCCTAAAATGTGCTCGGGCTCTGTTCCTACAGTTACTCTCCACGGGTTTGTTCAGGCTGCCCAGTTGCTTGTGAAGTGAAACTAGGGAAGAGCCCTGAGGAACTGGTAGTACCTGATGGAGTTGGAAGGATAGCAGACAGAAGTGTTAAAAAGACTGAAGACTCCAGACTCATTAGTCTTTGCTTGCTACTCAACTCTTGCTTATATTATTTATTAAATTATAAGCGTATATGTAGGTATCTATACATATATAACTGCCTAACCTTTCAGTGCTTTTGGTTTTGTCCATCAATGAAATGGAGGTAACTTTTGAATTCTGAGCAGAAAAACACCTGTTCCTTGCTTATCTGTGCAAAGGGCCTGAGTGTTTACCAGAGCTGAGCTACTAAGCAGAACTCAAAGCAGAAGCAAGATGCGAGACACTGCAGGTACATCTGCCTGGGCACTGCTGCGGCACCTGCGCACGCAATGCAAACACCTGCGCGTTCCTGCCTCGCTCTTGGGTTTGCTGTCCACGTGAGCAAGTGCCTACCTAAGAAGCGCTGCTGTTTCCATCTCGTTCTAGGGGCGAAACACCAGCACTGGACGTGACTGAGACAGGTGATGGGAATTGGCATCTCTGTTTCTTTGCCTCCCTGACATGACTGGGAATTCACGTTATGGCCAAAGTGGTATGGGAGCACGGTCCTCTTGGTCTCCACTTACTCCCCTGTATATCCTACCACTCTTGACCTTTGATCAAAGGTCTGTAGAGGGGGACTCTTCAGCATGCTGTCAGCTTTATGCACCAAGCACAGTGCAAGCATCGCCTTCAGCTTCTGCCTGCGGAGAAGCAGAGGGCGTGGCAGCAACATCTGCAAGCAAGGGCACTTTGAACGTGCCATCCTGCGTTCAGGCTGGTCCCTGAGCATTGGCTAGTCAGGAGTGTCACTGTTTATCTCTTGTACGCAGAGCACAGTGTTCACAGGCAGTCGTATCTTGACCCACAAACCGCCTAGGCACAGAAGTGAGGCCTCCACCGCTCTGCAGACATCCAGTAAGGACAGTTTGTTTTTTTCACTTACCTTGCGATTCTGGTCTTTCAGCTCATTATTTGGAAGCAGGTATTCACTGGGGAGGCTTCATCTGAAAGAGGCAGTCCAAGTTGCTGCAGTAGGATCTTCTGTCACTCTAGGAACTGCAGGCTTTTGCAATGGCTTTTGGTTCCTGCTATTGTAGTTTCAAAATATATGTGCTTTCTGGGAGGGAGCCCAGTGGTGCAAACAGGAGTCGATCCTTTGTGCTTACTTTGGCTTCTTTCTCCACTGAGTGGTCTCCAGGTTCCTGTAACGTGCCAGCCAGTATCAGTCCCTATTTATTCCCTTTCTGTGCATATTTGTGATAATTTTGCTTGCTACAGCCACGGTCATTTTAAGCTGAATAAGATTTTGAGGCTGAAAGGGCCAGTAGCAGTGTGGTTATCAGATAGAGAAAATGCATCGTATTTACTCTAGCCTTTGGTTTTCAGATAATATAACAGTAAATTGTGTTCCTGGAAGCTGGGAGGTGGCTTGCAAGATTACATGGAGGCAGTTTGTCACGTGTGATAGAGGAGCAGACAGGGAGGTGGAAGTGGGGAGCGTAGCTGCTGTTGCTGCTCTGCAAAGGTCAGACATGGCTGGTGGCTTCTTCATGTTGGGAGTGCTGAAGTGGCAGCAGGAGTTGTGCCTTGGCCACTTTCCTAAAAGTGCTTTGGTGGGTTAGGAGCATAAGCTCATTAATAAGTTGCTGCTACTCTGCAGAGCAGTAAGAGACTGCATATCTCCCAGTAACCACTTCCTTCTTCCTCTTCCCTTCATCATTCCTCTAAGCGGGTACCTTTGAATCCCTCCTCCTTTTAGATTTGAACCGCCTCTACAGGTCGCTAGGTGCTTTGAAGGAGAGAAATTTAACTAGTGCTTGTTCCCTGCTCAGCTGGACATAGCTGTGAAGCTGGGAGTAGGTCCTGTGGTTCCTACTAACTAACAGGTTAGTGCCCCTGTGTGTGGGCTGTGCAGGATGTGGCAGGCTGGGGCCAGTTCTTGTGCACACCTAGCCCAGAAAATGTCAAGGTACTTTGTTGTCTCCATAAAAAGTCTGTTCCAAGCTTGCTTTGTCCGAGCCATAAGTATTTCTTTAGCAAAAAAGCCTCAGCTGCTAGTGGAAGAATGGGATGAAGCTGAAAACAGAAATTTTGGTAAATGTCTTGAGATAAAGACAAAATGCAACATAAATATCAGATGATGAATCAATAACCTTTAGGATCAGGATTATCCAGCCCATGTCCTAGCTGAGGCGTGAGGTACACTGACAGACAACCCACAGGTCCAGTGCTCTTGCTCTTCTCCAAAATGGATGTTGGGGAGAAGTGGGTAAGCCGGCCGTGCACCACTCGTGTCCCTGTGCACCAGCACTGCACGGCTCTGCGCCAGCAAAGGCAGTTTGGCAGCCTGTCTGGACCAGTAAGCTACTTCAGGACCTGCCTGGGGAGGCATCGCTCCAGCACAGGCTGTCCCAGTAAACCACAGATCATGTCCCGGTTACCTGGGACAGGGCTGGGAGGAGCGTGGCTGTTGTGGCCGGTGTCTTCTCCAGCCCTGTGCTCTAGAGAGTTACTAAACAGGCAGGCTCCTGTTTTGAAACGCAAGCAGGGGAGACCACCACAAAATAACCCTCTCGTGCCATCCTGGAGGCGACACAAGAGCGATGCACGCAGGACGGGTGCCGGCATCAGCGCTGCCACTTGTCAGCACTTATAGCGCTGAGAGGAAAACACTCTGCAGCCACACGGTCAGGTTCAGCTTGTGGAACTCTGGGTAGCACACACTGCTGCAAAAGCCTTCCCTGGTGTTCTCCTAATATAAATAAAATGTATGTATGTGTATCTATCCAAATATTTTAAAATGGCATTATCTCAGATTTTAGGGTTAAATTGTTTTTCTCTCACTACATCATGTGCGTTATCCTAGCTCGCTCTGTTTTTAAAAAAAAATAAAATCACATTCTTCCATCTCTCTTCTAGATTTCTAGCAAACCTGTTTGATATGGTTTTATCTCCAACTGTCCTCGTTCTTACGGTTTTATCTCCAACTGTCCTCATTCTTCCGCTTAGCTTAGGTATGGTTACAGACTGAAAATCTTAGACATCAAGGTTTCATCCTTTGCTCTTTTCCCTTTAGGTTTTCGTTGCCTCCGACAGGCTGATTAAAGTCCCTCCCAGTTTCTTTGCCTTCTGCAATTTCAAAAATGTGTACTGAAAACATCCTTTTCTGTAGTCTTAACTGATCCTTTGTGATATATCTGTTGGTTCTCTTCTCTTATAACCTTCAGTAAAAACATCAATTTTTTAATTTACTTTTTATAACCTCTCAAATTACATCACCCAAAAGCATAGGGACTTTTGTTTCCCCCTAGCAGATGTGTAAAGTGATGTTTTACTTTAAATGTGCTTTGCTCAGGATTTTCCAGCTTGTTTTTGCACTTGCAGATTTAATATTTCCCCTTGCTGCTTGTGTTTACACTGAACATTTGTTTTCATTTTCAACTTACTGTTGTGTTCAGTGCAGCCTTATCTTGCTGGGTGGAAGTGAAATTGCTTGTTATTTATTACAATTTCCTATCATAATCTATTACTTCCTGCCAATTATCTTATCGTCTTGATAAGATTATTGCCATCAGTGCGCTGTAGTGATCTTGGTTATCCAGGGATATTTGAGCAGCAATGATGATGCACATAATAATTTTGAGAATCTGTAGAAATGCTTCCTTATTCAATCTCCCCTCTCCTGACACTAATCTGTTTCACAAGGCAAGGTATTATTTGACTTTGCTGTTGGTTTTTAACCCCCGTGTCCTTACACTAGCTATTTAACAACTACACGATCCACTGTGAGACGGTTTCTGCTCGGGGATGTTCTCCACTTCTCATCATCTTGTGTAACTAACTCCTCCTCTGGAACATCTTCCCTGATTTCCAACATCCATTTGGTTTGAGGACTGGAGCGGACTTGTTTGGACCACCCTGTTTAATCGCTGCTTCGGAGGAGCAGTCCTTTGTGAACTTGCCTAATTCCCTTACAAACAATGTTCTGTGGTAATGGCCACAGGTACCACATTTAATTATGCACAGTGGGAGGAGAAAATATTTCATTTTGTTTCAAATCTGAATGTTTCATTTGATGCCATTAGCTGTTGCACCGTGAGATGTCGTGAATGATATCTTCGTGTTCTCTGTCTCTTCCTTGTTTTGTAGACCTCTCTTGTCACCCGCTCTTTATCCTAGGCATCTAGGAGCTAATGTCATCAGGCAGCTGCAGCAATCCCAAGACCTCCTTCCCAAGCAGCCACAGCTTATTTTGCAGCCCGGTGTTGAGTATGAACAACTAGGGCTGTTTTTTTCCCTGCTACTGTTTAATTGCCCACTCCCCTTGCAGCTTCTGGAGTGATATCCTGGGGTGGGGCAGTGCTGCTCCTGGGAAAGGCCAGTGACAAAGATCCCTGCCTGTGAGGGAAAAGATTTTGCAGCCTGCCTTATTTCTGAATGGGGCCCTTCTGGGCCCTTAGTAAGAAGCAGCAGAGAGTTTAGCAGAGTTTATGTCCAGCTCAGAGCTCTGTTGCCCGCCACACCTCGTAGCCGTACCATGGCCTGGCATTGTGGGTCAGGCTGTGATGCAGGACCTTGCCCTGTACCCATTTTCCTCTGCTCTGATGAGAGATCTTGTGATGAGAATTCATCTGTGAATTCTTATTTTGTCTCTTACCTCTTGCCAGCGGGTCTCGGGGCTTTGGCTCCCTCAGGCAGGGGTGCAGAGGCACCTGTGTGTGGTAGTGTCCCCTCTCTGCTGCACCTCCAGGAAGAGCGTTGGACAGAGACGATGGAGGGCAGGAGCCAAGTGGTCCCCGGCCCGGGAGGGAGAGCACTGGCAGAGACAGCGGGAGCCTTTCTCGTAGGCGGGGGGAACGAGCCCCTTTGCACTGGCCATGAAATCAGTCATGTGTAGGTTTTTGTCCAGCCCTGGGGGGTGGGGGAAGGAATGTGGGTTGGGCAAAGTCTAGGATTACACCACCACTGAATTTTTCCTTTCCACACTTTAAATAGCCAGCACCTTTCGGTCCTGCCTTCGCCTCTCCCGTAGGCTCGCGTCCCGACAGCGCCGTCCACAAGGTAACACCTCTGCCCCTGTTTTCTTCTACCCTGCTCCCCCCGCACCCCACACCCACCCGGGACTGCCGTGGATGAGAGGCCACGGTGCGCTTTCTGCCTGTTTAATAATTCTCTAGCGCGAAGGGGTCCTCCCAGTCCTGCCTTGCAGCCGCTGTCAAATGCCTGCCCCTGTTTCTTGCTCCTCTTCACGTCCCAAAGTGTTTTATAGGGCACTATGCAGGGGGAGGGGAGAGTTTGAAAGTGCTGCTTTGCCCTTTTTGTTTTTTTTCTCTCTCCCCGGATGGAGAAGAGTGTCATTTGCTGCCAGTGCCTTTTTTCTGCTCTTCTGGCGAGGAAGTTGCAGGCGGGAATGAATGTCAGCGTTAGGCTGGGGCTGGGGGAGCTGCCTCTGCAGGACACGAGCAGGCTCCAGGGCTGGCACCACACAAAGGAAGGTGCCCTCCTCGGCACAAGGTCCTCAGCGATCCTGGCTTTGGCACTGGGCATTGGTAGGAACCACAGTTCTCACACTTTGCCCCATGGGGCTTGGCACTTGGGAGGGCATCCTGCCCGTGAGGAACAGGCTCAAACACCCCTTGAGTCTCCTGAATGGCTGCAGCAGAGCTGGTGCCCCCTGTGCTGCCCATACCTGTCTCCTCGCTGCGCTCTGAGGCAACAGCTTTGCACCAGCTGTCACTTATGCTGTGCTCCGGCTTTCTCAGGAAGAGAGGTGTCCTCTTGGAGGTTTTTAGGAGGTGGAATAGTGGGAGAGATGCCCAGCTACTCTGTGCCAATCGTCTGCAGCTCTTAGCAGAGATGTTTTTAGAGACCGGGAGAAGCTCTTGCAGTGGCAAAGCTTTCTGCAAGTGGTGCTGTGGGGAGGCTTTGCAGGCAATGTGCAGGTATCTGGAGGAGCAGATGCTGGGAGAGGAGAGATCACAGATGGCCAAGGCATCTGCACCCTTTCTTTTCTTGCTATTAGAACAACAGCACCATTCTGAAAAATCACCTTTTCTCGGGCTAGTAGATGGCCAGCGACAGTTGTCACCACTGAAAGCAGAAACTTCTGTCAGTTTGTCCTCTTCCTACACCTAAGACTTGCGTGTTTTGAGGCTTTCACTGCATGGTCTGTAAAAGCAGACCTTGGTAAGCAGCAGGAGGAGAGAAGAGAAACCCTTGTAAAACATCTTGTCAAATATTTGATCCCACTCTTGCCCTCCTTCAGCCCTAGGTCTGTTGCCTGTACCTGCCACAGTGGGAACTCCAACCTGGCTGAGCTGCTGGGTCTTCTGTGTAATGCTGTGCTTAGAGAATGGGCTTCCAGGAGCAGGAGTGTTTTGAGATGAGTAGTTAAAAATAATGAAACTGATAGTAGCTATTAAGGGCTGATTTTGGACTCGGCAGTGAAAGCACACGCATGCTCTTGGCACCTTACTGCCAGCAGGAATCGGTATAAGGAGCAAGAGAGAAATGGTTTGATGTGTGATGTGTGTGTGCGTGTGTGCACCTCCTCTCCCCTCTCTTGCGTCTCGTAGCCCAAATTTCTGCCTCCTTGCATGGTTTGTGCCAAACATAACGAAGGAAACTCCTTCTGAAGGTGGGATGGATTACAGAGTCCCTGGTGCTGTCAGCAATGGTGAAACGGTGCCTGCACACCCCGGCATGGAAAAGGAGGCGGAGGACGACCAGACCCTGGAGCGTGGACAGTGGAACAACAAGCTGGAGTACGTTCTGTCAGTGGCTGGGGAGATCATCGGCCTGGGAAATGTCTGGCGCTTCCCCTATCTCTGCTACAAGAATGGTGGAGGTAAGTGCAGCCCTGGCCAGCCCCAGGGGCACCTGACTCTTGGTGTCCCGCCACGGTCCCTCCCGACTCTTGCGACATCGGTGTGTCTGGCCATGCTCAGCTCTGGCAGCAGCTTCTCGGCAACTTCCAAGTCATGAGTCTGAAGAGAGGATGCCAACTTGCCAGCGTGGTGCCACCATCTGGGCCACGAGCAGGGATTGTTTTGTCCCGGTGGGATGTGGGTGACTGATTGGCAATGTCCCACATTTCTGATAGCTGTAGACACATTTTCCTGAGATATATGGAGCTCTTATTCTGCTGATGAAGTGAGTGGCCATCTGCAAGGGGAGGCAGGAGGAGCAGGGTAGGAGCTTTGCTCTCTTAAGCAGTGTGACTCACCCCAGGCACCCTGTACAAATAAGGTAGTGGGTCCCAGCAACAGACCGGGAGTGATGAGGGATACCAGGGGGTGCTGTTGTCTTTACAGGTGCTGTGAGGAGCTGCAGCATTTCCTGGGGGCTCAGAGGCTCTCCAAAGGGCTCTTAGCCATGAGTCCTGGTCTGGTGTCTGCCCATGGAGGGATGTCCCTTGGGTGCTGGAGCCAGGTGGCAGGGACAGGACAGAGTGACAGAGATTTTCCTCGTCTCAGTGCAGAAGCACAGCACCCCTTCTGCACCCCACGGTGGTACTCCAGCATCCGCTGGAGCTGCGAGTGTGTGGGAGAAGGGACTCCTGCCTCTGAGCCACGTGGCAGGGCTGTGAGGTGTGCAGATGGACACGATTGATGGAGAAAGAGCTGGACTTTGCTGTTACCAGCAAGGTCCTGGCATGTTGATGCTGCTCAAGATGTGCTCAGCAGTGACTGGTGGTCAGTCCCCCGCGAGGCCAGGTTGCCCTGCAGCTTGGTGGAGGAGCTGGGCTTGCTTTTGCAGATGAAGGGTTGCTCTGGGATTTTATAGGTGTTTGCGGCTGCCTCTTACAGGAGAAAAAAATATTTTAAAAAATGAAAACCTGAAGCCCTTCTCAAATTTGTCTCGTTAGCACGTGGAGAGAGGGAGTTGCTCTCCCTGTCTGGTGATTAATTGCTAATTGGGCTCTCCGGAAGGGCAGGGGAGAGGGGAAATGGCGCTTGGCTGGGAGCTGGCAGGGAGCGAGCACTGGGGACCAGGGGCTGAAATCCCCTGGCTTGAGCTTGGGATAGTCTCATGGGCCTCACTAAACTTCTTTCATCCCAGTAGCATAAAAGAGGATTAACTGCTGTTTAGCTACTTTCACGCCGTGCTTTGCTCGGCACTTTTCACCAGGTGGTCGAGCATTTCCTTTCCTTGTTAAAAAAGGAGAATTTTTCATGTTCTCCTTTTCCACAGAGAATGTTTCTTGGCTACTTGCTGAGACGCATCTGCTCCCACTGCCGAACTCTTCCTGGGTGCCATCCTGTCCAGGGGGAGTGGGACATGATGTCAGCACAGGGTCCTGTCCTGCTGCTCCCCACACTGTGGCCTCACCAGTGGGGCTAGGGCAGAACTGAAGGAGGACTTTGGGGAAAGGGGAGCCAATGTGGGGTTGGACAGCAGAGGCAAGATGCAAAGGGATTTCTCAGCTTTTTTATCCTCAAGAAATGGGCCTGAAGCAAAGCCCTGTGAAGTGACAGAGACTATGAGGAGTTTGAAATTTTGGGCAAATTTTTAATCTCTGGCCACCTTCGCATGAGATGGGGCAAGAGGCTCTCGTGCAGAGAGGAAAGCGTTTCCTGTGTGACTTCTCCCGGGGCTGGGCAAGGTGACGAGGCCGTGCAGGCGTCGAGGCTCCTTCCTGCACTGTGGATACTGCTGGTGCTGTATTAAATCCCTTGTAACACCTCGAGATCAATTTTAAAAGCTGCCAGAGGTTTTGTCCCATATGCCTTTGTGAAGGCTGGCCCAGGCACTTGCTTGTCTGGTACCTCTATAAAGGTGAGGGACTTTGATTTAATTTCCAGCTCCAGGTCAATTATGGCCAGCCTACAAACCTTTGGGTTTGTGCCAGCATTACTGTCTGGCTGAAATAGCTCTGCCCCACCGGCTGACTTTTTCTCCCCCCCGCCGAACTGTGTGTCGGCAGTGGTGATAACTGCTCTCGGCTCGTGCTTTGCTGCCCTAAATAAGTCCAGCTCTTGACTAAAAAGGTAGCTGCAAAATCTGAGCTATGCAAGGAGGGGCCACAGGTCGCTTTTCATTTCTTTAAGGCTATTTCCACATAACGAAGAAAGAGTAGTCCCTTACGTATTTAGTGCTCAGTGTCTGATACCGAGTTCCTACACAGTGCAGGGGGTGGTGGGGAGGGAAGGAAGAGCAAAAAATGTTCTTTTTGCTCTTGTTCGCTTTTTCTTTCAGCACCTGTGGTGGGGTCAGGCCCTCTCTAGGCAGGCTGGCCCCCGCCGATTGGGAAATACTGGGGAAGCCTGTCTGGTGGTGCGGCTGCCATTGCCGCACTCCCTCCCCAGGGCTCCCCAGCTCAGCCAGTCCCAAGGGCACGCTGCCAACACCGTTCCTGCACCCTGGGAAGGGGCCATAGAGGAGGGGACACATGCGGCAGCGCTTCCCCCTTTCCCCTTCAGTGGGGCAAACCTCTGCCAAGCATTGCAGTTCACCCATGGGGAGAGTGGAGGGGGCTGGGCTGGGCTGGAGGGACATCAGCCAGTGCTGGGGGTGCCGCTCAGGAGCGTTGATAGACCCTGTCTCCACTGCAGCCCTCCACCATTGGCCGCCCTTCCTTCTGGGACCAGAGGGGTTGTGCAGATCGGCTCTACTGGGGACCTCTCCGCAGCTTTTCCTCCTTGCAGTCCCTGCCTGAAGGCCGTCCTGCCTGCCGCCCTTTCCTGCCTGTGTGGGCAAGCAGCAGCCCCCTGCCAGCTGAAATGAGATGGGGGTAACGGTGGGGCTGGTGTCACGGTCATCCCACCCTGCCAATCTCTTCATCTGAGGGATGAGAGGAGTGGGGCAGATCACAGCCCACGGCCCAGATGTGTCTCTGCAAATCCCTTCTTTCTACTGTCACAATTTTGTATTATTTCGCAGCCTGCCTATCAGGCTGGTCTAACCTTCCGTTAGACTCCTGAAGTGTGAAACCTGCTGGCAAACATCAGGAGGAGGAAAGGCCAGTTCTCAGGCTGGAAATAAGGGAAACCCAGGCTGGGGAGCTCCACCTGCCACCTCAGAGATCTCCTCTGGGATCTCGTGGCTGCAGTTTAGTTAAATACCAAATTTTATAAGATAAAAATCTCTCCTGGAAAAAAACACCATTTTTATGGTACTATGATTGCACTCAAGCTGGGAGTTGAGAAGATGGTCTTGATACAACTATTTGCCCTCACCAACTTCTGTTTACTGGTAGAGGGAGAGTATGTGGGCAGATGCTCTTCATTCCCCTGGGACTCTCAGGTATCAATATCCCTTCATCTGGTCTTGGCCCACAGGGAGTTGCCAAGATGTTCTCCATGTGTATTCTGTCTAATTTGTTGATTCCTTTTTTTTTCCCTCAGGTTGAGGAGGGCTGTGGCTCTGTACCCAGTTATGACGAGTGCAGGGTGGGACTTCTGTCTGGTCACCAAAGCTCCTCCTTCCTTCTCCTCACCACTACACACTAGCTAAGCTTCGTAATGAAATCTCTTGGGTTTTGAGTTTACTTGTGCACCAGAGTTGTTATTCCCCCCGTACCTCCACTGACCTGACCCCAGAGCATCTCACCAGCACAGAAAAAGACTGTGCAGGGAAAATGTGGTTAGTGGCTGGCTGGACTGCCACCTCTGCCCCGCATGCCCCTCTGAATTCGCTGCAGCCCAGCTGCTGCCCTCTGCTTGGGGCTACCCCTTTCTATGCCAGGTCCCCATCCTGCCTCATGTCCCTGCCTTTGCAGCAGGGCTTGAGCTGTTTCGGCGGCACATGAGTGCAGTGGGGATTGTGGGTCCTTTTGCAGGACTGTCTCCTGCGCTCTGTTAGGTGAAAGGTATTACTGTGTTTAACAGTAGCCTGGGGTAATCAAAAGCCTGATGCATTTTATCTCTCCCTGCCTGGTTTCATGACAGGGCTTGAACAAGAGGGCAGCCCTGGCTGCTGGTGTGAGGAACATACTAGTTGCTTTTCGCTCACATCTCTGATGCGTTTTGGTTAGCAAATGATCGAGCAAACCCACTGACGAGGTGAAGGTGTCTGCTTCTATTGCTCCTCAGTGCCTTGGTGTTGGCAGCTTAGTCAGAATAATCAACGTGAAAAGAGTCACCGACTTAATTAAAAATCACAATCGTTTTACGGTAGTGTTCTCCTGTATTTCTATATAGCCACTGAGAACTTGTTTCACTCTTCTCTGCACAAAAAGTCAGACTAAGAAACTTTCCACTTCATCTTTTCTAAGGGTTGAGTTTCTCCTGCAATCATCACGTTGCTCTGGGAGACAAACTATGAGGAAAATCCCTTTTTCCCGACACCTTTGTCCGTGACCTTGCACCCAAAGCCCCTATCCCTCCCAGGTTATCTCCTTCCTGGGAGGGACTGACTTGGTGCCAGGTTGGAGATGGTCTGACCTCAGTCACTCCACAGGGCTTATTTCTCCTGTCTCTTGCTTGAATCCGCCAGGTGCCTTCTTCATCCCTTACCTCATCTTCCTCTTCACCTGCGGGATCCCCGTCTTCTTGCTAGAGACAGCACTGGGGCAGTACACCAGCCAGGGAGGAGTGACAGCCTGGCGCAGGATCTGCCCCCTCTTTGAAGGTGAGTGAGGGGAGCCCAGGAGGGCATGGTGAGGTGTGTGTGGGGACACACCCTGCAAAGCCCTGGGAGATGAGCAGTCATGTGTCTCCCCACAGCTCAGCTCACTACGTACCTTCATGCACCTTCTTGCCCACCCCTGGGAATCCCAGCCCAAGGAGTGCCACCAGCTGCCCCCTTTCCAAAATCATGATGGAAAAACTGATCGCCTTTTTTTCAACAGTTCCCGTTGTTATTTTGCATCTTGATTTTCTTCTCCATGGCTGTGGCTCTAGCCAGGACCTTTGTGCCCAATCGAGGTTGCTCTCCAAGAGCTAAATGATGATGAAAATGCTTCTGGCAGTTTGAGGAACATAAAACTTTGCTTTATATATTTTTTTTATTTTTATTTTATTATTATTTTACTTATTATTCTTTTAAATTCTATTTATTTATTTACTTATTTTCAGTCAGTGGTATGTCATTTTCCTGACTTGCAGATGGCTTAAAACCTTACTAGTGAAAGTTGTCAGTTGTCTTAAATCATTAGCAGTCAGGTCCACTTCTAGCACTGTTTCAATGTGGTCATCCAGCTTCAAGTCACTTTCTGTGATTTCTCTGAAGGTCTATTGCCTCCTCCTCATGTACCAAAACCTTTAGATACTCCTCCAACACCTCCCAGAGAAGGCGTGTGGTGTTAATAAAAAAGCTTCCCAAACAAAAGCGAAAAGGGATGAGCGAACAAAATAAAACATGAATTTTGGTAGAAGCGTCATTCGGCAGGTGGAGCACTGTCATGTATTTCTGTCTTGTTGGGTGGCTTTCCAACCACCATCTGCCCATCCCTTGCACAGATTTTCTCCCCTTGCCACCCATTCACCAGGAAAGGCTGTGGTGGACTGGAAGGGAAAATCCCTGGGGCCCTTGCTTACACCCGGCCTGATGTGGCACGGTGGACTTTGGGGAGGCGATGATGGCTCTGGCAGCCACCCCACTGGCATTCATTCAGCAGCGCAGTCAGAATGCAGAGCAGCAGATGAAAATGTTGCATGAGCACCTCCCGAGGGGAGTCCTGTTCCTGTCCTTCGGCACATGAGTCACCTGCCTTCGGGGCTCCCTTTCTGCAGGAATTGGCTACGCCTCACAGGTCATCGTGGTACTGCTGAACTTCTACTACATCATTGTCCTGGCCTGGGCCTTGTTTTATCTCTTCAGTTCATTCACCATTGACCTCCCATGGGGCAGCTGTGACCATGAGTGGAACACAGGTGGGTGTGGAGCCCCCTTCCAATCCTCTACTGGATCCTGGCTGGGGAAAACCTGCTGCTGCCCAGGCCCAAACCTCAGGAGAGTGGCTTGCCCCTTCGTGGGTGGGACCGCTGATCATATGGGTGGGGAGTGCCAGGTCACAGCAGTGCTGGTGGCACTTTGGGGTAAGAGGCTCAGTTGATCTGGGCCTTTGCTAGAGAGTACCAGTGCTGGCACTGCCCAATCACTTGCAGCACATGGCCAGTGCCATGGGGTGATATCCTCTCTGGTGGCTCCTGTTCTGGGCTCCAGCCACTGTGGGCACCTTACTTCTTGGCATCTTCCAGTCATCCTGTGCTGTGTGTTAGCCATAGACCTAGTGCTGGTGGGGACTGTTCACTATGCCTGCTAGAAGGAAAAATTAAATGCCATCATCTTAATTGTCCCAGATTTCTTGCCAGCCTGACCCTGGAGGGGACTCCTTTTGTGCATCTTTGGGACTATATAGAATTTGTCTCAGAGTCAATGTCAATGAGTGTTGACACTGTAAATGGGGAGGGAGGGATTTTTCAGATCTTTTGGTACTCTGCCTACTGCTACCTATGCTCTCTCTCCTTGGGCCTCTCCCACAGAGAGCTGCTTGGAGCTCCAGAAGGCGAACTCGACGCTCAATGTGACCAGCGAAAATGCCACCTCCCCCGTCATCGAGTTCTGGGAGTAAGTAAAGGACAGACCTGTACACCCTTCCCTGGGCAAGGAACAAACCCTCCAACAGCACATCCTATTAGCCCGTCCTTGCCAGAAGAGGACACGAGAGGAAGCTGGTCAGATCAGAGCGAAGGCTCTCAGCGGCAGCGCCATCAGTCAAGGCTAGCATCACTGGGCTTGTGAGATTTATTTGGAGCTGTGCTGACACGTCTTGGAGCCATCTGACTTTGGCCTCTGATGCCATGTTTCTGTCACTCTGGACCTTTTGGGCTTCTAGATCTCACAGACTTTAGTAATGGCTATCTTGAGTGTGCAAGACCTTACCTCACGGATGCTTTGCCTCCCCTGGTCCTTGATATTTTTTTTTTTTCTCCTTTATTCTTCCTCTGCTGTTACATTCTCTCCATTTGTGCCACTCCTCTCCCTGCCTCCTCCCTTGTTCTTCATTGCCAGCTGTGAACTTCCTTATACAGTTGTTTCCTCCTGCAATGTAGGTCAACTGGCTAACGTTCCCCATCCTGAAGCTTTGGTTCAGACCTAGCCAGGGTGGAAACCTCAGTAAAATTCATGGCACTCCCTCAGGGTATAGTGGCCATTACTTTATGGTTTGGATTACCGTTTATGTATCTGCTGGATTATCCATTGCTCTTGTTCTGTTGAGAGCAGTCTGCCCCATTGTGTATCCAGCAGCAGTGGTGACGGTGCTCAGGATACGGATGCCAGGACTATAGATGTGAGTGGGGTGAGATCTGTGGTGATCCACAAAGCAGCAGCTCTGTGATAGTTTTTTCTCTGCATGTTTTGCAAGCCGTAGCATGTTCAGCTGTTGAAGAGGAGACCTTAAAGCCCTGTGATATATTGCAGGAGTCCATGTTACTGGTGCAGTAGGTGATCTCTTTCCACTGAATCCGTGCTACTGTGTGATATCAGCACGTTCCCAGGAGCCCCTGGCGTGGTGGGTGGTGACTCCTGCATGTGGACTAGTCTTCATCTTAGAAATAGAAAAAACGGTGATGCTTTCATTTCGGAGTGACTAATAATGCAAGCTATCCTGGGGAGAGAAGCACATCAGAATTAAAATGAAGTGCTAGGGTCACCTTACTTCACACTGAAATTTGTTCCCTCGTTTTCATTGTTTTCTCCCCTTGTGTTAGTTACCCTGACATACCAAGTAGCTTTATTTCTGGCATGAAGGCACAGGCCTGTTGGCTTGGGAGCTCTGATGATCCTCAGCACCTCCTGAGAGGACAGGCCCAGCTAAGCACTGAGCCCTGACTGTGCAAGTAACCCCTCTGCTGCCACCGTGAATTTCCCTTGTGCGCTTAGATGAACGGAGGGCTCTGCCTTTGCTACCCTGGGCAGCGCTGCCGGGCGCTGTCAGCACACGGCGCCTCCAGGGCATCCCTGGCTCAGCACAGAGATGCTGGTCTTAAACTTGAAAGGTTTTAAATTTTCTTTGTCTCCCATATGCTCCCTGATCCTGCACTCTCCCTCTGCTTGCTGCTCACGTATGATTAGACGGTGGCCTGCCTTAGACTGCTTTTCCTGAGGCTGGCTGCTGGAAAAGTTGGTATTGCCATCACTGCTATGACCATCTCTGCGTTTCTGTGGAATAAGCACATGGGACTGGAAACTTCCCCTGTCCATTCCTTCTGATGCAGCATCTGTTCCTGCCCTGCCTGGGCAAGGAGGTAGGAGGCCACCGTTTCCTCGAGAAGCACTGAGCTGACAGTGGGCTGGTGGCATGCTGCTGAGGCCTCTTCTGGCTGCAGTACAGTGCACAGTTAGTTACGGTCCACTGGCATCCTTTTCCTACTGGTGACGGAGTCCACATCCTTAGGAGCAGGCAAAGAGCAACATGATGAAACGTACGTTTTTTCTGACCCCTCTCTCATCCTTTTAATCTGTTGCGGGGCTGTGAGTCAGGAAATAAAGCGGTACGTCTTAGACTGTGGTTCTCCAGGAGCATGACCTTTCTGCAGCAGGATGGACATTGCTGCTGGAGTCCAGGGTAGTGCATGTCCCTCCTTGCCTGTCTCAGGCTTGGGGTTTGGAGACTGCACCGTGGTATTTCACTCTCAGATCCAGCTGTGCAGTGCAGGAGGTGGAGAAGAGTGAGTCCTTACTTCAGTAAGTGGTGAGGAAGATGTGACGTACACGTGACATGGAAAGCTGCTGCATTGCCACAGTGAGACCATGAGACATTAGCTGAACCAAAGCCCATCCAGGATCCTGTCTTCACACTGGCTGAAAGAGGATGCCCTAGGTGGCCTCTTCTGACTGTGTAATGGGAATTATTGTGGTCTCGGTTGGGTCTTAGTCACGGCATGGGATGCTGTGCTATCCTGGATCCTGAGGTGAAATGTGTAGCTGCTCCTAACAACAGGTGAAGTGTGCTATGGAGAAGGGCTTGGACAGCATTATCACTTGGGTGGGCCTGATGGATTCTGCATGGTACGTGCAATGTATCATTCACTTTGAGATTTGAAGCATGTCAGAAATATAGGTGAACTTTGTAATGTACTTGAAAAAAGCCTGTGCTGAGCTTGTGAGTGCAAAGTGCTGTGTGCTCTTGCAGAGAGTGAGCTCTTTAGAGGACAAGAGGAAGGGTGAGAAGAGGACAGGAGAAGAAATGTCTTGGCCCAATAGGCCAGCACAGGAGTGAGTGTAGAAGCAAGTGTCCGTGCATGATCTGCCAGACTGGTAGTACTTGTAAGAGGGGAGCACTGCACGATTCCTCTGAGGCTTGAAGCTCAGACCTGGGCCTTGAGTAGGACAACTCTTCTCCCCAAAGCTATTAGGTGCTGCGGAGATGTAGTAAATACCACTGTTGTGTTGGGAACACTAGTGGCCAACATCAGTGACACTTGGATGTTCCTTTGCTTTCGCTCAATGCAGGAGGAGGGTACTAAAGATTTCTGATGGCATCCAGCACCTGGGCAGCCTGCGTTGGGAGCTGGCTCTGTGTCTCTTGCTGGCGTGGATCATCTGTTACTTCTGCATTTGGAAAGGGGTCAAGTCCACAGGCAAGGTGAGTCCTTGGTTCAGAACAAGCCCTTTCCCTTGATCACAGCTGGAGTGCTTGATCTACTCACCTTTTGTATGTTCAGAGAGGTCCTAGGGATCCTTTGGGAACCACCCTCTGAACATGTTGGTGGGTGTTTGTGGGGCTCAACTTGCAGCAGGAGCGTGTGTTTTGGCTAGGAAAGGATGGGACTTCTGAGATGTCTCAGAGCTTTAACTTCCAAGATGTATATCCCCATCTGGTCCCTCTCCATCCTCAAGCCTAGGAGATCCTGCAGCCTTCCTATTTATGGAGTAGTTCCCTTCCCTCCCCTCCCACAACAGTGTGAACAATCAGTGTATTTTTGCCTCTGCTGACAAGTGCAGCTGGAAATCTTCAAATTCATTAGGTAGTAACAAAGGTAACTCTGATGGCCTCAAAGCCCTCTCTGTCTCATTGCCAAGAGGATTTTTTCTTTTATTTTGTCCCACTTCTTCCTACAGTTGCTCGTATTCCCCAAAAATAAAAGTCTTCTCCTTTCCCCCACTACACCAGTCACCACAGAGGTATTTTTTTGAATGCTTCTGGGAAGGGTTGGTGTGATTGTCCAGCTCCATCTCATGCTCCCTCTATTTCAGACTGCACCGCTGTCATTTGCATTGACCCCATTACTTAGTTTCTGCTACTGCCTCCTGACCCATTCCTAGATAGCTTTGTCTGGAGCCAGCAAGAATAGATAGCAGTGGAAAGGTTTGGTAAATTATCTAAATGGTGTCTTCTCTGCATGCTTTGAACAAGACATCATGTGTGATGAGGTGTAAATTTTAGCTGCATCCATTTGTTGTTGGCATGGGTGTTAAGTTTCTCCTGCTTCCAGAATGGTCTGGGATTATGAAACATGACAGGGAAATCAAGCAGCTTGCATGGATTATGTTTTCTGGTTTCCATGGAGTAAAATTAGAAGAAAAGAGCAACTGCTTGCTGTGGTGGCCTGATAAAAGAAAGCAGAGACAGTCTTAATAACAGCAAATATGATACTGAGATACAGCAAACAGAGAGTGGGAAGTGCTGAGAACAAATTCAATCTATTTTAGATACAAGTTCTAGGTTAAATGCAAGTGCTTTTTAGCAAAAAGGGCTAACGATGGGGAGTTGTCATCTTAAACAGAAACCTTTCAGTAAAGCAAGAGTGTTCCCAGGTTTATCAACCCACCACATATTTAATAATCCAACTGAAATGATGGCTGTGGGAATACAGGCCTACTAGGAAAGAGATAAACCTTAGTTCTGAGGATTTGCCCTTGTGGAGAGGCAAACACCGTGAGCTGAAATCACCCTACTCAGTACAGCAGTGGCAGTTCGCATCTTCTGACACCGGGACTGCCCGTCTGTGGGGAGCGTTCACAGATGCAGGAGGTTGTCACAGATGGAACCACTTTGCTGAGGCATGTGGATCAAGTTCAAATAAAACCCTAGATGTTGTTGGCCAGCATGTGACAGAATGATCACACTGATCCCGGCAAGGTTCCTGGTGATGTAGTTAGTGCTAACAATGACCAAGAAATAAAAAGATTGGGTCTGAGCCAAGAACTGAGTAATATCTCATTGGATCCAGATGCTCCTGTTGTTAGAGGGAAGTTTCACACTCTTAATCCAGCAAAACATTCTCCAAGTTCAGGCCTCTGGTCTCAGTGCAGATGTGAGTGACTGTTGAGTGAAAAGCTTAACACGCTCGCTCCAACAGGCTGCAAAGCACATAGGACGTTACCAAAATGTGAATCCAAATCATATGCCAGACAGCTACCAGTTTGTGTTCTGAGCTCCGAAAACTGATGTTATTTAGAAATTCAGCCGACAATGTACAACCTGGCATCCTGGAAGAAAGTGCACTAAGGTCCGAAGTCAATGGGCTGGTTTTATGTGGTTTTTTTTTTTGTTTTTAATCTTGCTTTCATGAGCTGAAAAAGATTAGACTCGCATCCTGTCATTTCCTAAAAGAAGAATTTAATTGTGTGGTAAATATGGGGATGACTGTTCAACTCACAGGACCTGCAGATTTGATTAACTATCACTGAAATGCTCTATATCAGGAACTCCTTGAAAATTTGAGAATGAAGGGAATTATGGTGTTTACCTGTGTTGAAGGATGCTGTCCCTTCTTTCCTTCGATGTTCAGGATGCAGATTCAAAGAGACAATGATGGATCTGCACACACACATCTCAGGCAGTCAGGAGCCCCAGCAAGGTTTGTTTTTTTTTCACCAACCTCTGGCATTACCCAAGACTGCTGTGATATGTAGAGTAGGGCACATGAAATGCACAGAAAACCTGTAGCTGAAGGCCGAGATGATAATTAGTAGTGTGTTTTTCCAAGGATGAGATCTCTCTCAAATCCTGTTCTTCTGCTTTACAAAACAATCACTGAAGAGTTTGTATTTTGGCTTAGAGGAGGACTCACATTGCAGCATCAAGTTCTTTGGATGTTGTTTTATTCAAATGGAGTACAAATGAGTCAATCCAGAAAAAAACTCTTTTTGAATCACTACTCCGACCATAAGGGTTACCCAAAAGCAGAGCAAAAGTGGTTATACTGTCCAGGGAAACCATAAGCTCATGCTTAGTAAGACCTTCTCTAATGCAAAAGCTTCCATAGCTGTGGCAGAGCTTGCGCCCCCCACTCAGGAATGGGGTGGGCTTTAGGTGGATTTTGAAACAACTCATTCTGGATGGATGGGTAAGTGTGAGAAATAGATCTTTTCACACCATTACATTTTGCGGTTCCTCCAGAGATGAGCTTTAGCTCTCCGGTGCGTAACTGCCAAAGCCAAGAAAAGAGCTGTAGGGTAGCGTTCAGGTGAAGCATGTCGATGTGGAACCTCAATCGGCACATCCACACAGGAAGAACTTGAAGGAGTAACAATTCTTTTTTTCACCTAGCATGATACCACAGGTTGAATAACTGGTTTTCAAGGTGGTCAGTAAGTCTTGAAGGTGCAGGAGCAATGCAAAGGGAATAGTGCCACTACTTGACTTGCTGGAGAGGCTGCCGAGCCCTTGATGTCAGTTTGCTTGTGTGGGAAACACGACTACAACGTGGTGTTGTCCGCACGCTACAGCAATTAGCCTGAACATTTCTGCAAGTACCCTGGTCATCCCCAGATGAAGTGCTAGATTTACCAGATGTGGAGTCCCTGAAAGGCTTCGGTGATACTGGCCTGCAGCATTCCCCCAAGGGACACGGCTCCTTTGATAGAGGAAGGGATTTCAACCCTACCCGAGTATGTCTGCATTGCTCATGGGGCTGGGGGTGTAAAAAGCAAGAGGACACCGGTTAAAGGTCCTGTTTGGGTCTGTGTCCTTGGCAGCAAGTTTGAGATGTGCTGCCCTGCTTTGCCTGAAGCGCCCACATTGGGTGTTTGGACAGGGGTCAGTCAGAGGCAGCGGCTGCGAGTCACCACACTGGGGAATGGTGGGCACAAGCCAGTTGCCAGTGCCAGCCCTGAGTGGGGGGCCCCCAGTGTTGTTCTTGGTGGTCCTTTGGTAGCAGTCCTGTTTCAAGGTGTATCTTTTACCTGCACACCCCTTCACCCTTGCCACTAAATGCTGTGCGGAAGAGACTTTCTGTGTGTGACTCAGACCTCTATTTGGGATAAGGATGTGCAGATGGATACTAGGGGCAGCTCCTTCTCAGATGCACACAGATACTACACCACTGACTTCAGCAGAGCTACTCTGACTCCAACCTGGTGACAGTTTGGCTCAAGATCTGGGTTGCTCTTAGGATTAGAAAGGTTTTCTCTGGCTCCAGACGCACCATGGCACATGACAAGTTTCCTGGGAGTATTTTAAAATACATTTCTTTCTACTGCAGATGACAGCAAGATGTGTGTTGAGGCAGCCCGACACATCGCCCGATGCTGCCCATCTCCCCCATCCTGGGTGTCAGTGCTGTGTGCTCTGGCCCATGCTGCTCACTCACACTTATCCCTTTGTCCTCCTCCTAGGTGGTGTATTTCACAGCCACCTTCCCATACCTCATGCTGATCGTTCTGCTGATCAGGGGAGTCACCCTGCCTGGGGCATCCCAAGGAATCCTGTTTTACCTTTATCCAGACCTCAGCCGCCTTGGAGACCCCCAGGTAAGGTGGAGGGGGGACCAAATGGCTGGGCTGTGCTTGCATGGATGCCTGTGGCTGTCCTCTCTCCCTCTTTTTCTCACTCTTTTTTTTTCCAGTTTCTTCTTTCTGTCTTCTTCTTTTCCTCTCTGCGGGCATAAAGGCAGAGCTGTGATATTGGCGCGTACTCTGACGATCGCTGTGCTTTCTCGCCTTCACCCGTGCTGTTACCATGTTTTCTAGGCTGAGGTGAGTCTGAATTGCTGGGGTTATGGGCAGTGGGATTTAATCCTTCATCACGAGTGGTGCCAACTGTCCCTCCCCTTTCTTGGAGAGTCTCCTCTGCTGTGGAGGCAGCCGGTGCATGGGGAGCCGTTCCGCACCATGCCAGCAGCATGCAGGAATAAGCCCTGCTCCTGGCATGCTTTCTCTGGCTTCCCTGGGAAGCATGCCAGGTGCGTGGATGGTGGGAGCTGTGGCATGCTGCAGCAGCAGTCCCCGGGACGCAACCGCCCTCCTCGCTTCCCAGTCCGTGGTGAGAAATTCCTGCCTGTCTGACAGGAGGGTCAGCGCCCAACTGCTGCTTTTAATCTCTTTGGGACAAGTTTTTCCATGTTAAATCCTAGCTCCAGCTGAGCTGCTGTACCAGTCTTTGTGTGAAGGTGTTTCCAAAGGAGATTAAAGGGTGCCTGCCTGGAAAATAGGCCAGCAAAACCCTTCATAACCCCATTAACTCTTTCTGGTCTAGTCCCCACGCTGCCTTAGTTATTGATTTTGTAAACAGTGGCGTAAGTGCCGAGAGAGGAGTGTCTCCAGCTGGTCTGCCATTCCTGATGGAGGAAAGAGGATCCCTTTTCCCTGTGGGTGGGGGTAGCAGCATGTCAGGGACTGGAGGACATCCCTGGATCCTGCCTGTGCCACTGGTACAGTGTGACTGCACAAATCAGTTTAACTTACAGCTTCCTATCCAGGAAGCTAAACACAAGGGTCCAGTTTCCAGCTCCAGGCATTCTGGTTTTTATCATGGGAAGGACTTGGAGTTCCTGCTCAGCTCTCTGGAAGTCACTCTCTGGTCAAGGCTGTGCCTGATTAGGGTGTGAAAATCCTCCTTTTACAGTGCTGGTTGTTGCCCTGCTCTCTTGGTTTGGTTGGTCTGTGGAGAGGAGGAGGGTAGGACAGCTGCTACTGTGGTGTGATGGTGCAGCAAGGCGTGCAAGGGGGTGAGGGCAGGCCTGTATTTGCAGAGTTTGTGACTCCATTTGTGCTGATGAGGTGCAAGAGACTTCTGAAATGAAATGACATGACCGAATGGTGGTCATTCACTTATGAAAAGTCCTGTTGTTACTGTGGCTGTGTCGCCCAGGGGACTGAATTAAACCACTTCAGGCTTGGCATGGTTTTGCTGGTGCTAGCTGTGTCCTCATTAGGTCTGTCCTGGCAAACTTTTCCAATTACAGCCTGAGCTTTAGAAGTACAGCTTCCTTCCAGCCTGGAAAATGCTAATGCACTGGTGGAAAGGCAGAGTAACCCTTCAGAGCAAGAGCACATCCTCAAGGGGGGGAGGAAAACTTGCTCCTCCTTCCCTGAATCCGTCACTCCTAGATCAATGCTTCACTTCTGTGAGAGAAAAGCAGGAGCTGATAGCAGTAGTTGCCTTCCTCCAGCGTGCTTTAACTCTCCTATTGAACGGGGGAGCAGAGCTTGGTGTTTCTCTCATGGTTTCCCATCAGAGAGGGAAGGGAAGGGTTAGCGCCCCAAGCCGCACACATGCGCAGCTGTGCCCCCCCCCTCTCTGCGCAGGGACAATGTGAGTCCTGCCAGCCCATCGGGGCCAAGTCGATTATAATTGATTTGTGCTCCGAGGACGGGGAGCTGTAATTGTTTACTCGCGATCCTGCACCGCCTGGAAAAACGGAAGATTCTTTAGTGCCTGGGAAGAGACTGTGGAAATTAAAAAGAAATTTAAAAATACCCTCTCCGGACTGAGCCTTACGATAAGGCATCTCCATGGGAGGCTTAAACAAAGGGCAAACAACGTACCAAGGGGACAAAATCAAAACTCCTTTGAAGTATATGAAAAACTAGGTGAAAAGAGGGGATGAATTATTTAGCAGATTCTACCAGGGGAGCAGCAGCAGCTGAGATGTGATTAAGTGTCAGAATATCAGACTGGTGTGTGGAAATCATTACTTTTCACCTGCCAAGTAACCTTGGCCGCAACTGGGGAATCCTGCCTCTGAGAGCTCAGATTAGCTGATTGACGGTGATCTCTTCTGACCGTGAAGTCTACAATGCCCTAAATCTCCACCCATCTTCATTTTCTAAATCTATTCAATGCTTATAATTTAAAAGGTAAATACAGTGCGTTTGATTGGTAGTTCAGACTATACAGAGGAACTGCCAAACAAAAGGTTTGGAGAATGATGTCCAGTTCTGCTCGATTACAAGCAGATAACAGCAAAACTACTGAAGAGAGCATCTCTTGTGAACTGTAAGTCGCCAAACTAAAACCTCTACAAAATGAGCACCATTGTTTTTCATTTGTATAATATTTAGTATTATTATGTTAGCATGACTCCAAACTTTTTCCCCGCTCCTTGATTGCGTTTTGTGTGGTCCAGAAGGTTTCTGCTTATTTCAGTGTGGGTTGTGTTTTAACTGAAAGGGGGTCTCAACATTGTTCACCATTTTCACTTTTAATCACTCTGCCCTTTGCAATTACATTTGCAGCAATTTTATCACTTGTTTATTTCAGTAGATAGTGCTGGCGATCTATGGATGTGACAGAGGAGGAGGATCCACAGTGGGATCCTCTAGTGGGAAGCTGAAACAAGGAATTCAGAATAGAAATAAGGTTTACGTGTGGGAAATGTGTCATTAGGAGAACTTTTCTCAGGTGCTGGCAGGCTCTCTGTCATTTGATTGCTTTCATACCACAACCAGGCACCGTTTTAATAGATTTAAAGAGAGGACTGATGGGTGGGCTTGATGCAGAAAGTGACAGCTATGCGTTTGAGTTTGCTTTGAAGAGAAGAAATATAATTATCTCATTTTGCTCTGGTATCAATTCTCAAGCGATTTTAGCTAAATTTCATTATATTTAATGAGTGAGAATGGAGAAGGAGTTAAATTCATCAGCCTCTAACCCTACCTTTCTCTAGAAAAGCAGCAAATATTTCTCAAAACCTCCTACTCGTTTTCCTCTCGAAATTTCCAGAAAACCCACCATCATGCAGTATGTGCTTGTACTTTATTCAGTCTTTATACAAAGGAAGAACTTTCTGTGGCAAGTTGATCTCCATCCAGCCCAGACATGCTGAAGGCCCCCTGTGGGGGCTGTGCCTCTGGTCCTGGGGGTGGTGCCAAGGACCAGCAGCGCACCCGCAGCTTTGCGGACACCCTGTAAGCAGTCCCCACCGCCTCACCAGACACATGACCCACACACCACCTTGCAAGGATGCCCAGACTTCCTCTGCGAAGCTAAATCCAGGGCATGACCTTCACCCAGCCTCCGTTTATCGTTATCTCGCCCTCTCTCATCTGCACTGCTTTTCAAATAATCCTCCCTATGTCCTTCTCGCCCATTTCCCTGGCAGTTGTCTTTTGGAGCAGCGTTTGCCTCTGCAGAGCGCCCGCAGGCTCCCGCTTTCTGAGGGATGTAACAGGAAGGGGAGGCAAGAGAGGAAGGTGCGCTCAGGCTTTCGGGGTACTATCTGCTGTGCCTGCGGCTGGAGAGAGAGGTTGCCAGAGTCTGGCTCATAGTTTGTTCTCAAGCAGCTCTTGCTGTCTAGGCTGTGCTGAGGATAAGCCTCTGGGGCCACCACAGGGAGGATGGGAGGTGCATGCATCTTAACGGGGCTGTGACCTTCTGGGTTAACCATGGGCCACCACAGCCATGCTGGGGAAAGAAGTCGGAAACCCCAGATCCATTCCAAATTCAGGCCCCTCCTACTGCTGCTCCACGGCCAGCGAGAGCCGCTGCTTCCCAGCAAGAGGGGAGGGCAACTGTCGGCCTGCTAAATATTATTTGTTCCCCTTATTTATTTTTTTTCCCAGCAAGCCTTTAACTTGTGCGCTTGGTTTGTACTGTTGTCGGCCCCCCGCTTCCCTTTTCTGAAGGCGAGCGTGTTTGTTTTCGTGCCGGAGGATGACCCGCTGCGCCTGTGCGTGGATGTGTGCGATGGCGGGGCTGCGCTGGCACCGTGCGCTCGCTCCTGTCGTGTGCCCTCACACCCCAGCCTGGGGCCCCATGCCCCCCAGCCCCCGCAGAAGATCTATGGAGGGTCTGCGAGCCCAAGCACCACTGCCCACCCTTCCTGAGGGGCAGAGGGCAGGTACCAAGCAGCGGGGAGGGAGAGCTTGTGGTTCCTGCAGCGAGCTGGCGGGGCTCAGGCCTGACGTCCTCTCTTCTGCCTTGCTGGACCAATGCATCTGCATGGGGTGCACCACAGCTGTATTTACCTTGTGGGTCTTTCTCCTCCTACTCCAACGTCTCTTGCCAGCCCTGCTGGTGTGGGACCTGGGTGGCTGGCCGGCCGTGGCCGCACAGCCCTGCTGAGCCTGATCTCAGTGCTGACATAGCAGAAAGGAATAAAGCCATCTTTCTGTCCGCCCGAGAGTAGCAGGCAGGGTGGAGTGTAAAGCCTGGCTTCCCAGGCAGCAAGGAGCATCCCTCAGAGCACCCCTTGCCCCTCCTCACCACCCGGGGACAGGCAGCTGTGCTCTTCAGGATGAACCAGAAACCTGTTTGTTTTCTTGCGGTGTTTAAATAAATGCGGCAGTGGGAAGGCCCTCCTGGGTGTAAAATGTCCCTGTGGGTCAGCAGGTGTGGGGGTTGCATGAGGTCAGCGCTCTCTAGCGCGGCATTGTTGAGGCCTTTAGTGCCATCTCAGGGAGATTAACTGGGGAATAAAGTCCTGGCCTTCCACTCCCAGGGAGCTCATCAATATATTTTTCTGAGCAACTCAGGCTTGGGACTGGAAACTTGATGTTTGACCAGGCATAGGGTGGGCAGCAGGACCAGGAATGTTTTACAGAAGTGGCAGTGACTCATTCCCTACCTCCTCTCTCCTGAACTAAGTGAGGATGAGGGAAAGCGTTGGCTTGGGCCGTGCAGCACGTCAGTGGGCTCTTCACAGCAGGGTGCCAGGGCTGCGCTGCCTGACGCCGTTGCCGTGCTCTGGGGCGTGGACCGGGCCAATCCTGAAGGAAAGGAGAAAAGCGATAGTCTGGAAGCGGTGCCCTGGGCATCCTGAAGTGAAATTTTAGCAAACAAGATCTCCCTTTTTAAGGCTGGGCTGAAGCGATGTGTGCATGGTGCAGCAGGTGGCTGGTGAATGGCATCAGCACCCAGGGGCTGACTCGTGAGCAGTGATGCCGGGAGAGAAGGGAATGCTGGCTGAACTGTATCTCAGGGTTTGGGTGATTTTTTGCTCTCTGCTTTGCATTACGCTCTGCGTGACTCCCCAAGCAGCGTGTACCCGCTCCATGCTGTGTCATCTCTGCTTGCTGATGGGGACGGTTTGGCGCTTCGCAGCACAGCACCTGTATTTGATGTATGACATACGTGAGGGATCAATAACATTCTGCTTGAAAAAAGTCTTTACCGTTATTTGTAAGTGCTTTGAGATTTACCTTAGGAGGGATTTGGTTCGGTACGGGGGCTATTAAATTCCAGTACATGTAATAAAGTGAATATTGCTGAGAAATTAAAGGGCAAAGGAATGTGTCCTCTTATAGGCCATAACCATCTTGGATAACTGCAGCTCAGGTATGAAGGCTGTGGCTGAAAACAGAGAGTAGGAGGTTATTACGAACTGGAGTAAACAACATGTTCAAGGAAATTGAGTTATGAATTAAATAAACTGGATTGCTTAGAGAACTGCAGACAGCAATCAAATCAAAATACTCATGCTACCAATGTGCCAGCAAAATCTGAACATGATGAACTTTACCAGTCTCTTTGGGAGCAATGACCAGGGAACAGCAGCATACTTTTATCTTCAGGGGAAAAGAGAGCCCTGCCTGACCCTAGTGAGCCCCTTTAGTCAGAATGGAAATATTAAAGTAATGAGAGGCTGTTGATTAGCAGCACAGGAGGGAAAGGGAGTGCTTTGAGGGGCTGAAAAAATATTTCTGATTCATTGCAGGAAGAGAAATGAGCACAGGCAGCAGGTTGGGGAAGGAAGATTTGGATTGCCATTTTCTGAAGCAGGTGATCTGCGTAGCCCCTGTGACCCCACAGGGCCAGGGGAGCAGCAGTGCTTCTTGTGAGGAGCTTCAGGAGGAGACTGGGCCACAAATGGACTGAGGCCCCTTCGAATCCCAGTGATCCTGAAGTCCTGGGACTTGTTGCCACTGCTCAGCTCCATTACTAGTGGCTCAGGAGCACCCACATCATCAGTCTGGTTGCAGTCCATTGACCCCCCAAGCAATCTGGGAACATCCAAGGGGCTAGGAAGGATGCAAAGGTGGCTTAGTCTTTGGTCTGAGAGCTGCAGTAACCTTTTAAAATGGGAAATAAAGTGCTTGCAGCCCGACAGGGTGCTCACAGTCATGCTGACTAAGCAGGATCATAAACTCTGCAAGCCAAGCAATTTCACGGTTTCGGCCACAGGCGGCCTTGCTTCAAATGGGAGCATACGCTAAGGTGGGTCCTGTATTCCCTGAAGACTTCCCTTGAGACTGGGCTCCCACACAAACCAGTGTGCACTCCATGGCTGTTGTGTTGGGCAGAGCAGGCAGCAGAGAAGGGAGCCCACAAACCCTACGCTAGTCTCTGCTACGCAGTCGAGGGTATCGCTGGGTTTTAGAAATGAGCCACTTCATAAGCCCCAGGGCTAATGAAGCTTGGTGACTCGATACTTGGCTTCTACCATGGCTGGTAAAGTACCAGCTCTTTTCCTACTCCCGGGATAGTTCTCATGTCTCTTACTTGTGTGATTTATCTGGTATTTAACACGGGCTGACTCTTCCTCTCTGTAGCTTTCTGCTCAGCCAGGATGCAGAGTTTCCTGTCTTTATCCTGTTCCTTGACTTGTGAAATCCACAGGTAGTTGACATCCTTGAGGTTTCTACCAACTCTTAAAGCTGGTTGACATTTGTCAGTTAGGCCCAATGTTACGACAAGTGTTGGGTAGGCAATTTGATGATAAAAGTATTGTTATTTTGATAAATTGAGCTACAAGGGTTCCAAAACCCATGAGACAGTGTGATTCAAGCTCGAATTTGATCAAAACCCAGAACTCTAGCAACGAACAGCAAAAAAAAAATAAAATAAAAAATTAAACCTAAAAATGATTTTACCTCAATTTGTGCAAAGATGCCTAAATTATTGATGCAAAAGTGTCAACTGGTCCAGCTCACCTCAGTGCCTGGCTATGCCTGAAAAGTGAAGGCTGTGCCCTTAATGCCCACAAGTACAGTGATGCTTTAGGAATCAATTACAAAAAGTGCTTGGATTTTTTGTTTTTTTTAATCTTTTTGAAATGCAAAAAAAAATGGACTAATAACCCATGCTCTAAACCTACCTCCCTGTGCTTCTCAAAAAAGAGTAGTGTCAAGTACTTTTTCAACATCCCAATGCCTCGAACTAGCTGTCCCAGTCCCACCTCATCATCTGTGCCTTCCCATGCTGCAAATCAAAGATTTTTTTGCATCCTTTGTGAGCAGGATTTCCGTCGACTGAAGAGGAGGTGGTGGGGCCAAACTGTAGCTGTGTTGCTTGCAGGACAGTCAAGGAAAGCAGTTTCACTGAATCTAACCCTAAGAGTGCTTTGTTTTCTCTCCGCATGGACTGCACTGCTGGATCTTGCAGCAGAGGGCAGGGAAAGGATTCGTTCTGTGCATCTGTCCCTTGAGCTAAACCCGGAACTTCCTTCAGAAAATCATAGCTAAGGAGATGATAACATCCATTCATAAGGCCCATCAGCCTAGGATGTGTGACATAGAGTCATTAAAACCACTGTGGTGCTTTCCATTGACTTCTGCTGTTTCCAGAGGGGGTCCTGGGACAAGGCTGGTATTTTGTCCAAGGGCTCACCAGCACTGCTGCTCTGGGGAAGAAGGGTATAGCCAAAGGGAGATTTCTCTCGTTAAAGTCATCCCGTTAATACTTCTATTATGCTTTTCTTTCCTGACTAGCTTCCCTTTTGTCTCTAGAATGTGGCTACCCTTCAGCACTGGTTGAATGATTGTCTTATCTCTATTTTATAAACCCCTTAGGAAGAAAGATCTGGGAAAACAGAGGGTTTAAATAATACTCTTTGTCATTGTTTTATTCCTCACTGTTGGTTCTTGCTTTTGCGGCTCTCTGCAGAAGGCAGTGGCAGTACTTCATTGGTGACTGCACGCAGCCAGGCTTTCAGATCAAATTTGGCATTGACAAATGCCAGCCTCGGAGCGCTGGGACATGTTACTGACAGTGAGAGCAAAGTGGAATCCAAAGCCGCCTCGTGGGACTAACAGTTTTCTTGTATTTTCTTTTACGAGCTGGCTTTTGCAAACAACTATTTGTTTCTAGCACTCCTCTCCTCCCTAGTTAATTTTCTAGATTTGAAGCCTTTAAATTAGGTCTTGAAGAGAAGGGCCACTATCAGATGCTGTATGTACCCGTGCCATCCAGTGGAAGACGAGGCTTGTCCAAGTCAGTTCCCCCTCCTCTGCTAGCAGAGGGCTCCTTCATTTCTCATGGGAAATATTTGTTCAGTCTCTTGCTGCTGGGGGACTCTGGAGAGTCACAGGGCTCTGCAGATTTGTCTAAGGAAGAAGGGAGGTGATGATGATGATGATGAAGAGCTATATGTGCTGTGGGTTTGCAAGGCTCCTGGTGCATCCTTTCCCTCTGGCACTGTTAGCACTCCCTGGGTGCCTCACTGAGCACTGCAGTTCCTGGCACTGTATAACCTGTCCCCACAAAAGACTTGTCTAACGGGTATTGCTGACCTCCTGACCACTGTCCTTTCTGCTGGTTATGGCAGCCCCCAAGGCTCTGCCGCTTCGCATCCATGCAGTGTCTGCGCTGTGTGCTGGCCTTGTCTTCTCACCTGTGTTTGAATCTCCCTTGCAGGTCTGGATGGATGCCGGGACTCAAATCTTCTTTTCGTATGCAATTTGTCTGGGATGCCTGACAGCTCTGGGAAGCTATAACAAATACCATAACAACTGCTACAGGTAACTGGAGCACGGCCCTGCTGCCTAGAGCTTTCCCCTCCCTGAATATCAGCGTACATTGGCTGATGAACTGCTGGAGGCTACTGGTCCTTTGAAATGTCACATTTTCTGTTTCTGCTCAAGGTGTAAGAAAACTCTTTTCTGGTGTTTTCCTCCCCACCCCCAAATCCAGCTCCTTGCGCTTTTTTCACAAGAGAACTTTCTGACCACCCCACGGATGACAAACTCCCTCTTTCACACCAGATGAGACTCAGCGAAGACAGATCCTTTTCACTAGCTTCACAACCCCAGTGCATGTCACGACCTCCCCTACTGCATGGATGCATGAGCAGCCATGAGGGAAGCAGAGTTGAGAGTTTTAGTAGCTCCAGACTAGAGTCCTTTCACCTTGTGATTTATCCTTCCTAAGTTAATTTGAACCTAAAGTCTTGTGCAGTTGTCAGTGCTCTGGTTCCTCTGCGCTATCTATGGTCTACATATATTCCTGCAGATAGGAATTCTCTTTCTTGTGTACTCTCCTTGTGCTGGACTGCCCTTGAAGAGAGATGGGCCAGATTGCCAAATAGAATCAGGCTGTCAAGTTGAAGTTGTCAGGTGAAAATAAACTCATTTTGCTGTAGATGTATCCAGCATGTGGAACTGGATCCTCAGGGGTAAAAGGCTAATGTGAACGGTAGAGGCCACCTCTAGATAAAGCTACCCATCTTCCTTCCTACCTTTTCTCTGCTGACAATGTTGTTCCTGACGCTGGATTCTTCCTCCACCTTTTAAATCCAATCATTGTTACTGCGGAAGGTCCAGGCAGACCACTGGCTACACCGTCCTTGCTTGGCATGTTTCTCTCTCCTCATCTTAGAAGTTCACTCGTGCTGTAGGGATGCCTCCCCAACAGCAGCTGGGCTGGGACTCCTCTTCCTTTTCATGTCCCTTTTCCCAGATGCAGTTTTGAGAGAAAAAGCACTGGCAAAAGAAGAGGTGATGTATTTGGCTTTGGCCTGCTGCATGTCCTTGGGCACTAGCCCTCTGCATCTCCAGCCTGGATGTGTAACACAGATGATGACGGGGGCTGCTTAGCAGCAGGGTTGTAAAGAGCTTCTGTAGCTGCAGATGGGAGATGCTATAGAAAGGAGAGATAAGTCTGCACACAAACCTTTTATGCCGTTTGCCTTTGCTGGGGAAGTTGTTCTTAGTTTTGGTGTTTGACATCTGAGCAGCCTGTTCCCGGGCATGGATCCAGTTTTAATGAGTCGGTCCTGTGCTCTGCAGCCTTGATTTGCATAGGAAGACAGGGCCAGGCTATAGCAGGGTGGACTATTGTCTCAGTTATCCCGAGTCAGTTGTAACCTTTGGTGACCTGGAAGAGAAAAGGATGTGAGCAGGAGGGATCATTGTTTGTGTGGCAGCAGCCCAAGATGGCTCCAAATGGCATAGGCCTTGTCTCATTTCCTGGGACAGTAAGGAATGTCATCAGGGCTCTCAAGCTCCCTTTCAAGTGAAAATCTGGAGAGATGGCTTTGCTCTGACCATTCTCTGCATGTTACCCTCCATGTCACACCCCTTCCCACCTGCCAAGTGACTAGTGAGCACCTTCCAGCTCATGCCTTCCTCCCTTCCAAGGAGAGCTTGACCTGTCACGTGTACATCTAGGGGAAAGAGGGAGAAACATCAGGAAGGAAGAGGAACTATCTGAAATCAAACAGAAGTTGTATAAAATGACTGAGAATATAATCTGAGTGGGGAGCAGGCAGTTTATAGCATCAGGAGAAACAAGGCCCTGGTGTGGGCTTCCTACTGGGCTAGCATGACCTTCCTTACAGCCAGGAGATTCGTGGGGACTCACCCGCTTTCAGTCTCTCCTGCCCTAGAAACCAAGCGCAAAGGCAGAGCAATGGTGTTAGGTGCTGTGCTGTCCTTGAAAATGCAAAGATCTCTACTTTGGAAGAATAAATCTGAATTCGTGTGGCATAGATGCTCTGCATGAACTATATTTTTTCTCTAGAAATAGTTGCAGACTGTGAATAGATCTAGTTAACGTGCAGGGAGGAGTATGAAGGCCCCAAAATGCTGGATACCTGAAGACCGATACCAGAAAATCATGCTGGATTTGCAGAGCGGCATTTAATAAAGTCAGAGCAGGCCATGAAATGCCGGAAGGGGTGCGTTCGGTTTGATTCAGAATATCTTGGAAAGATGCTGCAAATGTTATTGTTGTCCCCAGGGTTGCAGTCACAGCTAGGGAGACTGGAGCGTGAAAAGGAATTGGATAGATAAGAGATGTTTAGTTTAAAGAGTAGATGGATGAGAATGAGATGAAACAGAGCCAAAAGGGAACAGATCACAGGAAATAAATTGGATGGCTTTGTTCATATTTTTCTCATAAAGCAAGGACCAGGAGATATCTAGTAGTTCTGAGAACCAAGAAGATTGTAACTGGTCTGAGAAATCTATTAAAGAAAAAAAACCAACATGTCCTCTTTTTAGACAAAAATAATCTCTGGTACTCTCTGCTACAGGAGGAACCAGAGGAGAGAAAGGCAAAAAGAAACAAATCAGGCATTTAGATGTGTAGCAACGCTATCTCATGAGCGAAGAGCTTTGGCGAGGAATACATCTTTGTGCTGTCCTCGGAGCAGGCTTTCTCTGAGAGAGGCTTCTGCTGTATTGCCCACCCTGGGGCATCCTCCTGCAGCTCCTGGTGACGAGCTGAGCTGGGACAGAGGCTCTGCTGTGGGCAGAAGAGTTGGAGTTGCCCTGGGGGTCTGCTGTGGGGTGTGGGTCATACCTGGACCCCCACCTAGTTGATGTTGTGCTCCCTCCTCCCAGGGACTGCGTAGCCCTCTGTTTCCTCAACAGTGGCACCAGCTTCGTGGCCGGCTTTGCCATCTTCTCCATCCTGGGCTTCATGGCGAGAGAGCAGGGCGTGCCCATCGCCGAGGTGGCCGAGTCAGGTGAGTGGGGCTGCGGTGTGAGGGGGCCACGGGGGTGTTGCTGCTTGTCCCCCCTCACCACGGGGAACCATACCCACTCTGGGGGAGATGATATTGCAGCTGCAGGTTTTCCTCCTGGTGGGCGGTTCTGCTTTCTGCCTCCAAAAACCAGGAAGAAACAAATGCATGCTCCTGAAATATGAAGATGCAACAGCTGTATCATGAGGTCGATAGAAGCTGCCTTGTTTAGGGTTAGGCAGCTACTGCCACTCGGCGAGGGGACGAGGTGCCTGCATGGCATATGCCCTGGCTTGTGCCGTGCTCCCCTGGGCTCAGAGGCTTTCCCTGGCTCCCAGCCCTCACAATGGCAATGCAGCCAGAGCTTGCTCTGTCCCTTTGCCCTCCCTTTGTGCCGGGCTCCTCAGCCTCTCAAGGAGGCTGGTACAGCGGCAGTGAGAGGCTCTAGGCTGAGTCTTGGCCGAGTGGCTGCCTCAGGTGGGTCCGCACCGGCCGTGCTGCGCGGCTGCCACTGCCATGCTGTTGCTCGCTCTGAAAACCCTTCTCCCTGCAGGGCCTGGCCTGGCATTCATCGCTTACCCTCGGGCTGTGGTCATGCTGCCCTTCTCCCCGCTCTGGGCATGCTGCTTCTTCCTGATGGTTGTCTTGCTGGGACTGGACAGCCAGGTAAAGGTGCAGGTGCAGGGTGGTTCCCCGCCAGAAAAAAAGTCGCTGTCCCTTTGGGATGGGCTTGAACTTGGCTGAGGTGGAGGCAGTCAGGATGGGCTAATGGAGGTGGGATTTCTGCTCTTTGCAGTTTGTCTGTGTGGAGAGCCTCGTCACAGCTCTTGTGGACATGTATCCCACCATCTTCCGCAAGAAGAACCGTCGGGAAACCCTCATCTTGTTGGTCTCCATCCTCTCCTATCTGGTCGGGTTGGTGATGCTCACAGAGGTATTTTGGGCTCAGACCACCTGTGTGGTGCTTGCTGGTCTGAATGCCTCCTGGCAGATGGGGCCTGGTGGGTGGTGGGATCATGGCATTCACATTTTTCCTTCCAGCCATCGCCCCTTGTGCCAGTCACAGTCCTGGCACTTCTCCTGCCAAGACTGGTAATTCGAGCTCTGGGCAGTCCGTGTTTTGGCTATAGATCTATTTTTACACAAGCCAAATCTTCACAGCTGTAGCCTGTTGCATAGTGAGAGGAGCATCTTTGCCCTCTTTACTACTGGGCGGAGCCACGTTAACACTTGGTGTAAGTAATCTTGGTGGGCCTGGACGCACCCCATCTCTGTTACATGGATTTCCTATATATTCCCCTTGTTGCAATCAATTGCCTGGGACTTAAACAGCTCTGGTTTAAAATCTTTAACTCCTCCTAGGAGTATAGGTGTGGGGATTAATGCTGCCACGAAGCTCTTTGCATCTTCTGTTTTCATTTAGGCATGATTTTGAAAAAGCTGCTTTCGATGTTGCGCCTGCAGCTTTATACCTGGACTCACCTGCAGGCCCAATTTGCAGACAGCCTCGCAGACCTGGGCAGGGACCCCTGAGCTGGGCTGCCGGGCTCTGGCAGCCTCTGGGCCCACAGCAGCAGGTGCTTGCAAAGCTGCACGCACAGCTACTTCCCTCTGCAAATTAGGCTAAAGTAAATCTGACGCGTTGTGTTTCTTAAGTGGGGTTCCACCCTCACTTCCCAGCTACAAGAGTTGCTTTGGTATTATCTTCTAAAATATCCCCATGACCTCTGGAAGTCCCTCTTGTGCTTTAGAATAAAGGGTTGCAGAGACTTCTGAGAGGAGGGTGGCTGCATGTCTCCATCAGGCCTCGAAGCACAAGGGACGTGACCTTTGCTATTGTCTAAAACCCTACCCCAGCGAGAGGAAGGTGCCTCCAGCTCTGGGGAAGATGTTGAGTTTGTTTCCTGCTCTGGCTGGAGCTCTTTGCCTGTGCCTGATTCCTCTTCCCTCTCTCCCTCCGCACCTCACCTCGCTGCCCGCTTGGCCCTTCCCAGGGTGGGATGTATGTCTTCCAGCTCTTTGATTACTATGCTGCCAGCGGCATGTGCCTGCTCTTTGTGGCCATCTTCGAGACTCTCTGCGTCGCCTGGGTCTATGGTGAGTATGAACCGGGGGCGGGTGTTCCCAGCTCTGACCTCTCAGGCTTTCGCTTGGCCCGTCCTCAAAATGCTGGTCTGTAGCTCATCTTGGCAATTGCTTCGCAGCGCAAGGCCAGCCTCTAAACCCCTGCTTTGGTGCCCCCGGACTCAGCTGGCAGGGGCTTCCTCACAGCAAGGCCCTGGGGGATCTGCTTGGCAGATATCCCCAGCATGTTCCTATGTGCCCCTGCTTTTGAGGCCCTCCTTCCTTGAGGACTTGAAGCTGGCTGGGAAATATTTTCCCAACTTGTGTATAGAGGAGTCTGAAACCCTCGAACATCTTTGAGAGTCCTCTGTCAGCCATGACATTCACAAGGGATGGGTAAAACCTGGGTTCATGTCCTAGCCTGGGAGATGCTGAGTGGCTGGCCCTGCTGACCCACTGGGCTGTTCTGGGGAGAGAGGATGTTAGTCCAGGACAGACTGAAGCTGGACATGCTTTTGGCAGGCTGCGTGACATGGCTGTCAGCTATGCTGAGGTTACTGCCTTGTCTTCTGGAGAGCACCCAAACAGTGGTGAAGCAGGATGCCAGACACGCGGACCCTGCTGCCCTGCTTCCCTGGTAGCAGCGAGGCATCCTTCCCCTCTTCCGCAGGTGCCGAGCGTTTCTACGATAACATTGAAGATATGATCGGCTACCGGCCATGGTCCATCATCAAATACTGCTGGCTTTTCATCACCCCAGCAGTTTGCATGGTGAGGGCCCACAGGAAGAGGAGCTGTGGGGAGGAAGATGGGCAGAGTCAGATGCCTCTGAGATACAGATACCTACATATATAGAGGGATGTGGTTCTGCATAGGGGGTTATGTGGCCTGTTCTATGAGAGCCTGTTCTATGTGTTTAGGATTTCTGGGGCCTCTCCCAACAGGGAGAGGGGCCCAGCTCAGCAGTGATAGAGGTGTCTGCTGGTGGGATGAGGTCCTTGCTGCCATGTCCTGTGCTGCACGTGGGGGATGTTCCAGCAAAGCTTGTTTGATTGGTGTCTCCTCTATTCCTGCCCCAGGGAGTTCGTTGTTACCACGAGACTCTGTACAGGTATAGACCTCTCTTGGCTAATGGTGTTGGTTTTGCAGCTCTTTGTCTCTTGGTTTCTTCCATTTTGCCAGGCAACCTTCCTGTTTTCTTTGGTCAAATACACTCCACTGACCTACAACAAGAAGTATGTGTACCCATGGTGGGGAGACACCCTGGGCTGGCTGCTGGCTCTCTCCTCCATGGTGTGCATCCCTCTCTGGATTGTCTACAAACTCTCCACCATCAAAGGCTCCCTCAGAGAGGTGAGGCTGATGCTCTGGGATGAGGGCATGGAGCTGTGCTTCTGTGTTGAAGTCCAGGCTTGCATTTGTGTGTTGCAGGTTAATTAGCAGAGACCCCAGAATAAATTGATTGTATGAGTACGTTGCTGTAGGGATGGAGTGGGGGGATCACTAGGAATTTGGAGTTTTTATCACAGCCTCAGTTCCCTGTGCCTGCCCAGCTCCCAGAGCTGCTGTGACCCATTGCTGCCTACCCTGGATGAGCACTGGGAGACCAGGGACCTGGCAACCCAGACCTTGCTCCAGACAGGCATCCAATCCCTGACATGGACCATGGTTTCAGGAGGAGGTTTCACACACACAGTCATAAATCTCCAGGATCTCATCCATTCTCTGCCTACCACAAGTGCTCAAGAATGGGTTGTGACAGCAATAGGCCCCTGGCTCCTGTGTCCAGCACAGACAGGGAGGAGGGGGCACAGCTGCAGGAGCATGGCAAAGGCCGTGCTGAATGACGTAGAGAGTAGCCTCTTGGGCACTTGCTGTCCTAGATAAAGCCAAACCTGTGTGCACAAGCTCTTTGCAGTCTGTGCTGATGAAGGTACTTGGGCACCAGCCTTTCTTTGGACTGCTTTCTAGCCCTGGCTTGGAGCAAACAGAGGACAGATTTTTCCTACCGCATCCCACGTCTCTTGTGTGCTTCGTGCTTGTCTTGGGACAAATGTTTGAAAGATAGGAGTTTGTCTCCTCGGCTTCTGAAGTGCTGACAATCGTTATCTGCCATTTAGGGACCAGACTGGCAGCTCTGCCTGGCTGGCTGAATGATACCCATGACTGGAAGAGGAGGGTCGAGGTTATCTTTTGTCCTTGAGACTGTGTTCATTACTTGCATTTGCCTTCCAGAGGCTCCGCCAACTCACCTGCCCACTTGAGGACTTGTCTTCCAGAACAAGCATGGGACAACCCCTTCCCTCTACCAGAGCTGGCCTCCTGATGCTGACAGAGCTCGAATCTCATTGCTAGGATCAGTGTGGCTCTCCCTCCCCCCAGGACAGTTTCTATACAGCCTTTACCACCTGTTGGATAACACAAGGATTCTTTACTCACTGAGGGGAGGATTTCTGGGCTGAGCTCCCTACCCTGGAAGATTTGAATGGCTGAGGAAGAGGCTACTGTGGAGATGGTCTGTGTGGAGTTAGCAATGCACCTTAATCCTCTCTCTGGAGAGGGGTCTGCAGAGGCAGACCAAGCACCAGTGTTCCTGAGCATCCCCAGCTTTCTGGTGGACGGAAAAGGAGGACTGATCCTGGAGTGGAGAGTGTCAGAGATGTGGCTTCAGTGTGGACTTCGGGAGCTTTTCCATTCATTCCATTAAACTCTTGTTTTTCCTCTCTAGATCTGCTCTGTCGCTGTTCTGTCTCCCCAGCATCCCTCGCTCGCATCACATTAGGCAGGATGTGTGTTAGAGGAGCCATGCTGGACATTTAGATCTGGATCTCTGTTGCAGTGGCACATCAATATGAGAGGGTGGCCAGAGGAGAGGAAGCTTGGTTAGAGTAAGAAGGAAAATAGGGGACACTGATTTGAAGGCCCCCGTAAGTGGTAGGCTGTGGGGTACCTAGATGGAGCGTGCAGTGCCACCTTCTGCTGGTGCCATTTCCAGCTCTTAGCCAAAAGAGTCATCTGGCTGATGAGTCACTGGGCTATTCCCAGGGTCTGAGAAGCGTGGGGGTTTGCGTTTTGCTTTGTGCAAATGAAGGATCATGGGAACCTCTCCCTCGTCTCTGCAAGTCTATGTCATTTTTTTGTACTTATTGCTTTCCAGATGCTCTAGAGCCAGTCATTTTGGTTTTCCTGTGTATGGAAGATGGGCTGCGTGGTTGAAGCAGAATCTGCATCTTATGTCAACAAACAGGGCCCCCCTCCATTTCCAGGCTGTTTGGATTTAAAAAAAAAAAAAAAAAAAGATACAAATCAAAGAGCTTTGTGTTTTAAGTGCTGTAGCCCCAGCATCCGAGGAGGGCAGCCAGAGGACACACAACCCCAGGGAGCTGGATGGCTCCCAGGAAACCCAGCGGCAGCTGGAGCCCGGGCAGAGCTGAGCCGACGGCCTGAGGCGCTCGGCTTCCCGAAGCGCACACGGACACGGCTGGGCGGAGAGAGGAAGGCGGGAATTAAAGCAGTCCACGCCAGTAGCCACAAGATGGCCCCAGGACTTCACCCGCCGCCCTGCGGGACGGGCTGAGGGCAGCCGGCAAGTCCTGCAGCCGGGCCGGGGTCCTCTGTTTGTCATCTCCCCTGCTTCGGAAGGCCCTCTGAGCTGGGTGGCTGCTCACTCGTAGGGTCCGGGGCAGCCGCTTCACCGGCTGTAGGGCTGGGGAGGCATTTTCTCCCGGGTCACGATGACCTGAGCGTTTCTCTCACCCCGTTGCCTGCTGGGGATTTCTCTGCTGGCTGCTGCCTCCCTCAGGGAACAGTGACCACAGTTGGGGGAAACAGTGGTCTAAGTCCCCGTGGACCTATAGGCAATGGCAAGTGATTTGGCTTGGTTTCCTTGGGCTCGATTTTCCCCAGTTTATTGTTGTTGGAGCCTGGTGACCTGAAGTGGGAGACAGGTTGATGATGGAAAGGGGCCATAAGCTTTCACTGAGAGATGGTGAAACTCTGGTGACCGCCAAGTACTGGGGGGATTGTTGCTGGGAGGGTTTCTGAGAGTGCAGATTTAATCTCCAGGAGGGAGAGCCCACTGATCTATGGTCCTCTGGGGCTTCATTACCTCTGTTCCAGAGTGCCTATGGAAACCTCATCTCATTTCCAGCTTGTTTTCCCTTTTCCCCAGCCCATTTACCATGAGGACATGAGGGCAGGTGGATTCCTTTACTAGGCTGCATGTGCAACCATGGGTGAACCCCCTGTAGTCAGTGGTCAGTCCTGAGTGTCCCCTGCCAAAAGCTGAGCTGCTGAGTTTCTGTGAGACTTCCTCCCTGCCTCTGGAGGATGTTGGTGATGTGAAGGCATAGGGCTGGGGAGTGGGAAGTCACAGATGAACTGGTTGTCAGAGTTTTCCTGGGCTGCCTCAAAGACTCAGAGCTCCAGGTTCCCCAGATGCCACAGCGCTTCATGGTGTTCATGTGTGAGCTGAGGGTAAGAAAGAGCTTAGAAACCCAGGGAAAACCCCTTTTGGAAGAGACTCACGGGGTGATGGATGATAGAGCCACCCAGCTGCCATGCCACTTGAATGTGCCACTAGCTGGTAGAAATTACTTCTAGAAATGAGTGAATGGAGTTCTCTTTTCTGTTGGCTTTTTGCATGATTCATATTAGAAGCTCCAACCACAGATATTTTTATTCATATAATTCTAATCTTAAAACAGAATGCTTTCATTTTCCAGTAATATCTATAAAAGATTTGTCATTCTTTGAAGATAGTTTAACCCTAACAGAAAATAGTAACTGTCCACAGCTATCTCCAAAATATGTCTGAGGTAGAAAGTCTGCTCAGCTGTCAGGCAAAGCGGGAGTCTGATGAGAGTCTTGTGACTTGCTTTATTTCAAAACAATCTGATGTCCAGTGAATTGGGCATGTGGTTTATTGATCTGGTTATATACGAGCCAGGAAACCTCCCAAGTCTGTGTTCCTACATGACCCAATTGCTGTAAAGCTTTGGATGATCTAGGAGTGGCAGATAAGCAAGAAAATCGAAGGTTTTGCTCGGCATTCTTAAATAAATGTCTTTGTTTTCATAGGACTTTAGGACAAAGTATTGGAATACATGATGTCTGGCTTGAAATATATATCAAGTATATTCTGCATTGACCATTGAGAAGGTTGATGGACTAAATCTGAAAATAATACATATGAAACTTCCAGACATGACATTTTTCACAGCACTTCTTAAGGCTCCACGGTTAGAAGGAATTTTGGTGAAATTTGGAATATGGAGGTTTTGGAATGTGGTGATTGTTCATGATTTGGAATATGGTGAAAGGGATTTTTGATTGCATTCACAATCAGTCCGGTACTGATCCTCTTAGGTTGTGGAATTTACCCCACTCACACCTTCTCTACTTGGGGAGATGCTGATGTCCCTTGAGACAGGAAATTTGTGATTGTTGGAAATTTTCCACATTCTGAATCCAAAATCTGCAACTTAGCTTGAGAATTTAACTCATTAGCTTCAGAAAAATGGGGATGATATGAAAGACTTTTTTTTTTTTTTCATGAGAATGTTTTTTGTTTGTTTCAAATGAGAAGTTCACATAAAAACAATGAAGTCTCTGAATCTCTTGTAAAGGATGACGGACCTTTCCGTTCATCTGTTCACAAAACCCAGGCTCTGCTTCTTCCATACTGCAGTGCTTGCACCAGTGGTACCCGGGGAAAGAGTCTCCAGCCGCCTAATCAGGCAACGAGATAGTGTTGAATCTCTTGTCTTCATAGATGGAGATGCCCACATAGGGCAGGAGAGATTTGAACTCTTGGGAATGGACCTGTGATCCTGTGGAACAAGATCCATCTGTTCCCCTGGGAAGCAGCCTGAACCCTGGGGCTGCCAGTGTGTTTGAACAGATGCCCTGAAGGGTCCTTACCCATTTGCACGAGTGACGTATAAGACACTTTTCCATGGCTGTTGTAGAATCACGCAGCGCAAGTTGTGTTGCATGTTTAGGTGACAAGAAAGGTGGATCTGTGGGGAGAAGTCAGTGCATAGGCGGAGAGAATAGAGGGACATTCACATCTTAACATGTGGGATACATAATCCTGTGAAGCAAAGATCTCCAAGTAATCTGTTAAGTGTGTCCTACAGGCCAGTGCAAATGAGCATATCCCTCGGAGTATGGTATTTGGCCGAGCCCTTGTTTGCTAATGCAGTTAGCAGCCTGCAGGATGGGGATCTGCACAGCACAGACAAGGGAAGTGCACGTGGGGGAGCCTGAAGATGGATTCAGGAAGTCATTACCTCTTAGGAGGTACCAGTGAGTCAGTCACCCCCTTCTCCATCTGACCTGTCCAGAGTCACATCAGTCTGGGCAGCAGCACGCACTTCTCTGCCCCTGCAGACTGACCTTGTCCTTTGCATCCTTGTGCATCAGAGGTGTTTGCTGTCATAACGCATCTCGTAGCAACAGGCTCAGCTGCCCTGAAGAAGCAGAGAGGGAAAGCAGGAGCAGACATGTATCTGTCTGTCCTCTGCTTGCCTTTTTCTCCTGTGGTCCTCCTTGGTCTCTGTCAGTCACAGTCTTGCTCTTAGACTCAGAGCGGCTGTTAGACAACAGATGTCTCCCCATTGTCTCTAATCCTCCCTCCTGACCACTTTTATTGCTGAAACTGGGCTCCTAAACTGTTTTTCTGCCTCATCCTCTCCCCCACAAAGGATGCTGTGAAATAGGGGGTATCTCACCCTGCCTGTACTACCAAAGATGGAGGCTCCTGACAGCCTCCTCTTCCCAGGGAGCCCAGAGCAGGAGCAGTGCTGCAGCTGCTGGAGCCCATCATGGTTCTGTGGGGCCTTGTTAGCTCTTGTTACTATCTTCACTTGTGGTTTATTTTTATGGTGTAACTGTCGGAGGAAGTCACAGGCTCAGTTAAGCAAAAACTAGCCATAAATAAAAAAAATAAATTATACAAATGCCTAGGGGAAAGTCCTCTGCAAACAGAGCATTCAGTCGACTAGGCAAGTTCCCGACCAAACCAGCAGCTGCGCTGTGTCCACGAGGGAACCACCGTTTATCCCGTTTCATCAGCAAAGTTGTCAAGAAGTGGGATTAGTCTGGACGAGTGAGGACAGTGATGGCTTCTCCTGCAGGTGGCCCAGTGAGGAGGGCAGCCAGAGCTGCAGACTTCTCTGTCTCCCACAAAAAGTCCCTACTGTTTCGAAAACAGAAGTGTGTTTTGGATGTATCCGTAGGATGTCACACTAACAGACTTCTTCCAGCAGCTGGGCTGCAGGGAAAAGAGGTTACTTCTGACACAAAGCTTTGTGTCTTACTGGCTCACGAAGGAGGGAAGCAGCCTGGAGTCTGGGGATGGCTGCTGCCAGGAAGCACAGCCCAGGCCCAGGCTGGTGTTGTCAGCCCAAAGGGAAGGAATAGTGAGGAGACCCAAATGATGGGAAAAGCCCAGGCATGCTCTGATGAAAGAAAAGAGAAGGTAAAAAGGGAAGCAAGGGTTCTCTGCCTGCTGACGGCCAGTGAACAGGATGGGGAGGAGGACACCTTTGTGGAGATGCAGGATGTCTCTGAGGTTAGGGTTAGCCATCCATAAGGGCAAAGGCTGGTGTGGCAATCTGAGTCCTGGTCTCCAGCTGCCCTGGGCCTTGCAGGCTGAGGGAATCGGGTCATTTCAAGGAGAGTTTTCCCTCTCTGATGACTGGAAGGGATGGAAACCCGTGTGGCAGGCTCTGGACTGATGCCTGCAGAGGGAGCAAGTCCCTCTATGTGGTGAGGCAGCAGGCCTTTCCCATTCCTCCTGTGCACCCTGTGCCTATTCGTGGCAGCCCCCTCCCATGGGGGCCCCTTGGACACGCTGATCTGAGGTGGCTCTCAGGAAGCTCAGCAGTGTGGGCAAGCCAAGTCCCATCAGTTAGATTCTCAGGGCAGTGGGTTCAAAATGACAGAAAATGACGAAGGTACCCAAACCTCAGTCACTGGGCAGGGTGGGACTAGGCAGGTGTGAGCCCATTGACTCCAAGGCAAGGGAGCTGGGTGCTGTGTGCTGCCTGTGCCAGAGCTGCACGTGATGGTGGTGGTGGTGGTATTCCAGCTCTGGAAAGGGGTTAGTGCTGCCTGGGGAGGGGTGTGCTTTGAATTGTTCCAAGATTTGCTTCCTTTTCGAGATGGAGTGTTTAAGAGCAGCCTCATCCACACTCTCCCCATCCCTGCTGCTGGTAGGGCTGCTTCTTCCGCCCCCTACCTCCCCCACCTCCAGCCTTCCCACAGCTTCCTCCGTATACATATGTCAAGACACATTTCCTGGTGTCGGTATTTATCTTCCCCAGAGGTTCCCAGGGCTCCTCCCTGTGCCAGCTCAGCCTTGGCCGTGGCTCCTCTCTTTGGGTTTGCTCACAAATTTACATCCTGTCACATAACCTCTCCGCTTCCCCCTGTGGGAAGGTGCCTTTGCCCATGGCAATGGTGGAGGAGGAACCTGTGCCGTGGGGAGATGTAGAGTTAGATTGGCGTGTCCTTTAGCTGCCCTGTCCTACCTACACAGCTCCGCAGCCCAGGGTGCCTGCTCGGAGGCTGTCTCTGCTAGCTAAGGTGGCGATTAGTGGTCAAGGATTAGGTCACTTCTTCCCTTGCCCTCTCCCGGGATGGACTTGATCATGGTCTGTACCCTCACACCTGAGCTGGTCAGAAGATGACTTCTGGTTCTCAGTCTGCGCTGTCCCGTTAGTGCAATCCTTCACATGGAGGCTGCTGTGGTGGGACAGACGTGCCCTATGCCCGCAGCAGGATTTAAAAGCACAGTGAATTATTGCCTGGTGGGAAACTCTGAAACCTGACTATAACTTCTGGTAGCTTCTGGGCTGGAAAATAGAAATAGCAGGCTTTCTTTTTCCTGCTGGAAAATGATTTTCACACATTGCCGGTTAAAGTTTTCATTTAGGTTGACTTTCTTCTTGTTTTACCTTAATGTCACAGGTCATTTCCCATCTACAGTTTTGCAAAAAAACTGTGATGTTTCTGTGAAACACTTCAGTGTGGATAAATCAAGTTTTTAGGTCAGCTCTGCTTACCTAGGCTTATCTCAATCCCCTTTTCATATCTGGCTAACCTCTATTGCACCTTTTCCGCAGCTGCACAGGTCACATCAGTCCTCCACATCAGTGGCAGGACAAGCAGTGACGCTGTGGTTCGTTAGTAGGGATGGAGGCAGTGCGGTGCCTGTGTTGCACAGCCAACACATGCTGTTTACCTTGCAGTCTTTCAGGGTTTCAGAGACAACCTCCAAAAGGCAGAAGATGGAGCCTGGCCCCTCAGATGTTGATCCCAGCCCAGCCAAGGGAAGAATCAGCCTGTATTTCTTTGAGTGTGGGATCAACCCACTCAGTCAGCCCAAATGGTAGGTGAAAGCCAGAGCTTTGGAAAATGGTGTGACTGGAAAGTTTACTCCTGGAAACAGGGTACTGCACTTTGGCTGGCTGTGAAGAGGCATGACCCGCTCCCGCTGCCACCCCAACCCTCTGCTCTTACAGCCCCTTTATTTGACTGGGGCCTCTGGGACGGTGCTGGACTGACTCTGAAATCCCCAGCCCCGCGGTTGTCTCCCAGCGCCCACCCAGAGCTGCTCGGTCACCTCTTTGCACTTCCCAGCAGTGCAAGCTCAGACTGGCAGCCCCCAATATCAGCTGAGGTGGTAAATGAACACTTCCAAAGTAGGAGATGTTTTTTCCTACTGCCTCCAGCATTGGCCTCAGTGTTTTATCCTGAGGATTCCGCAGACACAAGGGCGACTCCCTTCCCACGCATCTTCGGCACCGCTTGCCCCCAGGGCAATCCAGCACGCTCTAATGTGATCTGATTTCACCAGCTTCTGCCATCTGCAGAGAATTTTTTTTGAGACGACATTACAAAACAACCTCTATAGATCGTGCAGGAATGTAAACCTACCGCTTCCCCACTCTGCCATAGTGAGGGCTTTTGTCAACTCCCGGGTTTCCCACTGAGGGAGCCAGGGGATTCTCATCTGCTGAGGGTCTGATACAGCAAACACATTGGAGCATGTACTCGATGTGTCCTAGATTCCATGCCACGTACTGCTGTGGTTTGACCACATGGATGCATGAAAAGGTCAATAGGAACTTGGCAGGCACATCAACAGACAAAACGAAGGATAAAACAGAAATAGCATTAAACATCAAATTTTTTTTTTTAAAAAAAGCAAGCTGAATTATTGAGAAAAACAGTGTAACTGGAATGCCTGCTGCTGGTGTTGGTCATGAGAAGCCCTGGAAAAGTACATTGGGGTTGAGGTGGATACAAAGAAAGCTGCTAGAGCAAAGGCGCAGAGGAATTGCTCACTTCTACTGGGCACACAGACACTATAAAAATAAAGACTCTCTCCCTGCTGACAGAACCCTCTCCCCTAAGCTGTCTTTGCACTCGCAGCATATGGCACAGGCACACAGGGGTCTGTGTGAGCCTGGGAGAAATGTTCCCCCTCCACCAGCTTTCTGCCTTTTCCTTCATCTGCCTGCTGGTGTTGGTAAGCCTCAAGCTTGGCCGCTGAAGCAGGTTTAGTGTAGTGGTCCCTAGGGATGGAGATGATTCATTCTGCACGTTTGCAGGATGATTTTAAAGGATGCCTCTCTACCACTGAAGTGCTGGAGCCCCAGAGCAGTGGGGATGAGTAGCAGCCAGCCTGGGCGATGCTGTGGGGTCTGCAGCAGGAGAGATCCCTCCTGCTGAGGTTGAGGGGACCTGGAGTCGCTCCACTGACTGCTGCAGTTGATCTTTGCAAACTTCAGGTCTTTACCCTGCCTGACTGTGCCTGCCTTCTCACTCTTCTGTCAGGGCCACAGTTCAAGGTCTGAAGAGGTGTATGTTGTAAGGGAGCTGGAGAGAAAGTTCTCCCACCCCAATCCACCTCCCTTCCTGCCACCCCACCACCCACACATGAGGTGGGTGATAATTCGGTGAGGGGAGCTGGTGGAGAGGGAGGGACTGGAGGAGGAGAGAGGGGAGTCTTTGCCTTAACTCTTGCTGTATTTATTTAACAGTGAATTCCCTGCCTGGACTCCAGTGGAACAGGACAAGACCGGACGGGCTTGCCCGGGGGAGACTTGCGCTGGGTTCAGGTGAGCTGGGTGTTTGCTTGTTGAGCAGATCTGTCAGGATGTGTGTGTCACGCTGGGAGTGCCGGTATCTCTCGTCCTTCCACAGCCAGCTACTGTGTGCCAGCTGCTTGCCGTGCTTTGGGGAATGGGCCAGCAAACCTGCAAGGGGAACAGCTTCCCAGTGTTAAGCAAAGGAAGAGAGAGATGGAGGGTGGGGAGCAAATAATAAGTTTGGATCAACCTAGGGAAGAGATTTTTTTCTTTCAGTGGTTCCTATAGGAGAGGACAGGTAGAGGTACTGCTGGGGGACTGCAGGGAAGCTGTAGAGCAAAGGGATGCTTGAAGGATAGGTAATTGGTACTGAAGGTCACAGCAGCATGGAGAGAGAAAGAAAAGGACTCAAACAGTAGAAAGATCGAGAAGGGAAATTGAGATTGGGCCACCCAGGGATGGGGATGAAGAGCAGCAATGACTAGGTGATAACAGGTACAGGAGGAAAGGTGCTAGGAGTGAGGTAGGCTGTAGGAATTTCAGCTCCCACAAACACGAGGCAGTGACTACCTCGCCTGTGTGCTTCCTTACAGAAGTGTTAGCCCTGGTGCATTGACTTGGGGCTGCAGCTCTAAAAGATGTGCCTGTGAGCGTGCTCCTTAGTCTTCTTGCTTTAGAGGCTTCATCAAATTTGTTCCTGTGTAGGGGCAAGGCAAGGAGAGAGCACAGTTTGTGCATGTGCTAAACTCTAGGGATCTGTGGGCATATTTGCGAACAAACCCAGGCAGAACACATGGGAGTTTCATAACACTTGATCTGTGTCTCCTTAAATCAACAGTGCCTTTAAAGTAATCGCTACTAATCAGGGTTTTCATTCAATGCCACTGGAAATTCTATTGCCCCAGTTTTTCCTCTTCGACAGCTGCTGATACGAGAGGCCGGACCTTGGACCTGACCTTTGCAGCTCTGCAACAGCCCAGATTTGGTGGATTCGTGGGTGCAGATGTGGTCCTTGCAGAGGGCAGGCTGATAGGAGCCCTGCACCGTATCGTTACCCGCTCGTGTTCCTGGGCAGGGCTATAAGAAAGTTTTGGTGCCCCAGGTTGGAGACCAGATACCTTACTCCTCAGAGGGAGCAGGTGGGTGGTGTTAGAGCAGGCGCTGCTAGGAAGGAGTTACAGCTCTGCTAGAGTCACAGTCTGCACTTACCTCTGCCTGTCCTGATTTCTCTTGACGTGCCTTGTCCCGTACACCAACTGGAGAGGGCTGAGCCTGCCCAGGGTCAACCAGGTAGATGTCCAGTCCGCAGCTGAGCAGGATATTGGATGCTGGCTTCCCTGTGCAGGGCTGAACAGGGGGTTTGACGTAGGGACAACCATGGTGGGGAGCCTGTGTGGCTCTGTTCTGCTGCTCTGCAGCAGCTGCACTCGCATCTGTGCTGAGGCACCAGGCTCTGCCAAATAAGCTATTGGCTCCCCTCATCCTTTGTGCCGGGGGATGTAAGCTAACACACTGTGCCATAACCTCACCTGCCCTTCAGGAGAGTTTGTATGAGTCCTCTTCTCCCGTGTTCTGTTCCCCGTTTCTCATTACTCTGGTAGTAAGCACCCTGAGGCTGTGCTTTCGGGATGTTAGAGAGGGTGCGACTGCCTGCGGGAGTTTAGCTAGAAGTGCCTAGAGCAGTGTGACGTAAAATCCCCTGCATTGTTCTCCCACCTCCAAACCACAGACTGTTAGAGACATTGGCTGCCAGCAGTGCTGGTTCCTCTGCTCTCCTGCCCCAAAGCAGCAGCCCCACGGAAGCAACTGCAAGGTTCAGATTTTCAGCACTGCAGAGGTTAGGATTCTTGCTCGGGCCTGCATGCACCTGTAGAGGATAGCTGCTTTGTGGCCCATCCTTCCCTAACTCCTCAGCCTCCAGCCTCAGGCTGACCTGGGTCAGCAGCAGGAGGCCAAGTCACAGTGCTGGGGGCTGGCAGCTTCCCTCTCTTCACCCAGCTTGCCCAGGATTGCCAGCTGGCGTGCCTTGTTCTGTGAATTTGCTGTCTCAGTGAAGTGGTAGCCCTGTAGCCACCACGGCCCCTCTTGTGGACTCTGTCCTGTCCCTGTGGGACCCCTCCGGGCTGCACCACAGGTCGCTGCCCCACTGTGCCCCAGCTGCGCCTGTTTGCAGAGCCGGTGTCGAAGCAGCGTGGTTTTCACCCTCTATGTCCTTCACCTGCTTCGCTCCTTCGGCCAGTGACAGGAGCTATGCTGTTCCCACACTTAGCTGTACACAAAGACCTCTGAGCAAGCCTGACACAGCTGCAGAACTTTGGCCAGACACCTCTGATCACCAAGTGGGTGGCTCTAGGGCTCCGCTAAAGCCCTAGAGCTATAGGGCTATAGGCCCTATCTGTGTCTATAGGAGCCCTGTCACTGTGGTTGTATGCTACTGGGCCTCCTGCTGTGTGACAGTGGATCCAGCTAGCCTGTAGGCTGAGCGGAGATCTTGACAGTATCTGGTTTGACGCAAAGGCTGGTTTCTAATCATATTTACACCCCATTTATAGACTTATCTGTTAATCTTGATTTTTTTTTTTTTTTTTTTTCCTAAGCTGAAGTAAGAAACCACCACTGTGTCACTGTAGCCCAGAGCAGGAATAGTGAGCTATGGACCCTGACAGAGGCTAAGATAGCACTGAGAATAACAGCCTACGTTACTTTTAGCAAGGAATTTGCCACTGATCTTCAAGAAAGCCCAGAAAGTGCTAGTTACTCGAAAGGCTCTCCTGTCGTGGCAGCAGAGGACAGGGCAGGTGCCATTTCTCCCCCTTCTGAGCTGGGGGTGTGTTCTCTGAAGGATGATGCTCTATAATCCTTGCAGCTTGTATCACAGGCGTACATGTCACTAGTAAACCCAGTTGCTTCTTATCTCACTCTTCCTGGTGTCACTAAGCACCAAACTCATCGACTGCAGAAGTGGTGTTCTTATTTCAAGTTGGAGAAAATATAAGCAGGATCCGATCCTTGTGACAGCCTCCTGTGCCCCATGAACCTTGCTGAACAGATGCTTTGAGAAAGCCCTGCAGCCCACACAACCTGGAAGTTAATTAGAAGGTGTAAAGAAGCCAACTAGCTTTCAACAGCTTGAAATGAAAGGCATTTTAATTTCGAATGCTGTCCTGGAATTGACCAGTTTCTCTTTTGCTACATCTTTCCTTGGTTTTCTCCTCTTTGCAGCCGGAGTGAGCCATTCTCCAGAAGCATTTGGGTTTGGAAGCAGCTGTTGTTAAAGCAGCTGTCCCCGTTCACGTAGCTGCTCTTAGATCGGCTGGAAAGCACTTAGTTCTAGGGCTAATATTTTCCTGTCCATCGCGCAGATATGACCTATTCTGGTAGCAGCCCCCACACACTAATCTGACTGGGTTTGTTCCTTAAACTGTACCTTGGCACTGCTGTTCCTCACTGAGCCCTGAATTTCTGTCCCTGCCTCCTGCCATTGAAATGCACCGCAGGATTTCAGCTGCCAACTAACTGCTGGCTCGTATTGTGCAACCAGAGAATTTTCTGTGTCCCCCCGCTTCTCCTTTTGTAACACAGCCCAGCCTGTTTGCTTTCCAATTCCTCCCTCCCCACCTTAAATTGCAGTTCACGTGCTTGGTTGCTCCTTGTTTCGAAACGAAACCAAGCAGGATAAATGCAGTGCATCTGTTCGTAGCATCACCTGCAATTCTGCCTCTTGCAGCTCAGGCAGCACCTGCGAGTGTCCAAATGCTTTAAAACTGTGCTTCCTCTAATAAGTGCTATCGGCTCCTTTTAATGACATCTCTGTTCGCCGTTCACTCCGTTTCACTGTTCGCTCTTGAGATAGTCCTCCTCTCATTTGCCTTAAGATAAAGCAGCAGAAGAGGTCAAATGGAGGATGTTAACTTCCCAGCAGTAGGAGCTCCTATGTGACAGCAGTCGGGAACAGGCAGTAAGTCTGCGGGAAGAAAAGCTTTAGAAGAATCTCTAATGATTTGTTCCTCTGGAGCCAAAACCCCAGGCAGCTTCTCTCGTCTCTCTCATCTCTCTCTTGTTTTTTTGTCTCACCTGAGCAGTCCTGAATAAACCCTTTTTGCCCTGGGAAAGGCTGAGGATTACCACCGTGTTTTGTTTTCAAAGCACACTTTCATTCTTTTCTTTTTCTGTTTCCAGAAAATACTCCTTTTCTGCCTCCCTCCTTTATTTGCAGCTTGTTCCCAAATTAAGCCAACAAATGATTTTCTCCTGCATCCCTGCATCATGCATTTGACACATGAGACTCAACCGGTGAGGGTTCACAGGTGTCCTTGGCTTTCCTTGCCTTTTGTTGCCAAACTTGAAGGATCCCGTGGTGGTAGGTGTAGGACAAACACAGCCCAAAATTTGTGATGCAAGGCGAGACTGGGCCACCTCATTCAAATATTGAAGAAGGGAACTTGTTGGTGTGGTCTGTGTTGATGGCTGCCTGTGTGCTGTGTACTCACTTTCCAGTGCCTGGAGGAATCCAGGTGTATTCTTGTTTTCTCAGCAATCAATCTCATAGGGAAAAATGTGGCTGTTTCCATGCAACAAACTCAGTACCAAGTTTAGTACTATTTCCTACAGAGCTGCCTGTTGCACTGGGCACAGAGGAATGCCCCTCCTCTCTGCGGGTCACTCTCTGCAAAGGACAGTAGGCCTGGAAAAAAGGCATCTCCTCAAAGTGTTGAGGGTTGAAAATACAGCAGAGCACCTCTAGAAGAGGCTGGTGAGGTCCAGAGCAGCTGAGGAGGGATGGTGGTGGTGGCTGAGTGGATCCAGGAAAGGAATAAACTGTGAACTGTGTCAGGTGGCATCTTAACAACCGGAAAAACCTCTATGGCAGGGGGAAAAAAACAAGAGGCTGGGAATAAAGGAGTCGGAGGATTTTTCTCCAGACTTTGGTGGTGAACGAACAGCAGAAAAAATGCAGGCAGGCAGTGAGTGGCAAAGTCTTTCCTCCAAACTCAGGTATTAAGGAGAGGGGCATCCAAAGGGGAAAGAAAATGTCTGCCTGTTGGGGAGGATGTAAAACCGTGAGTGGCTGTGGCTGCAGTGGGAGGGCCAAATTGTTCCTAGCTGGAAACATGAAGTTGAGTCCCCATCTGACCTAAGAACATATAGGACAGGGGCACAGATGTTCGGGAAAAGAGCCAGGAGGTGTGTGAATAGGCTTTCTTGTAGAAATAGCAGGCAAAGCAGAGTGGGAAGTAGTGGAGATGTGGTGCCGTGTGCCGCTTGGGCTGCGAAGGGAGAAGCTGAAGTTTGTGATGTGAAAGGCCAAAACTTTGAGTACTGTTCCCAGTTGTAACATTTGATTCCATAACCAGAGTGTTTTCCCCCTTTTTAAATCAGGAAAATGAAGCCACAAGTGCCACAACTCCCCTGCTGCTCTATGTTTGTCCCAGCCCTTTTTCCCATTGCGAAGTCCCAGCTTCTGTCCTTCATACGGGCCTATTCAGGAGTCAGACGACAGATGCAGAGTCAAAGCCCTGGTCCAGGTGTCCCTGAGGCTGGTGACAAAGTTGAGGTTGCAAGCTGGCACTCGGGGCATTTTCTTCCTGAGATTAGGTGAGAGGAGATGACTCCATGATTGTGATCTTCCCCTACCTCCGTGTGTGAAGCAGGTCTAACACAAAAACAGGTACAACACACATATTAGTGGAAACAGGCTGACTCTTGGAGTCTTGCATTAAAAGAATGAATGCAAAGAATTAGCTAAGCCCTCTCCTGTCAGCTTCTCATGATATCCTCAATAAGCCCAGCATCATTGTACTTGATAACGTGCCCTGGACTGCAGCAAATTGGAACGTGCCAAGGACTGTGACAGATCAAACGCCTTTCATTAAGTATGTGTTATTTTTTCTCTCGCATTTGACAGCGCGTGGAGCTCTGCTCCTCTCAAAGATGATGAGACTGTGCTGCGGCATCCGAGTGAACTGATCAGCCAGCTGGCAGGCCTTGCTCCAAGCAAGCGCTGGAGAAAGCGGCCTTACCTGGGCTTTCGAAGCTGAGAAAAGACTGGTGGAAGGACCTGATGTTCCCACCTCCCAATCCAACCCAATCTCCCTAGTTTATACGCTGAGCATGATGCTATATGATATAGAATATGCCTTTGGTCGGTTGGGATCAACTATTCGGGCTGTGCCCTCTCCCAACTCCTTGTGCAACCCCAGCGTACTTGCTGGTGGAATGGAGTGAGGAGCTGAAGAGGCCTTAACTGTATGTAAGCACTGCTCGGCAATAACTAAAACATCTCTATATTATCAACACTATTTCCAGCACAAATCTAAAACACATCCCCGTAGCAGTTACTATGAAGAAAATTAACTCTATCCCAGCCAAAACCAGCGCAAACACTAAGGCAAATGGGGCAACAAGTCTGTTGTTGCCCTGGGTGTTTAGAGAGCGAATGGTGTATTACACCGTAAAATCTCATTGCCTTTCTTTACGCGAAAGACAGACGAAGGAAATACGCCTTATGCCAAAAAACTCTTTGCTTTGCTATGAACATTCAATACAAGTTGTCTTTTCATATGCAAGCCTCTTTCTTTGCCCCAGGGCCTGATATATATATCCAGAGGTTTAGAATTTAGGAGATCAGTTTATTGGCACCGGGCAACTTCTAGAAGCACAAGAGACACGGCAATTATGATGTTATTGTGTGTGGAGCAAATGCAAGCATGGCCGACCAGTTCCTGGGCCTGGTACCCCCTTGCCTCATTTGAAAACTACATCAAAACGGTCATGGTGTTTCTACGCTGCTGGGCCAGTTTGGTGTTACAACTACACTTGCTCTTACTCCCGGTTAGGTCAGACTCCCTGGTAGTCTCCGCTTCCCATGAGATGGCTCATACACTGATACCAGCCTAGAGGGAGATGACTGGAGAGAGACTAAGCACAAGGAAGGAGAGAATAGTTTGCCCTCATGATCCTGGTGTAATACATTGATGGGTAGGTTTGGTGGTCCTATCAGGTAGAGGACTTCAAGGGTGATGAGGTCTTGCTCACCACTGGCTTGCTGACTGGAAGAGGTCCCTGGCCTGAGCTGTCTCCAGAGCTGTGCCTGGAAAAAAAGGAAGTTAAAATAATCCAGGGACAATGAAGGAGTTAAGAAGTACGGGTGGTACAGATTGTTGTCCCTGCTGCTCCCCGGAGATGGGAATGTCCCCTTAGGAGGCACAGAAGGAATGATAGATGTGCTATTAAAAAAATATCAAAACGCAAGGAAAACAAATATGTATGTTAATGTAGAGGAACAAAGCCCTCATTTCTTAGAACTCTCAGCTGGGGGGAATGGAAGCAGAGATGATACTGCTTTGGAGAGGCTTGTTTCCAGTGCAATTTCCTAATCCCAGCGTGGGAATGTGTATCCCTTGCTGATGCCAAACACCCCTTCAAGGATCAACTTCTGCTCAGTAATGCCACCGGTGAGATACAGCCAGAGTCAGAACTTCCCCAACATAGCTTTCAGCTAACCTGCTCATGTTAGGTCTGTGCTTTCTGGCAGGACTCACATGTATCTCTGCCTCAGGCAACTCATTAGAGCGAGCTTTAGAGGAGAATTAAAAAAATTAAGTCAAAAAGAGCTTTCTCTCTTCACACTTTAGTTTCTTCTCATAATGAAATGCCTGTAAACAGGATGAAAATGGTGTCAAAAAGAAGATTCGGTCTGGTTTGTGTAAATGTTGGCTGGATAAATTAGCTAGCCAGTCAAAGGACTTCATTTGTGGTAGAAAATTGTGTCTTATGTACAACAAGCAGCCACAGTCACAGTGTGCCTCCTTCAACAGTGACTTCGCTCTTTGTTTCCACAGCTGGGTTTTTTCCTCCTAACATTTTTACTTGGTACTCTGTTGCCCAGACCTGTAACATCTCACAAGTATGAGGTCCTTTTGCTCATCTCAGGGGCTTTGATTCCTTTCTCTGTATTCTTTGCAGGGTTGGGGAAAGGTGGAGGATTGGTGCTCATGCCTGTGTGTTACTGAAGGGGGAGCCTAGATCAAGTAAGTGTGTGTGTGTGTGTGTGTTTTGCTGAGGTGGTGGGGCTGTATGGTAGTGTAACATGCTGTACAGGGGGTCAAAGAGTGCTCCTTGCAGTGCCTTGAAGTAAGATGATAAATTGGCCATTCCGTTCTTGTTCAGACTATTAATCCATAACAACATTTCTGCCCTGCCTTCTGAAACCACTCCAGAAGGAGACAGTTGCTGTTTAAAGCGCGCAAGAAAGGGAAATTCCTTCTGTCCCCATGCCCCGCTTTAGCTCCATCTCCTTTTCTCTTCCTCTGAACTGCTGTTTCCAAAGTTCCAGCCAAGTTCCCAGCAGTGATGGAGATGCAGAGCGTGTAGCCAGGGTGCGGAGGAGCAGATGAAGGTACACTAAAACTGGTGGTCTGGAAAGCATGAGGAAGGGGGCTGTGGGAATTCAGTAGTGAGTCCAGTGAAGGGTTAGTGAAAGTGAGCCTATCTCACTTGACCAGTGACCTTTCTTTTGTCCCTTCAGCAAAGACATAAATTGGGGAAAACGCTTCATGCTGGCACTAAAGAAACCATTTCCAGAGGATGAGGGAACCTCGTGGTGACACTAAGAACATGTTTGTTGTAGTGACTGGTCCCCTCCCTCCTCTTCCCACCAGTGTGTCCCGCAGCCGGTCCCTAAGTTCAATGCTCTCTTTTTCCTCTGTTCCTCAGAGCCATGACAAGAGCTGTGGCTAAGGAACGAGAGTTCAATGGGGCCATCGCAGCTCATGAAGAGACAAAAAAGGAGGAAATGGAAGAGAGAGGCCAGTGGAGCAGCAAAATGGAGTTTGTGCTGTCTGTAGCTGGAGAGATCATTGGTCTGGGTAACGTGTGGAGGTTTCCGTACCTCTGCTACAAGAATGGTGGTGGTAAGTTCACAGCGTGCGTGAATTGTCCTAGGTCTGTAGGCATGACAAGAGATACGTGAGCGCCTTGATCCATTTCTTCTACGTCTCATCTGCCCTTACATGCGCTCCCTTATTCTCTCCTCTAGCAAGATAACTCCTGCCAAAACCAGGAGGAATAAAAACTGAGGTGTGAATCCAGTTGAGTTTTTCTTGAGCCTGGGTTGGTTTTCAACAGATCCTGCAGTCTCCTTCTCTGAGTTTTTGATGGCAGGCACTGGAAGCACCAAAAGCAAGTCAGGGTTAGTAAACACGAGCGGTGCATCTGATTGAACAGCCCATGCTGCAGTGACATTTTGAGAGAGAAGTCATGGGTTTTGCATAGAAAATTTTTTCTTGAGCTCACGTGATATCTTTGCATAGTTTATGTCCGTGGTATCTGGTTCAGTAGCCCTTGCAATTTGTATGGTAATTAGTGTAAGTGAAAGGGCTGCTTTTGTTCATTTTAGATATCTATCGAATACCTTTTTTTTTTTCTTCTTTTTCTTTTAATTAAACTATTCTGGAATATCTAAGGCTGTGATTCAAAGACTAACAAGGCTACACTTGGGAAAGATTAGGTTGGGAGAGTCCCTCCCTCGCAGTTCACACGCTACCTTTGCAGAAATTATGCAATTGCTGCGGAAAGTATACTTCTCTCTCTAGGGCTCTAGAGAACCAGATGGCTGACAAACTAGTTTGGGACAAGACACTGTCTTTCCCATGACACTCAATGACATTCTCACCGTTGGAAAAGTCCTTGAAAATGCAAAAAAACCCCCGTATTTTCCACCTACAATGCTACATCCCTGTCACAGCTCTGCCCCAAACTGGGGACTGCTGTCCTGTCACCTTTCTCCACCTTTGGATGTACTGAGGTGGTTATAAAGCTGTAAAGATAGAAGTCATAAAAATTCTGTTAACTTGCTGTAAAGCAACCGAGAGTAAATTTTCCTGTGGCTTGACTTTTAAATTTGATCTAATCGCTCAGCATCCTGAATTTGTTATTTATACATAAGGAAAGAGGATCTCTTTCCAGGAGCCCCTGTCAGGGCTCAGTCTCTTCCAGGGGAGCAGCAAACTGGGGAGGAGATCACAATTATTAGAGTTGCAGCTGATAACTGCTCTAGGAAGGCTGAGAGACAAGACAATAGAGGTGTAAGAAAGCCCTCATTACTAAGAGGTCAAGGTGGATCAACCTTTGGGACAAAGGGTACCAGAGGAGAGGGTCTGGGGCCTGCTGAAAAGCTCATCTGTGTGCAGGATGATAAAACTGTCTTGCAGGTTTGGCAGACAGATAGAAGTCTTGCAGCACCAAAAGCAGCAGCTGCCTCTAGTTCGGCATATGTAGTTCCAATTCCCTGCTCTGCAAACCTGGACTGACCCCGCGACTCAGCCTCCCTCCCTCTGGCCCCAGGTCCCCTGCAGCTACGGCACAGCTGTGTGTAGGGGAAAGCTGGATGTTCCTTGTTACACTAACATTGTTGGCTTAAAACCAAGGAGAAGTGTTCCTAGTTGCTAATGATCATGGGAAGGAATTTCAGTGCGAATGCCTGTGCTAGCAGGGGAGGAGGGCCGGGGAGACAACCTCTGGCTCAGCTGAGAAAGGCGCCCTCATCTTGGTTGCAAACAGCTGAGGTGCTCTCCAGGCACTGGCAGGGGGAGGTACTCATGACCGAAAGTTCACTGTATGGAATGACAAGACCTAGATGGTTGTCCCAGCAAGGAAGGCAGTTGCCTTGGCCTGTTTGGAGGAGAGCAAGAGTGGGAAAACCGACACTAATGATGGGGAGAAAGACTGTGAGGTGATAGAAGGAAAGTCAGCAGTGAAACAGATCTCAGGAGCACTTTTGAGCAGAACAGTGAAAATGCGGTTTGGTAGCAGAACTGAAAAGTAGGAAAAAAGCTTCAGACAGCCGAACCAGGCATTAAATCTTTTTTTTTTTTTTTTTTCCAGCAGGGAATTGTCTTTTATGATGGTTTGTATTTTTTGGTCATTGTTTCTGGAAAAAAACCCCTGCTTTCTCTCTCATTCCTCTTCTATTTCATCAAGCGTTAATCTGAGGGCTATCTCAGGATGATTTCTCTTAAGACATTTCTCTATATTTTAATAAAAAATTGAGTTTGAAGAAGGAAGTTAAACTTCCTTCTAAATTTTGACAATGTTGGAAAGATATTCTGTTGCCCTTGCCCTGTTTTCATTCTTTTGGGGCATACTGCTTTTCAAATTTGACATGAAATATGTCCCAGGCAAGTTTATATCCTGGCAAATTTAGTACTTACCGAGAAATGTCACCAGCCTCCAGGTTTGTAGCCTCTGGGCAAGTGGGAGTTTTACTGTGATTCCCAGGAAAGGTGGAACAAATGTGGTTATGTGAAACAAAGACTCCTTTTGGTTCACCTGACTTCTGCTGAAAGCTAGAATGAGGTCAGGAGACTGAAACAGCCAGAACTTCTTCAGCACTGTCTCTTTTTTTATCCCCTTGCCTGGCTACTTCTTAGCTCTAGGTTTTGCTCAAGACCAAATACAGAAGTACTGCAGTAGCACAAGACAGACCACACTCGTATTTTTTTTTCTGAGAAATGGTGGTGTTGGAGACTTTTTTTTTTTTAGCAGAGGTTGCATAGTTAATTTGGAGAAATATTTGTGTGTGTTTAGCTGATTCCAGCTGTAGCCCCAGGTACCTGACAAGGAATGGTAAGGACAAGGTTTTAAAGGGATTTCTGAGGCAGCATCTTACCCTTCTCTACAGGAGCCTTCCTCATCCCTTACTTCATCTTCCTCTTCACCTGCGGGATCCCCCTGTTCTTCCTGGAAACAGCACTGGGGCAGTACACCAACCAGGGAGGAGTCACTGCCTGGAGGAAGATCTGTCCCATCTTTGAAGGTTAGTCAAGTTACAGGAATTACTGGCAGCACTTTTGAACAATTAATGACTCAGAGCCTTTTTAAAAAACGTTATTCTGGTTTTTTGTTTCTTTCTCCTTTATTCTTCCTCTCTTCCTCTCTCCCAGTCTTGTTCTCCCTCCTGTTCACTGCTGTGTGTTCAAGGGCAGTGCCTCAACACCTCCATAGGTGCATGACGGTTTGTGGTTCTGGCTGGAAGCTGCGCTGGTCCAGCCAAGCCACAGTCTCTGCTTTGAGATGCTCAGATCCTCGGAGAGATAAGCAGGATGGCCAGCAAGCAGGAGGATGGAAGTGTCAATACATGAACACTGCATTTAGTCCAGGACAAATATTGAAGCATAGAATCATTTAGGTTGAAAAAGACCTTTAAGATCATTGAGTACAACCATTAACCCAACACTAAACCGTGTCCCTCAGCACCACATCTACACATCTTTTAAACACCTCCAGGGATGGTGACAACCAGTTCCCTGGGAAGCCTGTTTCAATGCTTGACAACCCTTTTGGTGAAGAATTTTTTTCTAATATCCAATCTGAACCTGCCCTGATGCAACTTGAGGCCATTTCCTCTTGTTCTATCAGAAGGAAGAGAGAAGAGGATGAGGAAGTTTGGCTGGGCTTATGGTGCTTTCCCTGCCATTGCTATGCCCGGGGCTGCTATGGCAGCATTTGCAGGCTGCTGTCTTGAAAACTGGGGAAAATCACACTGTAAACACTGGTCTGGCAGCCGGGAGATGGGCTGGGGTTGTGTTTAAGGCACAGATATCAGAACCAGGACTCCTGGTTGTTTAATGACATTAATATGTTAATGAATCTAATGCCCACAATTCTTCTGTCCAGAAGAGTTCTTATTACTCAAGTTTTGAAGACGGAGGAACCTGTGCTCAAGTGGATTAAAAGCCTGGTCAGTTTGCTCTAGCAAAGGTGTGCAGTGCTATTTTAATCTCCCTGGGGAGTCTGCGACCTCCTGTGCTGGAGACCCCTACGCTAATGCACAGAGCCTGGAGGTGGACAGCAGTGGCATCTCAAAGGACAGTTACAAACAAGGTTAAACAAATGAATTTGGCCTTTCTGACCCAATTATTGCTCTGATGTTTCAGTGAGTGATGGGCACAAGCAAGGCCCAAGACCACACCTCAGCTCCTACGTCTGTACTTCCTCCAACATCATATTGTATGCATGATTCATATCATCTATGAGAACATTTTTTGCCCGAGTCTTTCCAGAAGGAACAAACTCACCTCCATTTATTTTCTTTAAAGGCTAGAGCTGATTTTCCTGTAAGAAAGGCAGTGTAATGCAAGGGAATAGTAGTGGTCAGAAAAAAGTTTTTCCATCAGCAAAAGGTTTTCTCTCTGTTCCACCATCAGCCTGTCTAGAGATACCAACGTTTCCTTCCTTCATGCAGAGTCACCAAAGCCTTTCTGTATCCCTGAGGTAGGTCTTGCTCTATTCTCTAGTGAGACATGAGGTCGGTGTTGCATCCTTCTTCCCATGTCGTGGTCTATGTCTTTGTTTGGGGTTAAGCCTGATGTGTTGTGGGTTGGTTGACAGGCCCATTCTCACATCCTTTGCTTTCCTTCACAGGAGTTGGATATGCCTCCCAAGTCATTGGGTGCTATCTGAATGTCTACTACATCATCATCCTGTCCTGGGCACTATTCTACCTGTTCAGTTCCTTCCAGGCAGTGCTACCGTGGTCCAACTGCAATAACCCCTGGAACTCAGGTACACCTTTCCTTGGTCGGCTTGTAGCTCTTTTTCAATTCCCAGAAATTATTTTAGTTCTATAGAAAATATTTTTTATTCAGATAAATAGCTCTCAGAAGCTGCAGTGTGTTTTGGGGCTCCTGCAAAGGTGTTTTAATTCATCACGGGCAAGTGTCGGGAACAGCGAGTGGCATGACCCCATGCCTAGCAGCAGGGGACAGTAAAACTAATTCCACATGGAGATCTTTTGAGTGTCGAAATTTCACTGACAAATCTGCATTGTCTGGCAAGCAGGCGAGATAAATGGATTAGGAAAGTTTTCAGGTCGATCTAGAGTCCTCTTCATGTGGCAGGAGCTTTTCATAAGCTCTGATACAACAATTTATCTTACAGTTCCTTTACCTCACTCCTTCTGAGTTACTGGGAGAGTTACTGCCACGAACTGAGTGATTTTCCTCGTGCACTCAGCTTTTGGCTAGATCGGGCCAAGCTTGCACTGGAGGATTTTGCTGGCACAGGTCTCCCCGTGCAGAAACCAGTAACACAGAACACTAAGGGCACTGATTTTCTGGTCTAATCACATCTGTACAAGCCCCTGCACCGTTATATTGGCAAGGGGTCTCATCTCCTCGTGCCCACAATTCACATAACTGTACACAGCAGAGAAGACCTGGCTTTGTCTTTATTCAAGACATTTGGGCTGTGCCTGGGAAGATGGGAAAGATCCTTGCGGATATGATGTCCTTGACAGGCCTTTTTTACCATGTTAGGCAGATTGTTTTGCTCTCAGTGGAAAGCCAGGCTGGAAAGAGCTTTGGTGGCAGCTCAGTTCCCTCCCTTTTTCTCTTGGGTCAGATGATTCATTTCTGTGATGTGCTAAATTTCTCCACCCCATGGGATGTTCACTCACAGCTTTCTCTGCCACTTCATCCCAGTAGAGGTAACCAGCCTTTTAAAGAGTTGATCTGATTCCTTCAGCTTCCTTAGCATGGGTTTGTTTGTGCAGAAAGCCACAGATGTTCTCTTAACAGCCTGAAACTTCCCAGCCAGAGCTGGGCTTTCTCGCTTTTCTGGTAGATAGTCTTTTGATTGCCAAATGCAATGTGAGGTGCATTTCTTGGATACGTGGCATCTCCCCTGTTTTTAGTAATTTCACTCTATATGACAAAGTTGGGGATGGCAGAGTGGGACACGAAGGCATCTGCGGTGTGTGTGAACATATGCACGCATGTGTGGACAGGGAATGGTGCGTGGTGTGGGAGGAGAATGGAATTTTCTGTCCTGGCAACTCATAGTGGCTATCCCTTTGGGCTATCCCCAAAACCATCTGGTTTCCATTTGGCAGGGAATTGCTTTCTCTTTTCCCTCTCCCCTTTCTGAAGTCCTCTGGCTACTGCTGGATTGGGTAGCTGAGGAGAGCCAGAGTTTAACGAGATGCTTAATGACATGCAAAAGTTTAACGAGATGCTCTATGGCACAGGGGGAAGAGTCTGTGTGGTGGCAGAGTGAGAGTTAAGGTGTGGAGAGGAAGAAGCATCCCTTATTGAAGGAACCTTGGAGAATTTCTCTGGCTCATTGGCTTCCTTTTCTTTTGGTAGATCTCTGCGTGGACATTCTGAATAGCTCCAGCCCGGACAACAGGACCTTGCCTGCGAACGCCACTTCCCCGATGCTTGAGTTTTGGGAGTACGTGATCACTTTCCCTCTGTTCAGGCTCCCCTCTCATCCAGAGGCTGCAGCTGTAGGAGTATCTGGGCAGAGGGCCATGCGTCTCTGTAGGACCAAGTGAGGTGCACAACGCACCGAGCTGCAGGGAAGGTTGGCACAGAGCCCGGCAGCACGACAACGAGATACACTCGGAAGGCTGCTCACGGTGCGCCTGCCCAGGGGTGCTCACGTGCACACAGGCGTGTTCCCTTTCTGGCACTGGGGTGCCTGGGCCAGTGTGGCCACAGAAAGAGCCACTACAAGAAGATGATGTAAGCAAGGGGATACTTCTGTCAGGTGTTGCAGGTTACTGTTAGTAGGCGAGCGTGAGAGGCAAGGCAGACAAACAGTCCTTTTCAGTGAAACTGGAAGGGGTGAGACTGATTTTTCCCTCCCTCTGGCCATGTCTTGCTTGGTACCTAAGTGAAGTGGCCCATCAGGCTGCTCAGGCTCATCCCTGGAGAGAAGGGATCTGAGGTACATGTGTGAGATGCCAGAACAGAGCTCAGGGAAGTTTGGTCATGAAAGGCAATAAAACACCTCTGAGGGAGGGGTCCTGTAGCAAGCTAGACAGTGTCCCAGAGAGGGTTATTACTGCAGCCTGGAGAGGATGAAAGGACTGTTGAGGCCACACTACCTCTCCACACTCAACTGAGAAAGGTCTCATAAAGAAGTGTGCCAGGGACACAGCTTCAGCAGTATTTTTTTTTTTCCCATTTACGATTCCTGAAGTGCCTCAGAGAGGGTTGAGTGCGCTTTGTCCCTCGCAGCCACCACAAGGCAAACCGATGATATGCTCCCATGGGTGCAGAAAGTCTGCACAGTGCTGGGCCCCCTCTCCTGCTCTATTCTTTACACACATCACTTAGTCAGAGCTTTGACTCCTCTGAAATGATAGTTCAGGTTTTCTGCAGCATTGCAAGGGCAAGGGGACCCTGAGGGGCCTGGTTTGGAGCAGGATGTGCAGAGGAATTGTAAGCACAGGATTTGGCTTCAGGGGGTTGCATGAGCTGTAGTGTTGAGCTCATGTGGCCTGTCTTCATGAGGGCGAGTCTTCAAAGAATGAGACTGAAGGAAGGGCATGGGAATCATAAAAGCTGTTTATGCTTATATATAGGGTGTCCATTGTATGTAGGGAGGCCGGAGGATGAGCGGTAGCCATGGGGTGATGATGACATTGATGGCCTGCTTTGGATCGAATAGTATCTGCTGGGCAGCTGCTAGGGTTGGGGAGCAATGGGGAGCAGTTGGTGATTTTGTGTTGCATGGATCAGATGGGGATGGCACCATGAGCTTGGAGAGTGGGAGGGCTCAGGCCAGCTGCAGGACACACTGGAGCAGTGTCAGCAGAAATGACAGAGAGGGGAGCTCTAGGTAGAGCTGGGGTGATTATCATGGCTGGGAACCCTGGGCAGATGTGTTGTGGATAGGCTGTTGAGTCTTTGGGTGGGGTAATATAGGAAAGGTCTGTACGGATGAGTGTGGTCTGGGGTGTTAATGCTTCTCTCCCTGTCCCTGGACACCGGCAGGAAGCGAGTCCTGGGGCTCACGGACGGTATTCACAAACTGGGCACTGTGCGATGGGAGTTGGCTCTGTGTCTCCTGCTGGCGTGGATCATCTGCTACTTCTGCATCTGGAAAGGGGTCAAGTCCACAGGCAAAGTAGGAATGGAGACTGTCCTCCTGGTCCATAAGCCTCCTTGTACTCATCTTACCTTTCTTCCCAAAACTCTTTTCCCTCTTCATGAAGTAAGGGCAGAAGATGCACAGCACCAAAGTCAAACCTAAAACCTGATGGGGCCATACAAATTTACAACAGTTGTGTTTGACTCATAAGAGGGATAAAAAAAGAGTAGGTCAAACAGGGAGCGGAGAACAAGGAAAGACCTGGGAACTGAGGGAAGTCTTAGGCCACCTTTTTGCTTATGAATACTCACAGTGGCTGATGGATACTCCCCAAGCGCTCTTAGAAATCATCCCCTCACCAATGTGTTGTCCTGCTGTGACTTACTGGTGTTTTCAACAACATCCTCTGTACCGGCAAACTTTCTACCCCTGGCAATAATTAAACACTTGAGCAAAACAGACAAGCTGCTGCCTGTAACCAACTCAGTGAAGAGATAATGAATTTCTCCTGCTTCTGTATCCTGCAAAACACTTGAGGTGGGAGAGGTGTCTTCGTACTCTGCTTTGTATTCTCCCTGGCTCTACAGTTTGTGGCTTGTTGGGTCACTTTCTGCATTTTGCTAGTAAGTCTGGAGCCAGTGCTCCCTCCTGATGTTGATCCCAGAGATCAGGTGGGCTGGTTGTCCTTATGGAGTGAATGAGCGCATGTGATGCCTTAGAGTCGATGTTAGGGATGCTGCTGCGGCCTTGACTTGTTCAGGACCTCCTTCCTTCCTGGAGCTGCAATGAAAAGGGTGGGTCATTAATGGTGGTGAGGTCTTATAGGTGTCCAGGGGATGTCCCAACAGCATAAGGAGGAGAACCAATTTCTGCGACATGCTTCTTCCTTCAAATCACTATCCCTAGTATTGGCAGATGTTCGTTGTAGTACCGGACGTGCGTGTCTCGGTGTCAAATCCCATCTGCCAACCTAAAACCACACTGGGCACCCATTTTAACAGAGCAACACAATAGCTTGCTCTGCTGGCTAGGTTTCTCCCAGTCGTTTCTGATGACTCTAACCCTTGCTGGTGCTGATCTCTTGTCCACCATTTATTCAAGGAGAGCGAGTCAGACTCCACATCTACAGGGAGAGAGGATGCTCTGCATCTTAGATCTTAAATCTCTAATGCTCGCTGGTTTGAATACCACAGTGCCGTCTTTACAAGAGGTATCATTCCGATCTTGGGAGATTTGGCTGTTTAATATGCATGGCAGTGTAATTAAGTCATTCATCCCAGGTTCCCTTCAGCTCTCAGCCCTCTCCACTGAGCCTCTCTTTCGTCTAGTACTGCTCTGGCTTGCAGAGCTTGCCTGCTCAAGGAGAAAGCCAAAGAAGTTCAGTCAGGATGATTGGTCCTATCAGATTTGGCAAAGTCAGAGCAGAAAGTGGCAGGAAACAGTGAGTGCACATAGTAGCTGAAACAGAGGGGATCACAGAAGATTTTTCCGTCAAGAATTTTAGGATACAGGGCTTGCTTTTTACCAGACCGATGTTACGGACATGGCGCAGCAGCACAGGGTGGGTTTTTCCATCCTGAGACATACCACAGGTTGGACAGGCCAGTTGTCTTCTCTGCAAGTCATCATTTCGAGTTTTACAGAGAAGCTGTCAAAACAATCAGCTCCTTCCTTCTTTTTCAGTAGAGAGGTCCCAAGAATTCTGAGTAGGTGCATCATTTTGCTGAACGGCTGCAGAGTAAACAGGATGTTGTGCTTGAGTGTGAGGCTGCTCTAATCGGGTAACCCTGCCAGACCCGTGTGTTTGTGCTTCTGTGATTTAAGGAGTCCAAACTTCAATAAACAGCAGCGACCTCAGGAAAATAATTTCAAATAACTCTGTGAAGACTCATTTTCTTTAAAAGCCATTTTCTTTTGTTCATTTTGCCCACTCTTGTACTCTTTCCATGTTTCCTTATGCATTCGGCTGATGTGTATAAATGTTCCCCAGAAGTGATTTCTGAAGGTAGATTTCGATACTTGTGCCAAAAATGCTGGCATTCTCATTCACTTGGGGAACAGCAGAACTACCACGTACTGTGACTTATTCGACCAATTATCACTAGGCAGAAAAAAATGTCATTTTAGGCCCCTCGCTATGAATCCATAGAGTAAACAAGCCTCCACATTACTTGGATGAATTTTAGTAATGAATAAATGTTAGGAAGTTGCAACTTGTTCACAGATATTTTTGCAAGTAGAAAAAAAAAATATGCTACATTAGGCAATGGATTAGAGATGATTAATTCTACTCTAATATTTATTTACATCACACACAAGAAGTAGTGAAAAGAAGGTGTTACAGAAATAATGGTCTACATTTTGTTTAAAGGCTTTGAGGTGCCCTCATTTTTTACCTGTAAACTCAGAGGCATTGAAGGGTTGGGAAAGCTGCATGAGCACCCCTGGAAATGAGACCCCCTCAGAGTTGTCTCAAATCGGGCAGCAAAAGTTGCTATTTAATTTGGAAGACTCTTGCTGAGAACAGGACCATTTTAATAACTCCTCATTAAAACTCAGTGACAGAAAGAGATCTGGGTTTCTTCTGCAGCTCTAGAAAGATGAAGAGAACAGCTGGAGAGCAGGGAAATTACACTGACTGGAGGGGAAAAAAATAAAGCAGAGCAATCAGTGGCAGAGGTTTGAGCGAGGAACAAAATGTATATTAACTAATTCACCGGTGAGATGTAACCTTGATTAATTTCTTTCTCACTCCTCTTCTACACTAGCAATAGTAGCTATAGCCAACAGCAGAATCCAGGGACGTTTGCTGGGGTGGGGGCCTGCAGATGAGACTAGATGAGATGATGTCTGCACCTCCTCCCTGCTGATCCTCTCTCCTTTTGTTTCCCTGCATCCCCAGGTCGTTTACTTCACTGCCACCTTCCCCTACGTGATGCTTATCATCCTGCTAGTGCGAGGAGTCACGCTGCCGAGTGCTGCCGAGGGGATCATCTTCTACCTGAAGCCGGACATTTCCAGGCTGGCAGACCCGCAGGTGGGTGGGAGTCAGGCAAATGCTGGCCGTGGGAAGGTTTTCAGCATGCCAGCCCTTGGATCTGCTGCTAGATGAGCATCTATCTATCTTCTCTGAAAGGAGACCAGAAAACCACTGAGATCTCCTTAAAAGCGATGAGAGGGGTCTAGCACCCCTGCACAACACCAGCCTTTTGATTTGTGAGCCTGCAGCATATGGACATACTAAGGCGTTTCCACTCATGGGCTCAGCAAAATCAGAAGAGTATATTAAATATTCAGTATGTAACAGATGGTTTTGCTGGGTCTCAAATGCAAATAATTAAGGGAAGGAGGAGGGGAGTGAATGTGTGTGTAGTAATCTACCACTTTGGTTTTTTTGAGTTTTTTCTATTTTTTTGGCCTGGTTAGCACTTTGGCTCCAACAAGGCCCTCCCAGGGAGTGCAGGGCCTCTGCCTCTGTGCTTGCAGAGACCAAATGCTCACAGGTAAGGCAGGCTGTGCCCCAGCTGGGCAGCAGAGTTCCCTTCACCCGTCCCAGGGTCTGGTCCCACCTGCCAGGATCAGGGGCTGTCCAAAGGGTCAGCCCTTGCTACCACTCATTGGAGCTCATGGAAACCTTGCCCTGGCAGGGACGATGCTGTGTTCCCAGGGAAGACGAGTCCAGATTAAGACAGGGTGCAGCCAAACCCGGGATGTGTGAGTTAGTCCAAGTTGGCAAAAGGTGGACAGGAACCTTTGGGACTGCACAGGGCAGGCAGCAGGGCCCTGCTTGGAGGATTCTCCCGGGAGTGTCTGCTCCAGCACCTTTCTATAGCAGTAGGTTGCTTCTTCTCCCCACATGGGCTGTGCAAGCTGCCTCTGCCATCCCAGGGAGGTGTTAATGCAGACCCATCCCAGAAGAGCATTTAAATAACGCTGCTGTTAATTATTCCGCTGAATCTTTTCGTGGAGGCAGCCAAGCACAGTCTCATCTTACCTCCCGCATCTTCCCAGATGGCCAAAGCCCCAACTGCTCCCAAACCAGCTGCCAAACACACTGTCTTCCCCCAAATGGCTTTCGTAGGCAATTATGCGTTGTCAATACAAAAATCTGTGGTGTGCTGAATGCAAAGAGCCAGCAGAATGTAAATGGCATTTTAATACCAAAATAAATAACAGTGGGGTGACTGGGGCTGAGTGTGTTTTATTCATGGTCAGAGCTTATTAACTGAAACCTCCTTAACTAAAGCTGGCACGGACTTTCCAGGCTGCTGCAAGCCAGCATAGCAGGAGTGAGAGATCCTGCTACTGAGTTTAGGCAGAATGTGGGACTTCTTTGGTGTAAAACGGGATGTGTTCCCGCGTGCCAGTGCCTGAAGGGCTCCCATGTACGTGCCTATCTGTGAAAGATCCACGTGAATTTAAGCAGCAATGCCTGGGCTGGCATTTTTTGAAGGCTGCCTGAATGTTTGTAGCTGGAGGCTTCTTAGAGGAAAAAGAGGGTGAGGGAACACAGACAACAGAAAACTGGGCTGTTTTCCTTTCTGCCTGTTAACTCGCAGCTCAGGGCTTTCCCTGGGAAGGCGAGAGCAGAGCTGTAGTTCAGCCCTCAGCACCCAGAGCGAAGGGGCTCCTTCATGAGGGAGAGGGCTGGAGCAGTGGTGAAGCAGCCCACTCAGCCTTTTTCCTATGCGGTGCCAGAGTAAAGGGGAATTTGGGTGCACAACACCTCACTGGTCTGAAATCTCTCAGCCTGGCTACTTTCTGTCCTTCACCCTGGACCATGGTCTCAGAGATGTGGGAAACTAGTTTGGGGAGCAGGGCAGGGAGTACACTGATCACACAAAGGACCTGCTGGCCCTCATTTGTGATGACTCACCAGTGGCTCTGTGAACCCTGAGCCACCTAAGGACCGCAGACACCTGCAATGTCAACTTCAGCCAGAGCCATGCTATCAGGGACGTTATCTCCACCCAGACTGCAAAGGCATGGGCTGGAGAAGTGGTGTCACCTTCAGTGCGATGTGAAAATACAGTTGCCTCAGGAGACTTTTCCTGGAGGACTTTCAGCCCTGTAACTCGTTTTTCCTCAGAGATGTATCCTGGTTTCTACATCAGCTGGGCCCCTCTCTGTCTCGTGGGGTTTGTTCTGCGAGGATGGATGGGATGTTGCTAGACAGGGAACAGTCATTTGTTATTTTGTTGCCGGGTCTGGAGACCACTGTCCTTTTTTTTTTTTTTTTTTTTTTTTTTTTGTTTTTGTATGTTCTTTCCTCATTGNGGTCTGGATGGATGCAGGCACTCAGATCCTCTTCTCTTATGCTGTCTGCCAGGGCTGCCTGACAGCTCTGGGCAGCTACAACAGATATACTAACAACTGTTACAGGTAAGAGGAACCTCTACTCCTCATATCCTTCTCGAAATTTTCTCAGAGGCAAACAGTACTGAGGTGCATCTGAAGCAGACTGTCTCCAGCATGACCTTGGGTCATGCTGCTGTGACTAATCAACTGCTCAGAATGTGGGAGCTTTGGAGAACTCGGTGAGGGAGGAGAGAGGATGAGGGAACACAGGAGCTCCAGAAAGTGGCTTTAGTAGTGCACCCCAGTGGGGGTCAGCTTGGAAACAAGAGAGGATGGAGGAGGGGGAGGAATGAAAATGAAGAATATTTCCAGCCACTGTGGAGACACCGTAGACTATTTTGACAGGGTTAGTGAAGACAGGTGGCACAGCCAGCTCTGCTGTCACTTGCTAGGCAGGGGAGATGGTAAAAAGATGATGGCTGGTCCTCCTGCCTCCGGTGCTTCACCACCATCAGGATAATGTACTGCCAGTGGCATTTTGATCCTATCGAAGAGATTAATCAAGTCTGTCTGGCCTCCCCCTTGCCCTTGGATTACAGATCTATTTTATCCATGGCCTGACATGGAGCTCAGTAAAGCCATCAGGACTGGTTTTGACACCATCCACAGAGCTCTGAGGAGCGGAGCCTTTGTTACTCCTTCATGTATTGCTCCAGCATGGACGGGAAGATGGAATGGTACTTGAGAGGTATTAATCATCTCTCTTCTTCTTCAATAGGTGCTGCCACAACTGTTGGTCAGGCAATTAATACTTTCCCCTGGCTCTCCTGAAATGTATCTGTCACCAGTGTGCTGAAGCCGCCTTAGACTGGCAGTTTGGTTCTGGGTGGCCCAAATATGCAGCTGATGCTGTGGGGCAGCTCTGGCAGCTGCTCAGGCAGGATCCCAGGGTGTGGGGTTTCCATCCCAGCCAGCTCAGACTGGTGCCCCACAAAGGCACAGACTTCACAGCACAAGTGGCACAGCACATTCCAGCCTCCACCTGGGCATAGCCAATAATGGCAGTGTAGACACAACCCTTGTCGGATGAGGATTTTTGTTAACCCATTAGTCCTTGTTCGACCAGACCTTCCGAACCCGTACGTGTTCATGTTTTCAGATGCTCCTCTTTCTTGACTATGTTTACTTTTGCAGCTTCTTCCCTTTTCTAATTTGATGTTTTCCCCATTTTCTCTGTTGTTTTTCTTATTCTTTTGACTCCTGTCAACTTTTTTGTTGCTGCATCCCTACATATATTGTTGTGGTATCCTATTCATAAGCTACTGGTGGTGCCCTGTATCTCTCTTTGTGCCGTGTATAGTCCTATAACTCTTGAACAGTGGGATACAAGGTAGGTAGGATATTTTTTATTCTGTTCTGAGCTTTTTACTTCTGAAGGAGTTCAAGAGCAGCATTTCTGTTCCTTGGTCCATGCTGTCTAACTGGTGAAACTGAGTACTGACATAGAATCATAGAATTGTCAGGGTTGGAAGGGACCTTAAAGATCATCTAGTTTCAACCCTCCTGCCATGGACAGGGACACCTCCCACTAAGTCAGGTTGCTCAGAGCTCCATCTAACCTGACCTTAAAAACTTCCAGGAATGGGGCTTCCACCACCTCTCTGGGCAACCTGTTCCAGTGTCTCACCACCCTCATGGTGAAGAACTTCTTCCTAATGCCTAATCTAAATCTCCCTTCCTCTAGTTTGGATCCATTCCACCTTGTCCTATCACTACTTGACATCCTAAAAAGTCCCTCACTGGCTTTCTTGTAGGCCCAAGTGATGACAAGATGATCCCAAGCGGACCCATTCTGCAACAGGAAACAACAATTTCTCTCTGGTCTCCTCCCTGCAGGGACTGCATCATGCTCTGCTTCCTGAACAGTGCCACCAGCTTCATTGCTGGCTTTGCCATTTTCTCTGTGCTGGGCTTCATGGCTCATGAGCAGGGTGTACCCATTGCAGAAGTGGCTGAATCAGGTATGTTTTTCCTGTAGACTTCAGAGTCAAGGCAAAACAGAAAGTGTAAAGGGGAGGGGATTTTTCTAAAGTGAAGCACAGGATGTTATCTACAGAATCACAGAATGGTAGGGATCGGAAAGGGATCATCTGGTCCAATCCTCCTGCTAAGGCACATTTGCCTACATTAGGTTGCACCGGAACCCATCCAGGTGGGTTTTGAAAGTCTTCAGAGAAGGAGACTCCACAGCCTCTCTGGGAAGCCTGTTCCACCATCTTCACAGTAAGGAAGTTTTTCCTCATGTTTAGGTGGAACTTCCTATGTTCTGGATTGTGCCCGTTGCCCCTTGTCCTACCACTGGGCACCACTGAAATGATCCTCTATCACTATGGGTGTCTGCAGTGAGGTCTGCAGAACCATTGCTCCCCGCTACAGCTTTCAGCCTTGTGTGGGCAAGAAGCCATGGCGATATGACCTTTGAGGGAGGATGTAAGCTCACTCTGTGCTGCAGGGTGGTGGTGGCAGACAGTGGTGAGTGGGACACACATGATCATCCTGTGGTCTGTTGGCAGGTCCTGGCCTGGCTTTCATAGCATATCCAGCGGCAGTAACGATGATGCCTGTCTCTCAGCTCTGGTCCTGTCTCTTCTTCCTCATGCTGATCTTCTTGGGACTCGACAGCCAGGTACAGCAAATTCCCCCTCCTCATCTAACATCCAGCTGCCTGTCCCCACCCTGAGCATTCCTCAAGGCCAGGGAAAAGGTTAAGGTGGTTATGTGCTTTGCTGGTACCTCAAATATGTTCTCCTCATTGTCTACAGCATTTTCACACAGTGGGAGCTCAGAGTCAGGGCCGGCAGGAGGCCAGTGGTTATGTGTGCTGGCATCTGTTTAGCATCCTGCTCTCTGTGTGTATATGAGAGTGTTCCAGCTCCATCTCTTCCCACCTCTGTGCTGGCACTAATACCATGCACACTGCGGAGTGAGGCCCGTTACAGAGCTGGGCAGGCTGGGAAGGAGAATGGGGTGGTTTTCTCCCAGCTACATCTTACCAGAGCAATCCCTGTGTGCTCTGCTTGCTGGTGTGCCCATCTCTTACGCTCCTGTACCTCTGATATGCCAGGAGCAAAACCCATCAGGGCACCCTGTGGAGTGCAGTGGGCAACACTGTCATGCTGGCACAAGGGGAACAGGGGATGTTCTGGCAAGTCTTCCAGGCAGGATGCTCTGCTCAGACTCTGTATTGCAGCAGCTCGGCCCCTTCACCTGGAGAATGAAGTCTTTCTCTGAGTCAAGGTCCCCTTCTGCCTCATCTCACTCATTACAACTCTGCTTCACGCTGGCGGGGCTGTCCTCGCAGTGGCTGATGTTCTCTTATGTAGCCCATGGGAGATGTGAGCTGTAGGACTGAGAGCCGTGCTGTGATGAGCTGATGTCCTCCACTACAGTCAGCCCCCAAAGCCAGTAATTCACGTGCAAGACCCTGGCCACCTGCTCTACTGGGTTGTCCCAGGCAGCTGCGGCATGTTTTGCAGCCAGTCCTGCTGTGTGAGATGTGTCCTTGATGATAGGACTGAGCTGGGACCTCCAGTCACCTGGATCCCCTTAGCTTCATGGTGTCAGGGAGAGCTGTCTCTGTCACAAGGGTTTCTTGTACCATCTCAGGTGGCTCCTCACCTTGCTCGAGGGACACAGGTCTGTCCCTTGCCTCCCATCCTTTGGTCATTCCCATTGTACAGCAGCATGCTCTGTTGGGTTTGCCCCAATTCCTTGCACCTCTCACAGTTCATCCCCACAACATGGGGCTGTACTTTTAACTCCCTTGGTTTGCAGCTCCAGAGGAGACCTCATTGATATATCAAGCTCTGTTTGGTCCCTAGCAACTGCAGCTGGCCCTTGGTGGAAGCAAGACAGACAAGAAAAAGAAAACAAAAAAAAAATAAGGATTTGGGTGGCTGAAGGGAAAAAGGTCAGTGAGAGGGAGTGTGTGATCGGGCAAGTTTTTTTCTGATTTTTTTTCTGACCTGTTTTCTGCAGTTTGTCTGTGTGGAAAGCGTGGTGACAGCTCTTATTGACATGTTCCCAGGAGTGTTTCGGAAGAAGGGCCGTCGGGAACTGCTGATCCTGGCCCTTGCAGTCATATGCTACCTGTTGGGCTTGCTGTTGGTCACTGAGGTAAGAAAAGAGTAGCTAAGGTACACAATCAAGCAGCAGAAACCCTGCCAGACCTCTCTGGAGGAGCGGGTAGAAACAGCAAAGCTTGTCTTTGATGCTGTTAATTATCCTTCATTTCTAATGCATTAGCTGGTGTCTCTCACAGCCAGTGCTGCTTTTACCCTGTGTGATGCTTGTGTACTCACTGCGTAACTAAGCCTTCCAGAGAGACAGTCCCGCAGCCCACAGAGACTGCCTGACATACAGCTTTGTACAAATACCAGGTCTGGTGGCTAAAGCAAGCTGAGCTGCGCAAACAGAAGCTCTTCTAAGGGCAGCAATAGTTTGCTGGCTGCTTTCCACAAGAAGCAGAGCAGCAGAAGGGGAGACTGGGAGTAACGGCTGCACCATAACCTTGCCTGAGCCAGTGGGAAGCCTGTGACTCCTGAGACCAGAAGAAGCAGAGCTGTGTTGGTGGAAAACAACGCACACAGTGTTTGCCCTGCTCTGCAGCTTTGATAGTCAAGCACCTCTCCCTGCACAGTGGTGTGGTGTGGTGTGTGTGTGTGCCGCAAGCTTGGGCAGGGGTCTCAGCACTCCTGTGTGTTGCCTCCGTGTGCTGTGTGGCAGCAACTAACTCCTGCTAAACCTCTTAGGCACTGCTGAATGATCCTCCAACAGGATCCTGGCTAAAGATTTGCTGAAGGCAGCTCCCACTGTGGTTGAAAGAGCTTTGAGTAAAACTGTGAAGAGTTCCCATGCTTTTGCGTGTCCCCTTGCACGGAGGCATCTACTCCCATCGTTGCAGGATTTCACTTCATACATGGTGGGATGAAGGGGTAACTGCTCTGCTACTCTGGCAGTGTCCAGAGCTCTTCAGCGCTACTTGAAAGCATCTGCTTGACTTGTATTGAAGGAACTTTCTCTTTGAGAAAACACATGAAAGTATGAGAGAGGAGTCACCCACTGACCTGTAGAGATAGCTGATAGTAACTACTCAGGGCTCAGCTGGACGGCAGAGGCAGCAAGGAAGACACGTGCCTCTGCCATTGCAGGGCTTGGACCTTAAGCGGTATGTAAAGATAGGTGTAGCTAAAATGAGGTATCTGAATGTCCTGATACTCGGGATCTCAATTATTTTGGGTGCAAAGTTCTGCACTGCTACATGGTATTCTGAAATGATGCTGGAAACCTGAAAACTGATTTGAAACAAGCAAGCAAACTGGCTTCTGCTCCTATGGACGCAGAAACCAGCCGAGCCCAGTAGTATCATAAAATAGGCATGAAATACTTTCCTGCCACCAGGCCTTTGGGACAGAGTAGGGGCAGCCCCAAGAGAAGGCTCATCTCCTTCACCCACACACTCTAGGTACAGTGTTTCTGCTGCTATTCTTCTGTTTGCCTTAGCCATTTTTCCCTCACATGGAATAATCCTGCCGTGATTCTCTCTTCTTTACTTTTTCAACAGGGCGGGATGTACATCTTCCAGCTCTTTGACTACTATGCTGCCAGTGGCATGTCCCTGCTCTTCCTGGCCATTTTTGAAGTCATCTGTATAGGATGGGTGTACGGTAAGTGGAGGACAAAAACCTGTGTTGGTATTTCTCAAGGCAATGATGGGGGGTTGAGGAGTGGGAGTGGGTAGAAAAGATCCTTAGAGGGCAGCGAAATGCTGTAATTACCCTCTTTCTTGTCTAGTTTCCACCGTGTTTCCTCACAACGTTTCTTAATTGCTCCACATTTAGAGTAGGAATGTTTTTTTCCCTTCTCCAAAGATTCCTCTTGTTGAACTACCTTGCTGCTCTTCCCATCTGTCCTTTGAATTAGAAAATCAGCAATAGAGGAATGACTGCTGTTCTTTGGACTCTGTTACTGTTTGCTTACATCGTGCATTTAGTTCAGTTCTGTCAGTTAATTTAACACTAAATGCTGGGGTGCGGACTCGCCGTGCGTTACTTCCGTGACGATGCACTCTGCCTGTTGACACAGGCTCTGATGGCACTCCTGAAAGAAACGGGAGGGACTGCTTTGTCCTCAAGTGAAGTCTGTAACTAAACTGCTCAGGAGCAGGATTAAATGGAGCTCCACAAAGTGTCAGAAGAAAACCAACGGCTTGTTAGTCTATGCAGTAAGAAGGATATCCTGTGATACCCTACAGGAGATCTCTTTCCTGCCGAATGGTGCCTGAGCGCACAGGCTGCAGTTCATCTCCCTGAAGCTCACACTGAGGCTGGTGGTTTTCTGGCAAAGGGTCTAGTTGTGCTAGGTGCAGAGCAACTGCTCTCTCTCCTTAGCTTCGTGAAGCCGCAGGAGCTCGGTACCTGAAAGGATGGTACAAAGCTATAGTAGATGCCGGTTTAGACCAGACCCTCAACATTCCACAAACACGCATTTACTGTCTCCTAGCTATGCCAAGCAGCGTGGCCGTCCTAACCCAAAGGAAAGATTGCAGGCATGAGCACCATGTTGTGCTTCTTTCGATGGCCAGGAGTGGATGCTCAGGAAAGAGCATAATAGCAGAAAATTTAGCAATGATACTTTCTGTGAATATTCTTCCAGCTTCTAACAGATTGTTATAGAAACATAGAATGGTTTATGTTGGAAAGGACCATTAAAGGTTGTCTAGTCCACACCCCCTGCCATGAGCAAGGACATCTTTCACTAGATCAGGTTGCTCAAAGTTCTGTCCAGGCTGACCTTGAATACTTGCAATGATGGTGCATCCACCACTTCTCTGGGCAACCTGTTTGAGTGTCTCTGCACCCTCATTGCAAGAAATTTCTTCCTTACAGCCAATCTAAATCTACCTTCTTTCAGTTTAAAACTGTTACTCCTTGTTCTGTCACTATGAACCCCAGTAAAAAGCCTCGTTCTCTTTCTTACAAGCTCCCTTTATGTATTGAAAGGCCTCGACAAGGTCTTCCCAGAGCCTTCTCTTCTCCAAGCTGAACAATCCCAACTCTCTCAGCCTTTCTTCCCTTGAGACATATTCCAGTCCTCTGATCATTTTCACGGCCCTTCTCTGGACCCACTCTAACAAATCCATGTCTTTCTTGTGCTGAGGGTCCTGGGGCCAGATGCTATACTCATCTTATTGCTCAGGGGTTTTCAGAGCCAGAAGTAAAATCCATTTTTTTTCTTGTCTGTTTCCAGTTGACTCAGGTAAGCATTTATCACCCACAAAATGCTGCAGCAACGAGCTCTATGGCTTAGTCATGTGTTGTGTGAGGAGTCACTCTTTTCTGTTTTGAATTTGCCAAGCGATAGTTTCATTTGGTGCCACCTTTGTCTTATTTTAGAAGAGAACAGTCAGTTCCTGTGTTCTCTCTTTGGTCCTCACAGTTTTATGGAGGTTGCATTGGCTGCAGTGCATTTGCTAATGAAATGGTTATCAGTTTCTCCAAATGCTTTATGTACAGCAGGAGCCAATTGCTAGACTGGGTGGACTCCTCCCTTGCTGAAATGGCAGCAGGTGTAGATGCTTGGTCTTGACCTCCAAGGAATGCAAGTGAAGCAGAGCTGTATGAGAGATTTAGTCTAGAGAGGTATGCTGCAAGGGAAGCTGACCAAACCCTAGCCGGATTTTAGTTTAGAGTTGCTTCTTACCCAGCCTGTGGGGAATTTAATGCGGGATGGAGACTTGATAGGATTTCATCATCTCCATACTCGGTTACCTTAAACCGAATTATGCTTTAATGTATAGAACTCCCCTGCCATTTTTATGGTCACACAGGCCACATGTCTTTCCTGACAACCCACGGAGGCAAGGAGCAATGGCAGACGAGCAGTAGCAGAGGGGATTCTGCCNCCAAATTGGCAGGGCTGAGGCTCTTGCTTACACTGTGAAGAATTATAGCATTTTTGCTAACACAAATACGCGTTCTGAGTTTCCCTTCTCCCAGCACATACGCCAGCCACCCACCACTTGGCAGCTTCCCTCTGCTGCCAGGCAGCTGCTCTCGCAAAGATCTGAGGATTTCCTCGCTTACTGCTCTCTGCCCGTGAAAGGCTTGCGCAGCATCAAACCTGTCGATCACATTCCCTGGAGGTGGGGGCTGTAGGTTTTGGTGGTTTGGTTTTTTTTTTTCCACCTCTTTTCAACTCTCCCTTCCTCTTTGGGAAGGGCAGCTCTCATAAGCAGGTATGGATTTTGAGTACTGGGATTCACAACATAATGCCACCAAAACCTGCTGCAGGGCAGATATTTTCCAGGCTGTCACAGCATGCCCATTAAGATTGACTGTTCCAGGAGAAAGCAAGTGCCTCCATCGCTGCAGGAGAGCCAGAGCTGAAATCATTAGGACTGTTTACAAAGCTAAAGCAAAGTGATGCCAGTGGGTACCTGTGGGTGGCTCTAGGGTGAACCTGTGTCGTGCTGGTATAAATCTTTCTCTCGCTCTCTTGCTCACAATGCAGCGTGGCGACCAGAAGCGTTGGCCTCCTTCTGCTCCCATCCTGCCTGTCGGGCTTGCTCTGGCTGTGTGGGTTTTATCCTCTCGGCTGCACCGGCTGCAGGCAATCTTACACGCTTATTGATGGACCACAAGGGGCCTGCTCTGTGCACCTGGTACCCAAAGGGTGAGCAGTTGTTGCAATGCCACGATGCCTCTGGTGCTGGCGTTTTGCACGGGTTTGGCGCAGGTGTCAATGCTGTGGGTTTGAGATGAGGAATCAGATACAAGCTTAGCACTATGGCATAGAGCCAGGGTCATCACCAACTGAAATCCTGTGGGTGAAATTTGATGTAGATGAACGCAAATAAGTGCAACTTGGGAGATGAGATTTAAAAGGAAAGGCTTTTTCATAGATGCCAAATTAGCAGATCTGTGAAAGTCGCTGTTTCTGGGTATTGTAAAAATAAAATAAAATCTTTATCCCTTTCAGTTTGGGTATCAGTTGCCGCTGTTATAAGCTACATAAAATGAGAAGAGCTCCTAAAGGACAAGGCATGAGGATGTAAGCAAATCTCTGGTTGCGTTCATGTGAAATCTATTCCCATGAATTTATGTAGCAAAATTAAATGATTTGTCAGAAAAGCACGCAACTGCTTTGAAGGTGCATGAGATTGGTCAGCACAAGCGAAGTGGTGCCAACGTGCACAGATAACTGCCCTGTGCAGACCACTCTTCCTTTTCTTAGAATCATAGAATTGTCTGGGTTGGAAGGGACCTTCAGAGGTCATCTAGTCCAACCCCCCTGCTGAGACCAGGGACATCTTCCAATAGAGCGGGTTACTTAGAGCCACATCAAGCCCCACCTTGAATGTCTCCAGGGATGGGGCCCCAACCACCTCCTTGGGCAACCTGTTCCAGTGTTCCATCATCCTTGGGATATTTGGGACAACAGCAAACGTCTTTGTTCATTCCAACTAAAATTTCTTTGGAAAAATCTTTATGTTTTTCTCTGCAGGAGCTTTATCTAATCCTTCTAATGGGCTGGGAAGGAAGCAGGACTGCACACGTCCTTTAGCTTCTAATTTGTTCAAAAAGTCAATGTTGGATGATTGAACTGATGACCTCTTAAGCTTGATTACTTTCGCATCTGCCTGCGAAACGTAGAGCATGTAAAACCACCTATTCGTATACTCTCTGAGGATGTTCATGTCAGTCCCCATTGTGTTTCATCACATCACCTACTGACTGCCAGGATGACCATGGAAATGCAGGACCTGATGGTTGTACCGCAGGGAATAGAGATAAGAACAGGTGGAGGCATACTGTAACTAACAAGATAAGTTTTGGGTTGTTTTCTTGGTGGAGGATGGATATCTGTTGTGTATTGCTTTTATTGTTTGGCATATTTGTATTTCTTTAATTGCTATATCTCTTCCACTAGTCCCTAGATCCAAATTTACAGTGAAACTTTGACTTCCACAAAGTTGTATTCCAAATTAATTTATCCGCCGGATGTCTGCCATCACAGTGCGTTTTTGCAGAAACACTGCATGGTGTAAGAGACTATACTACGCTCATATTCTAAACTGCAAGCTGCATCATTTATATCTCATTCCTATTTTTTTCAGCCTGTGGAAAATTTTGGCTTTTTGACAAAATACATTTTTTAATACTGTCTCTCTTTCTTTCCCAGTATATTTTCAGAAATGCTATCTGAAGCCACATGATATTTACAGCTTGGAAGTTTTAGGGTACTGTTCTCTGGTGTGGGCTGGGCTCCCACACAAGGCTGCGTGTCCCTTGATATACCACAGTTTGTCATCTTTGCCTGAGGCTACTTGTTAACTTGCCAACACAGGATGGGAACCATGAGGTGTTCAAAGAACCTGTCTTCCTCAGCCTAAATACTTCAAAAATCTGGGTTTAAAGGGGCTTTACTGCAAACATTAGTCATGGGATATAGAAAATCATGTGTTTTTGTAGACTTCGTCTATTTAAAGGAAACATAATACCACAGTTTATATCTAGGACATAAAAAACCCACAAACCAAAATAAAACTCACCAAACCCCAAACATTCACAAGTGTGGACAGTCCTCTAGGCATATATTTTGCATAGTCCAGCCTTCTGGTGTTATGATGCAAAGCAGCGAGGTCTCATCGCGCTTGCAGGTGGGAACTGTGGCACAACTTTGAGTTCACAGCGGGGTGAACACCCCTAAAGGCAGAGCCCTTCTTTATCAGCTAAGCACTGTGATTAAACTTCAATAAGACAACTATGGTATTATTTCATCCCAGAGGTGCTTAATTGATAACCCTTTCTATGGACACTCTATTTCCATTATTTTTTTTTGTCTGATACCGTTACTGTGTTTTACCTGGGACAGACTGATATAGTACCTCTGGTTAGCTCTAGTTAAGAAGAAGTTAGGGCATCTTGTGACTTTTTGATTCTTCTTCATTTTACATCACTTTTTGGCTCCTGTTCCTTGAAGGCATCTTAGAGCTTACCACAAGATCTGCTGAAGTCTGTCTACATTATGCCATCTCCTCTATACCGTTGTATACAATTCCTCTTTGTGCTTTGGGTTGGGGAGAGTCAATGGTTAGGGTATTTTTAAATGCTCTTCAGAGATATATCCCACTCTGGTGCACCATGAGATTCATGCTGCATACTGTGAACAACATAATCTAGTAAGTGAAACTAGTGGGAGGAGAAGGAGGAGATCAGGCACTCACAGGAGAGATCCCATCAGACAGTATGGTAGTACCGGTAGATAGAAGATTTGTTTTCCAACGGAGTTTGGATTGCCAGGTCTTCTGGTTTTATGCCAAAAATAAAATATTATGTGGAAAGCAGGCTCTTGATGACACAGGAAATGCTCCTCTCGGGGATTCTTGACATGACTTCCCTGGTGTACTGACCTGGGTAAAAAGAGAGGGGTTTGTTTGGTGTCCCCCATTCTCTTTGTTCATTTTAGCACTCTGGACTCACACAATCTCATCTGCTCAACCTTCAAGAGCTTTTATTTGCTGACCTATAAACCATACGCCACTCCTTGCCCTGTGCCAGTCCAGCTGTTAGTGGTACATGAGCTTCATCCTCTCACTTACAGCTGCTGCTGTCTGAGGGACAGGGCATTTCTTCTGTGTCAAGCTTTCTGATAACTTATGTCTGAAGCTAAAAACCTCCATCAGTATTTAGCCACAGATGGGCCTTTTCAATGCCAGCTAAGTTTGTTACCTGCTGCCATATTATTAGAATAATAGAATCATAGAATGCTTTAGGTTGGAAGGGACTTCAAAGATCATCTAGTTCCAACCCCCCTGCCATGGACAGGGACACTTACCACTCGACCACATTACTCAAGGCCCTGTCCAACCTGGCCTTGAACACTTCCAAGGAGGGGGCATCCATAATTTCCCTGGGTAACCTGTTTCAGTGTCTCGCCACCTTCCCTGTAAAGAATTTCTTCCTGACATCTAGTCTAAATCTACCCTTACCCAGCTTAAAGCCATTACCCCTCATCATATCACTACCTTTTAAAAATCTCCTCCTCAGCTTTCTTGTAGGCCCCCTTCAGGTACTGAGAGGCCGCTATAAGGACTACCTGGAGCCTTCTCTTCTCCGGGCTGAACAGACCCAACTCCCTTGGCCTGTCTCCATAGTGGAGGTGCTCCAGCCCTCTGATCGTCTTCGTGGCCCTCCTCTGGACCCGCTCCAACAGTTCAATGTCCTTCTTATATTGGGGACCCCAGAACTGGACGCAATACTCCAGATGGGGTCTCATGAGAGTGAAGTAGAAGGGGAGAATCACTTCCCTCGACCTGCTGACCATGCTTCTTTTGATGCTACTTAGGCAATTTTTGATGGCTATTAGGATAGCCATGTTTTTTTCCAGGAGTAAACACTGAGAGTGAAGCAAGCTGAGATCTGCTGTGAATAGTGGTTAAAGGCAAAACCAATGATCTGACCTCTGACTTTGTCTCTGTGCCGGCTGGCGGCCTAGGTGCCAACCGATTCTACGACAACATCGAGGACATGATTGGTTTCCGTCCATGGCCCTTGATCAAGATATGCTGGCTAGTGTTCACCCCAGGTCTGTGCTTGGTAAGTATATTTTCAACAACATGGCATATTATTCTGGGTCCCTGGGTTCTCAGTAACAAAGGCTGATTTATCTTCAAGGCACTGCTGTAAATTTTTCAATGGCTATGGAGAAGCAGAAGCTTGTCCATATCAGAGGTGGCTATTTATTTCCTTTGTAAAGACCTACTTTTTGCCTGGAGCATTAATTGAGCCTGAAAAATAATTTGTTGACTGTGAAGGCAAAGGAAAAGGTATCCACAAAGTCTGGAGAGGTTTGATCAAATTACTTTTGAGCAGAAGACCAGTGAGAATTACCTTATTCTGAAAGATTTGCTTTAACCTGAGTTCCTGCCACCTCCCATGGTTCAGAAATATCTTTCCATATCCATTTGCTTTCTATGTTATTAAATGTATTTTAAAATTTATGTGACAACTACATTTAAACAAAACACACCTTAAGTCTGGCAAGTTCTTGCCTGTTTTGAGTTTATGTCCCGTCTTGCTCCACTGACTTTTACATGATTTCTGAGCCAAATTCTGCTCCCGCATCCGATGTTGAGAGTTTTTTTCTTTGACCTCAGTAGGGACACAGATAAGATCTATAGCTACAGCTTTCAAAACATTTCTAGTTCTTTGTCCTCGGGCTCCATCAGGAGTTGAATATTAGCGAAATTTTCAAAGCAAGCCTGATCCAGCCCAAATCATCAGAGAGCTCTGTGGCTAGAGAGCCCCAAGAGGGGTAAATATGTGCCCATGTGGTACTTCTGGAGGGCTTCTGCCAGGGACAACAATTCCTCGCCTTGCTATGAATAAATTGCTCTGTTAATGTTGCTGAACCCTCAAAGCTCCTGGCAAGTTTGCTTGGGTTGAACTCTTAGGAATCCTCTGAGATAATTCCTTGTGCAGTCAGCATGCACCAAGCTCTGTCTTGCTGCATCTAGCAAGATCCATTATAGACATCGCACTCATTGCCACCCAGCTGGTGGCCAGGCTGCCCAACTTTGCTGCTCCCTTTGCTCTGGCTATGTTTGTGTTCTGTGCTCCTCAGGCTGTCTTCCTGTTTTCCCTGGTCAAGTACAAACCCTTGAAATACAACAATTCCTATGTGTACCCGACCTGGGGCTACGTGGTGGGCTGGCTGATGGCTCTCTCCTCCATGGTCTGCATTCCTCTCTACGCCATCTTCATCCTCCTGAACACCAAAGGACCCTTGAAGCAGGTACTGGGACTGTGGTCACTGGTCAAGTTGCTGCTGCTTTCCTCAGGTGGCTCATGGGAAAGGCCCCAGGGAAGCTGGATGTGACGTATTTCTCCTCTGAGAAGGCACAGGCGGTGAGAGTGGTCCTTTCCCAGAATGTGCCATAGGTCTTCCTAGCAATTTGGAGGGCTTGGAGAGTCTCAGCAGACCTTTCAGGGTGATCATCAGATGTCCAGAGTCTCCCATCATACACTGCACCACCATGCTTAGTGCGATATGTAGACATACGGAGAGCATCTCTAACACTGGCTCCACTGGATGGCAGAGGACACCCTCAGTGTGGGCTGTCTGAGGCCACAGGCTAATTGGTTTGGTTTATGGTTCAGGTGGTCCTGCTGGCCTTTGAGTTAAAGATGGCATGCCACCACCTTTGCCTCCTCTTTCGATACTGACTGGTGTCAGTGCAAACGAGGTGCAAAACCAGGATCTCTTTTGCCTTTACTTCTTATCCCTTGCCCATGCTCACTTTTTAGTCCTGGGTCAGGACTGTGTTCTTTTCTCTGAAGAAAAGACATACGGTTATTAAAGACAGCATGCTCATAGAACTGTAAAGGTGTACCCTGTACCATGACCAAGCTAGTCCTCTTTCACTCTAACACCTTGTCCTAGGAAGAAGTGTGTCTAGGAAGGTGGTGTCGTAGAGACAACAACATGTCGTAGAGACGACCACCCACCTGGATGATATACAGTGCATATAAATTTCTGTACAATTTCTCTTCCGGTCATTCCCCATCCTCACTGACTGTAGACTCATCTGCAGATGTTTAGGATGGGGAGCAGGTGAGCAGGGAATGGGAGCATCCATGTGGCTGTAGTGTAGGTGTGATAGTCACATTGTGGGGTCACGGGGAGGAGGAACCTGCACTGCTAACGCAGCCAGGGACGGGCTGGGTGCAGGGTGTCCTCGTTGGCTTCATTGCCTCAGAAGAGGTGGATCTGTGCCCCACGGGGACTCTTATGTGCTGGTTGGGAGATGTGTCTTAATAGGGAGTGACAGGAGTTGTGGAAGAGCTGGCTAATGCACATCTCTGGCTCAGGAGAAGATGCAGTGCAATGCCCAGACAGAAACAGTAGTGATGAAGGAAAGTCTTCAGTGACACCGTAAGCCTTGTAGCCAGGGAGGTGGAGAAGTATGATGCTATGGAGTCTGCTGCCTTTAACCCTTGTGCCTCCTGGTTGCCATTGGTGACCATGAAGAGATGACAAGGTTGAGAGGGCGCTGGGAGTGGTAAACCTCCCAAGATGAGGAATTCCAGGTGAATCTTGCACCAAGGTGCTGTGATATGATTTGCTCCAAGTTCAAACCTTGAGTCCTCCCTCTTACAGACTTCTCCTGCTCTCTAGGCCGTGTAGCAGTACTACATCTGCCCTTTCCCAAGGCCAGTTTGAAGAGTTCGATTGGGTGGCTGACAAAGTCTGTCTCTGCACAGGTTAGAGGTTTCATATGTGTAAATGAGGACTTGGAGCTGTCAGTGAAGCAATTGCCCTGATTTCCTGCCTGCTAAACAAACAATATTTTTCACCTGTTGCAAAGTGCGTTGAGCCTTTGGACTGAAACGTTGCTGTGAGACATGTTAAAGCTTATTTTACATAGCATCTGAGGAATTGATTTGGCCAATTTCAGATTGAGGGTTTTTCTATTTGCCCTGGTTTAGATGATATTAGTTGTAATTTCCAGGGACTTCTCAGTTATATTAGTATGAAGAAACTTTCAAGAATGTGGTTTAGGCATGTAGGAAGGAATTAGCTGCTAAGCCTGGGTTGATTGAAGGGACAATCAAGCCAACCACCTGATACCTCCTGGAATAGTTGCTCCTGTTTTGAAAACAAGTTTTCTCAAAATATCCCTGCTCCCTTTTTCCAGTCGCACCCCAGAAATGTAGCGAGTTAATTTCCTGACGCAGATGCTTCCATGAACAGTGCCTTTCAACTGAATATTGCAAACCATTCACTGAAAGCAAGTTTGCAATTGGTAATTGTGATCAGTTACTGCAACAAACTGATTCCTCTTGTTACGCTTGACTGACCAAGAAACACAAATGTTGTTTCCTAATGTGTCTGATTAAGACAACTCAGGCTCCGAAGATGGGAAACTCACGGTGAACTGCTCACAGAGCAGCTGCAGGCCAAGGCCTATTTCAGAAATCATGAGGTGAATACTTTTGAATAAATGAACGAAATCCAGGATTCTGGAAGGCATTTCACAAGAAGTGAAAGCACTGAAATTAATCCAACAAGTCATCTATGAATTGCCTGCTTTGCTTGTGATGAGCTCAGCAACGGAGGAGAGAGCACTGGCCTGAACAGCTTGTGACAGAAAAAGTAACTATGAAAGTTAGAATTCACCATGGAAGGGGTACACTGGTGGTTACGGGACACTGCATGTTTACTTGGCTTTGGGAGGAGCCCAGGCACTCAGGAAGGGATGAGAAAAACCAGAATTTCATAGCAGCTGTCTCTGTGGGCCAGCACCTTTTGCCCAAGAGATCTCTGAGTTCTTTGCATTTTTGAAGAATAAACTCCCCGAAGCTGACAAAACACTAGTGTGTGTGTGTGTGCGCGCGCGCGCATGTGTGTAGCAGGCTGCAGTACCCCTGCATTGCAGAGGATGGGGGGAGCTAAGGGCATGCAGCTGCCCCACCCTCTTTTGGACCATAGCAGGAGATGCCCAGCACTTTCTGATGGTCAGACCATTTGGAAGGCTCCACAGCTCCCACTAAAGTTATCAGGAAGCATGGCTACTTGACGTAGGGAAAGAAGAGGTCTTTATGGTGGTTTTTCTATGGCCACAGAAAATGCCTGTGGGGCTAATCCCTAGCATTCTTCCTCCTGGAAACATGTCTGAGAAGAGGCCTGTGTGTTGGGTTGTCAGTTCATGGCCCAGGTTTGAGCCCAGAGGTGGAATAATTGGGAGCGTTAGCTCTCTAGATGCCTTTGCCCCCAGCAATGGTTGTAGATCACTACTGGGTGTCATTTTTGTTTACCAGCTTAATTAACAGAGACTTCCTCTCCACAGAGGCTAACACAGCTCATTTCCCCAGCGGAGGACCTGCCGCAGCTGAAGAAGCATGTGGTGAGGCTGTCCGAACTGAAGCGCGAGGGATGGTCCCCTCCAGTCCAGGAGGTGCTCAGCATCACAGAGAGAGAAACCCACTTCTAAAGCACCAGGGATGTCTCCTCCATACCCTGGACCGGGTCGCTCTCTCCTTCCCAAAGTGGTTGCTTTTCTCGCCTAGATTCTTCCCTTGTCTCCTTCACATATGAGACACAAGCATCTGGGACACCCTCTCCTTCCAGCCCTGGTTGCACCCACTGGGGACAGCATTTCGTCTGACACCCTGGAGACAGCTCTCCCTGTCAGCAACCAGAGAGAGAAACACACTTTTGTCAGAAGTGTCCTCCAGTACTGACACCGGTGGGGAAAAGCAAAACAAGTTATTAACACAAAAAAAAAAAAAAAAAAAAAAAAAAAAAAAAAAAAGGAGAAAAAAAAAGCAGTCATGTTGGGAGGAGGAAAGGAAACCACAGTGGTGAGAGAGAGCAGAGAATAAAGGTGTACGGGAGCAAAGTTAGGGATGCAAAGGCACAAAACAATTGGATGTTAGCACAGGGAATAAGTAAGCTGGTTCAGAAGTTGCTGGAGGACAACAAAGGAAAGTGCATTGCTAGGTCACCTGCGTACGAGGGAGAGGGAGCCAGGAACATATCACAGGCAAGGATAAAAGGAGGCTGCAGTGTTAGTAGTTACGGCTGCAGCTGTCACTGAAAGGGAAGAGAGTGACAGGGTGCTTGATGCAATCATAGCTGGTGATGGATCTCAAGGCAGTCTCAGGATGGAAAGGGGGTGAGGAATAACGATCTAGGGGATTTGCTCTTGGTCAAAACTACGTGGCCCAGTGAAAATGCATCCAAGAGTGAAACGGACGAATATTTGACAATTCTTTCAGGAAATTTATGGTGTGCTAAAAAAGTCCCAGAGCATCTGGTGAAAAAAAAAAAAAGAGCTGCAGCACAGCAGGGACAAATGAGACCCTGGGGACTGCATGCCCACAAATTTAACTGCACTGCCGGGGCATTTTGTAGAGGAATTAATGAAGGAGTTGATGGGCCTGATTCTGTGCTGCAGAGTAGCTTTGGGGCGAGGGTGGGAGAAGGATTGTGCTCCCTCGGCTTTGCTGTGAATGACTGCTCAGGGGATAAGACAGACATAACCAGATATGATAATCATAAGCTCAGGCAAGACAAAGCGATAATTAATAGGTAAGATGGGTTCACTGGAATCAGGTTGTGTCAAATTAAAGGTCTCCCATTGCCAGGATAGTCATGAATGCGAGGCAACAGCTGGGAGGCATTGCGCTGGGATGCAGTGTTTGGTGCAGTGCCACACAGTTCTGTCCTGTGGAGACTGGGGCTGTAAAACTCCCTGCCAAAACTGGCTTAAATGCTTATCGGACCTTCACAGTTAAAACCACAGGACAAGACAGTGGCAGGATCACCACAGGAGCTTTGCCGTGGTCGAGGGCATACGTGCCAACGCGCGGCTGTGTTGCGGTGGCGGAGCATCAAACCGGGCCGGAGAACAGCTATTTAAAAGAATCAGAGATGCCACAGGCTCCTTTCCCTTGTTCCTTGTTCCAAGTAATTGCTTTTCGCCGTGCTATGTGGAGATAAACCACCAACACGGAAAGTAAGCAGGAAAATCGGGCCTCATCTGTGCAATTCGGTACCTATTCCAATTGCTATGGGAACCTTATCTTTTGCAGTTTCCTGTGAGTTTAACTGGTGAATTAGCATAGGACAAGCTTTTCTCCATTTAATTTCCTTTCCTTTAAAGACTAAAATCTAAAAACTGTTGGTGAAAGAAACACTGAATGTCAAGTATCAAGATTTGTACCTCTCTCGGACATTATCATTTGATCGGCGATGATTTACTGTAAAAGCGATAGCTGGCAAATCTCAGTCTTTTTTTCTGGGAAGGACTGCAACATCACAAAAGCTACCATTAATTTTATTTTTATTTTTTAAAGAACTGAATGTCACGTTGCAGCAATAGTCGTGGGAAGAGCTTAACATCCAGAGGCTTGCAGTCAGGCCTCATGGTAAGTATTTTGGTGTTTGTTCCTCTCCCTCCCAGCGGTGTTGCTTATGATTTGGTGAGCGGAGCAGCTCCCCACGACGGGTCACAGGGTGGCACAGCCTGATCGGCTGGAGGAAGCCCTGGGGGTGTGCCAGGTGTCTGCAGGATGCTTGTTCCCTGGCTGCCTCCCGATGCTCAGAGCTACGGCAGGGCTGTGCATGAGAGGTTTGGTTTCAGGCACTAACTGCAGCTGCCTTGGCAGTGCCTGTGGTCAAAACGATGGTATAGGTTTTGGGAAGGAAACCTGACTTCTTTTCTTCAAGCAACAGAAAGGAAAGTAAAAGGACTGGGACTTGTCATCCAAATTCAGTCTTAGACATTAGCATGGGTTTCTTGTATGATCCTTGGTGGAATATTCAACCCCTTTGCTCCTACTTTCACGCCTTTAAAATGTAAGGTAGTGTTGTACTGCCAGAGAAGTCGTAGAGATGTGTTCACTCCTTTTTCTGGAGTAGCCTGATAACACTGCAAAAGTCCTATGTAGAAATAAATCACTTTCCAATTTTGAGCATAAATATGAGGTTGTGTTATTTAAAATAAATACTGCATGGGCCGGTTCCTCTGTTGCTTGTGTATAATCTGATAGGAACATCCCACCTCTGCCAGAGAGCAGCATATTGTAGTAAAGTCAGAGGAAGTATTGCTGTCCCCATTGAAAGCAATGGCAAAACTTCTAGGATCAGGAAATTCATCGAGGCAGTTTGGATGGGATTGACAGTGAGGAAGTTTAAGGGAAAGCTCAGTGACCCAGGTACACCCAGCTGGAGAAAATGCCACCAATGGCTGCCTTTCTCTATGAGATCCTGTTGCGTGCAGTGATAGATAAATTTGGTAAGAGATGAATCCTCTTGCATCCTAGTCTATCCTCAGACATCAGAGGGGCTAGAGATGGCTGGACTTATCTCTTAATAGATATGTTGATTTAAGTGTGTGGCTATAGGTCGGCCACCAGATGCATGAATAGCCTGTCTGCTGTAGGTGCAGTTGCATTCCCCAAAAAATACGAGTAACACGGTTTATTTACACTTGCAACATAGACAGATTCTTTAAGATTGCCGGTGATAAATGCACTAAACTGCAGCATCGCTCTCTAGCTCCAAAACACACAGTTGTAATCACAATTGGAATCTCCTGGGGAAAGCTGCTCCATATAGCTGAGGCTGCAAATCTTACCTAAACGTCTCCCTTCTGGGGAGGGAGAGCAGAACAAACCTGTTGCTCTGGTCCTACGACTTGGTGTCAAATTCTCATCCCACAAATTAGGTCCAAAGTAGGGATAATATCTACACCGTGTTCACTTCTATGGCGCAAAGTGTGGGGATGGGATTGTGGTCAAACCGTTTTTCCTTGTGGTCAGCCTTTAGCAGTGGCACAAAACATGTATGGCTTCCTTAGTAACTTCTGCAAGAAGCAGGTAACTGCTGTGATAAGAGTGAGAATAGGATAAGAAGCCCTCACTGCATTCCCAGGTGCTCCTTAGTGCCGTGACAACACAGACCACCAGATCTTCACTCAGCCCCTGTCTCTGTCCCAGTCACCAGATGTTTATCAGCAGTGTTGAGCTTTGCAGATTCAATGGTTCTGTGCTTCCAACAAACAGCGTGGGAAAAGAGCCAGGGAAGAAAATAGGTGTGAGTCCAACAGACTCCAGCATGCAGCCATGGTGAGAGACCAAGTAATGGCTTGCTAAGCTGATACAAACATCTCAGGCTGAGCGCATACGGTAGGTTGGACAGGTCTCCATCAGCCCCTGGAAGTGAGCACTTCTGGAGACCTCTGGGTCCATCTGATGGGAAACTGCTTACTTCTTGTGCACCACCAACGTGCAAATACACTATTAAAAGGTGGTATGGAAAGGAGGGAGACATTTCTTCCCCTTCTAATTGTTGGTATGAGGCCAAGACGTGATGAGTTTGAAGCTGAAATCTGAGGGAGGTTACTAGGTGGCCATACTGTGCTGCTCCTCCTGATTGGAGGAAAAATGCTGTATACAGAAGAAGGGACAGATGTCTATCAAGCTCTTAAATACCACTTCTGGGTTTTCAGCCTTTTATTTATTTATTTATTTATTTATTTTATTTTTCATTAAAAGACCATTTTCACCTCTCTGTCCAGAAAGGAAAGTTAGGAAAATAGTTTGTTAAAAAATAAATAAAGCTAAAAGGTCTTGTACGTTCCTTTTCCTTTCTTTATTCTCTGTTTTTCTTTCCTCTGTATCCCTCTTTTCAACCTCCCTTCCCTTCTTCCTTCAACAGTGGCAAGTGGGGGGAAAAAAAAAAAAGAAAAAAGAGAAGGAAATGATTGTTGAAAACTTGTACTGGACAAAACTGGAAAAAAAAAAAAAAAAAGAGCTAAAACAAATGACAAACAATCCAAACAAGTTCTTACTTGCTTGCCACACTTCCCCCACAGCTCATCCATCCTCCCAGCCAGAGAGGTTGTGCTCATCTCTGTGTCCACCAAACAAGCTCTTTCCCATGCCCTTCTGGCAAGTTTCTTTTTTCCCCAAAGAGAAACGTGTCATTCTTGAACCTTTTCCCCTAGATCTTCGCCTGAATTAGAGTGATTCTTTGTCTGGCTGGTTGAGTAGGAAGACACTGTGGTGTCCCTCACACGGCTCTGGGCCTTCAGCTGGCTGGGGAGTGCTTTCTGTCCTGGCCCTGGAAGGTGCATCCAGGTTCTGGAGGACTCATAGGAATTCTTGCACTTCTACTTTTGTCCAGCATGAAGTAATAAGTATTTCTTCTCATTGTCAGGATATCTTTAATATTCACGACTCCAACTCTCAACATATAGCTGTCGAAGGTGTAGAGTCAGGTCCTCTTACTGTTCTTTGCTTTGTTGGGCTACATGTGCTTACATAAAATAACCTCTTACTAGTTAGCTAAGTCAGGTTTAAACAAGGTAAGAGGGTAGTAATGTTCATCAAAGAAGAAAAAAAGATAATATAAGCTTTCAAAAAGAGAAGATAAAAATTTAACACCTGAGGGGATGTGGAGATGTGTATGTGCTGCCATCCAGTTTCCCCTGCAGGGTGGCAGGGAGGGGCTTGAGGCATCAATGTTAAAAACTGAATCTCTTGCTGGACCAAGGGAAGAGGTGTGTAAACACGTAGAGGGGTAAATGGGGATTTGGTTTGCTTTTTCTGGTTTTGAAACCCAGAATAAGTTCTCAACTGCTCTTGCAGTACAATCCTGGCACTGTTGTCAATCCCTGACTGTCTCTGTAAAGGAGGACATATTTTTGGAGCTGTCTGTTCTGGTTTGTCAAGCCTGTGTTTGGAAAGCTATGTGGAAGAGAAAGGGATTTCCAGGGAGAAATGTTTTCAATGGCTGTGCGGAGCCAGTCGTGGGTGACTCTGTCCTGTCTTGCTTTTGGTGATATGCCAAGGCCATGCTGTGAAACGATATTTGATTTTTTTTTTTTTCTCCTTTGTTTTACAGGCTGTAGAATAGTTTCCTGCCCAGCCTGGGTTACAGCCAGGACAGGGAGCTTTATTTATGTTGCTAACTGTCTGGAATGTCTGCTCTGGACCAGAGGTGGGCTCGTGCTCATTCATTATTTGCCAGTGGCCACTAGACTTTTCCAAAACATGCTTTATTGAGTGTGAGGCTTTTGTTGAGCCACGGTGTAGATAGTGGTCTCTGGAGAAGGAAGAATGATTACAGGCAGTCTGGTGCCTTTCTCAGCCTCGTGTTTCAACAGGAGATGCAAAGAGATTCTTTTTCTCGTGGAGGAATAAAACCATCCCCAAACAAAAAAGCAACCTGTCACTTCCCCACATCCTGGAGAAGGGCCATCGCTGCGTCGTGCAACATGAGCTTCCCTCTCCACACCCTAGCTTTGAAGTGGGGATGACCTGAGAGCTGAAGCCCAGTGTTCCTTTAGCAGGCTTTTTGGGAGCAGAAGGCTTTGTGCTGGGATGCTGCAAGCAGCACTTATGTGGGCCCAAGAACTACTGAAGAGAAATCCCACCAGTGGCAAACCACAGTGGTGTAAATCAGAAACACTGGGTTTGCCTCTTCAGGATGGTGGGAAGCAGCCTGGCCATGGGAACTGGCCCAGTGCTGGGCATTAATCTCATAACTTTGGGGAAAACATGTCTATCCAGTGTTAGCTTTCTGTGTTATGTTTTTGGATAAGGTAAGAATTCCCCAGGCAGGCTGGAGGACTGTGGCTCCCATTGGCATCGGTGTAATGTGTACGTCACTCATGTAACAGAGAGACAGCAGTGGAGTCCTCTCTCCCATGCCCTATGCTGTCCTGTCACATGGATGTCTCTCCTGTCACCAACACCGGCCTCAAATCCCTGGCTGCTTTTGTAGGGCTCAGCTTTACACCTGCTGCTTAGATAATGCTTAAGCTACTGGGTAAGGAAACGTGGAGCCTGGAGGCAACCTCCAGTTGTCCTGTCCCATGAACCTACTTGTCCAGGAGCCTAAGCAGAAGGATGTGTCTCCACACTGGCGAACGGTGCTGTTCAGTCACAGTGACAAGTTAGGAAAATGGCAGGAATTAATTTAATTTCTTTTTTTTTTCTCTTTTTTTTTCCTGTTTTTTTTTTTGGTTTTGTTTTTTTTTTTAGTGAGCTACCTGTCCTAGACAGCAGTTAAAAGATCCAGCTTGTAAAAGTTACTTGGTGCCTAAAATGTTAGGTAATTTTCAATGTGACCTACCCTAGCCTGGTTTGCAGAATAAGGCAGTGGTGGCATTTCCCTTGGATTTGAGAATGGTCGAGCTCAGTCCCACTCTCTTGCTTTCCTGCTCTCCAGACGGTTGGAGTTGGGCTTTATCAGATCAGGGGAGTGCTGATCTGTTTGGTTACTTCTGAGGGGGTGGGGTGTCTCTCCAAGCAGTTGTTGCAGCCCGCAGTCAGGGTTGGTGGCAGCAAAACCTTTGTTGTGGAAGTCTTGGGCTCCCAGGGGCCTTGTGTGAAGAGGAGAAATGAAAAACTTTCCAGAAAGTTAGAGATACTGATGGGAGATGTTGCACATCTCCACATGGGTGCACCTGTGTCAGGGCATCTAGGGGACAATGGTGCTGCGGTGGTTTTTGTCTCTTAATCACACCACTGATGTCCATGTTGTGACAGAGACTGGAGAGTAAATACGGTGTTGCTGGCATTTCGACTTTGTGAGCTTCCAGACGTTGACTGTAAGTAGAGGTAACGTGTAATCATGGTAAAACTTTCCAAAATGTCTTCCCTCTCTGGAAGGAAGGAAAGGGTGTTTTAATGACCCTGGGCAGAGGTGTCAGCAGCACTTTCTGGTTGTTCTGGCCAAAATCCCTTGGATAGGCTGACGCACGGCACATCGACCGACCGCAAAGCAATTTCCCACCGTCTGATTCTGTCGATAGAAGCAAATTCCCGGGGGGTGAAATGCAATTGCTGCAAACAAGGGCTCATTTTGGTTGTGTGCATCACATGAGCAACCAACAGCAAGGCTGCAGGCTGGAGATGTTTTCCTTTATGATACAGGCACTGTCCCACCCTACGCAGTGCTAAATGAGATTGCACCTGTGTAGCACTTCACAGAGGAGCCAGGCCTTTGGTCTTCTTCCTTCTCTTGTCCCCAGGGCCCGCTTACTTCTTGTGGTAGAACGTCTGTGGTGGGCAGTAGTTATACTGTCTCTGTTCCTATCTTGCCCTGGTTTACATCTCATACCCAAATTTGTCCTCTTTTTCCTCCACACCAATCCCATTTCCCCCTATACCCATGACATTTTTCCCCACACCCCTGTGCCTTTCAGGTTAAACACAGTCACGCAATAAGGCTTCTTTTCCCTGTAGGAGAGCATGTCCATATGGTTGTACGGGGAAGTAGCATAAGCTCTATCAGTATAACTACTTATGCTGATTTAAAGCATCTACCTCAGAGCTTGTATCAGCATAAGCCTCTTAATAAAAAGGGAAAAAACGGTATGCTTTCCTGGCAGAGCTGTACCGATGATGTAACTAGACCTAAGGGCACATTCACTTTAAAACTAAGTTGGTTTAATACAGTATGTGATTTCAGTTAAGTCTTCCAAAGTATGTGAGGACACTTCTATTTCTGTTTCTTTCACGCTAATTTTAATTTATGTTAAGTCCATCAGGATCAAGTTTGAGTGAAGTTGAACACAGTGTTACTTTTCACACTGCTTTGGGTGGATTAGGAGCAAGAGAGCTAAATCATCGCCGTCCCTTGTGAGAACAGTTTCATTGATAGAAAGATGCTCAGGTTTTAAAAATATATTTATAAAACCAACCTGCAGACAGAGGCACACTTTCATCGATGTGACTACGTCCACCTATCGCCCAAATGGTCTTTAAACTGTAATAATCATATTTGCAAAGTGGGCTGCTCTGGTTTATTTCAGCCTAACTGCTTTTGATTTAGATGGGCAACACTGGTTGCTTATGTGTCAGCAAGACTTAAGAGAGCTCCCTACAGTGGGTAGGTAACTGTAACCCTGCTGTTACACAACCTCTTCCAGAAGCCCTTCTGCTGCAGAAATCCTGTGGCTGATGTCTATGGTAGCTCTCGCGTCTGGCTCCCGGGGCCTCATGCCCCTTGTCAGGAGGTGCACATCACAGGGACTTTGGACACCCAGTTGCACCTCCCCTGCTGCAGCAGGTGAGACAGCTGGCAAGATGGACCCAAGGGGAGACTCTGCCATGCTCAGTCTGCTCCAAAATCCCACCATAAATAACAGTGACACGTGGCCTCCTGGGCCCTCTGGGAACACCAGTGTCTCCACCTCAGCTAAACGCCAGGAATGTTTGCACTCTGAGGACTCTGGCCTTTGGAGCCCCTCTGGAGAAAGCTGACAGCCCACAGGCAGGTACTGCGCCCCTGCCAGTGCTTAAAGACTCACCAGGAGGTAGCTGGAGAGCTTTTTTCTGACAGCTCCTGGGAGACAGGCACTGGTAATTAAATCTCGCACTTTGGAAAGGCAAATCAGGTCTGGCTTTGCCCAGCAGGAAAACCGAATCTGTGTCACAGGGAGATGCCGTAGCTATCAGCAAGATCAGATGAAAAGGCTGAGCTACCCACAGGTACAGGCCATCCTCCAGCACCACCGCCAGCTTTGCTGCAGCTGGGGAAGGAGATGCTGTGATGGTGCGGGTGCCTGAGCTTTCTCTGTGCTTTAGCTGCTAACAAAAGCCGTAGGCATGCTACCCTGTGTGAAGCGGTGTATTTCTCCTTAGAAACTTCCATAGATACAGCTCTGTTTATTTCAATCCAATGGAAATATTGGTCATACAGGTAGAAGTACTCTACCCAAACAAACTGGAGATCGAGGCTCTTCATTGAAAGAAAAGAGTAGGGAAAATGCCACTGTGACTTCTTTGAATGCATGGATTTGATTCTAGTGGCCTTTTCTGTCTCTTCTACCTCATATTCTGCCTTCTCCTATATGACATCTCAGGACTTGTCAGATGGATCTTCATTTTGTGCTGGAGAACTCTCAGCCCTTCAGGTCTCACTTGCTGACTGAAAGTTCAGCTAAATCTTTACAGAGGAAACTTTTCTCCCAGATGTTTCTCAGTCACACGAGTTAAGGTGAAGTGCACAGGACAAATAACAGAAAAAACACTGAGCTTAACAGAACTTGGCTGTTTCACAGCTGATGAAGTCTTACTCCTAGCATCTTCAGAGACATTTTCTCACTAGTTCTCCCTGTCTCCGGAGTACTCCAGGGGAAAAAAAAATGAATAGGTAAGCCCTGAACAGAAGTGCTCCAACCTAATCTATTTTTCTTTTGCAGTTGCCTTTAATCTCTTCCAGGGTGGAAATTCCTTTTCTTTTCTTGTACTTATTTTCTGTTTTGCTCTTACTATATTTCTTTTACATTTTTTGCTCCTCCACCGTGTTCTGTTTGTGCTGCTGGCAGTGGAATTGATTTAAAAATGTCCGGTCTTTGAAACAAGTGATCTCCAGATGAAATTGTTCCCAAGGGCTCCTAGCAGTTGCAGGAGCAAGCGGCATAAATGTAGATTTAAGACCAGTGGGTGACCTGTAAATAAAAGTGCTAGCTGCAGAAAGTATTGGACAGGTTTCCTGGGGGAAGGATAATTCAAAGAAGCTGTGTGCCCCAGCAGCATGGCTGGCATCCTATAGAGAGCTATAAATGTGTGGGGCACAGTTACTCTCCCTGTGCTCTAGGACTGGCTCATCCCACTGTGACTCAGAACGATTGCACAAGTTGCCCAGGACTAGAAGGAGTCCGGGTTCTGGCAGCTTTCGTGGAGAGAAGAGGTCAGCGAGGCTGGGAGGTGATTATATTACTGGGTATTAGCAGCCCAGCCACTGCGGACAAAGCGACCCTAGACCCCACCAGGGGATTTTTCAACAGGCCACCTGAGTTCAGAGTCTTGTATAGCATCTGTGGGTGGAAGCTGTAAGGATTGAGCACAGGAATTGTTCTGCCTTACCTACTCTGGTCTTACACATTTTCCCTATCTAGACCCTACTGATCTCCATTTGCGGGAGGGTGGCTTGGGTGGCAGGAGTCAGATCAGACCTGAGCTCTGAGCCTGCTGAGGGAGGAAGGAGGCAAGCCAGCTTGACCTCCACCACAGGCTGTCAGAATTGCCAAGGCTGTGGAGGAGAAGACCCTACCTTAGACTGGGCTCAAAAATTCAATGCCTGTCAGCCTTGTTGTGCTGGCCAGCTTTGCTTCTCTTTGGAGAGGGTGAACTTGGTGGGCTTAGCCAGAGCCAGGCAGCCTCACAGCTCACAGCAGCTCTTTTCAGTGAGTGCAGCCCTAGTTCTCTTTGCAAATGATCGTCGAGTGATTATTCTTCTGCTTATTTTATAATGATTGTGCTAATGATTTTTGCAAATGAATTTTAAACTAAGAGATGGCTAGCCTGATTATTTGGCTGCATTTACTGCTGTCATCACATCCAATAGCTGTTACTCAGAAAACACTCTTTGCACTTCTGTTTACTCACCCAGATTATACGGTGGGGTTGGGCTTTTTTGCTGGATAAATCCCAAGCCACCAAAAGCTTTGGAGGTGGCAGCCCAAACGCTTCAAATGCAAATACTGAAACCACTGAATATTTGTCTGAGTATCTGCCAAGCTCCCATTTTCTGGGAACACGCTGGTGAATCAAAATTTAGTCTCATGAATGTTTATGGACAACAACCAAGAGAACAACTCCAAATCTCCCCCTTCCAAACAAATTCTGCTTCTCTCCTAAGGCATGTTTCCAAATTCATTTGGGCTTACCAGTCTGTGTCTAGTTCTAGCCAAGTATGAAACATCCATGTAGTCCTTTATTTTCTTGGTCCCACTTTCCTTTCTTCCGGGAAAGGAAGGCATTAGTCAGACTGATGCTGAGAGGTATTCTTGTTGCCCAGTGGCTTTGATACCCTCTGCCTCCTTCTACCTCTAACTTGCATAACAAAGTTTATATAGAAAACACTTGCTGCTTTCAGATATTTGCCTCTTCAGGGGAAATGGCTGCTTTCTGGCCGGTTTTCTTTCCAGAACAGCAGTGCAGAAGGTGGGGAAATGGTTTGCTGTGCTTCCAATAAAAGGAGTGAACATCTTGGCCTCTAACAACTGGTGATTCCAGTCAACCTGCTGCGATTCTCTGGTGTTCCTCAGCCAGGACTGTGTGGGGAGCTGTGAAAAGGCATATAACTGGCTGGTTCCTTCAGGTCCGAGATCTCCACCTGCCTGCAAACAAACTGCTACCATCTCTGTCTTTCTGCTTTAGGAGGTGTCACATCAGCAATGGGGCTTGAGGAGAGATGGAAGACCAATAAGGAACAGTGATAGACAGGCCAATGCCAGGCACAGCATGCTCAGGAAAGGGTGAGTTATGATAGCGAGGTAGCTGAAATTTCATTTCTTTTGACAAAAGGAGGCCAGGGGCTTTGCTGCTGGCTCCCTACTGAAACTACTCTCTGTAGGTACCTGCTGTAATTTGATTTGTTTGACTGAAGCAAATCTGACCTGGTAACAGGGCATTGCATTCAAAAACCCCTCTCCTGGCTTGAGCCTGTGGTGGTCGCAAAGCAAGCCTGGCAGACTGGGAAAAACTGTACCTCCTACATGGTGCAGCACATCCAGGGCTGTGCCCGCACGTTCCCCAGGAGATGAGGGAAGCGCACTTCTGCCAGTCCTGCTTTCACCAAGAGCTGCGAAGAAGCTCTCTGAAACACGGCAAGCCTTGGCTGACCGGGTAGGGACGTGATCTCACTCCTGTGGAACTCAGCTGGCAGCAATCCAGCAGAGCTCTCTGGCGTGACAGATGATAATGCTTTCCCTGTTCTGCACTACACGGTCCCTGTCCTTACAGGTCTGGCCAGTGCAGGCTGTGCTCGCTTACAGAAACACAGAACGGGTTTTCAAGGCAGCGAGGGCAGCACAGCAATTTCACTGGCTCTTTTTTATCCTAGACGAGAGTCTAAAGGAAAGATTTCTGAGACACATGTCATTTGCTTCTCTTTCAACGTTATTAGCTGTTAAATAAGAGGTACTTCAGCTCACAGCGCGGTGTGGGGAACACAGGCTCCCTGGCTGAGGCGAGGGATCAGGGTGCTCTGTGAGACTCAGAGCTCGCTCTCAGGAGGGATTCCTGCTCGCAGCATTTGCTTCAGCTCAGAGAGGATGCCTTTTTTGTCAGCATGCCTCCAGCCTGAGTGCGATCCTCCTACTCAGCTCTTAAACCCTCCTGGGTTTACACAGCAAAAATAATTTTATTTCTCCATTTTCCCTCTTGCCAGCATTGCCAGCCCTCCTAGTACCACGACCTTTCTCTTACAATGGCCAAAATAAGCTAGTGGGGGCCTTAGTGCCTCCTCCATGCTCCTCTAGCGCCCAGTTATCCTGAAATGTGATTTTTAAACATAGCCCATCGGGAGCATATGAACAGACATGTAACACGCCTGCTCTAAGGAGACAGACAGGTGAGCTTTTGAGTATGGAAAAAAATGTGTGTAGTTGCTGAAGTACCCTCAGGCCATCTGAGCACTCAGAGAGCTGGTGTGAGGTCATGGCTGGGGTGAAGCAAGGACTTGTGTGCAGGCTGGTGGATACGGGGAAATCCAGGTCACCGGCCACATTGTCTCCGCAGGACTGAAAGCTGCTAAGTGTACTTTTGTCACTAATTTAGGCATACCTAGCTTTGCTTTCACGCAAAGAGAGGAGCTGGTAAGTAAGTGAGAAGGTGTCATTTTTGCCAATGATCTCTGAGTAGAGTTATACTTTAATTCACTTGGGCTCCTTCCCCTGCGCCTCTGAAAATGCTGCCGCTAACAAGGCGATGCTCACAGAGCCGGCAGCTTCTACATGCTGGCCTTGAGAGAGACTTTTCCGTGCTCCCAGTGGGTGTAAGTTTTCTTGGGCACCAGAAAGAAAAAGAAAAGGAATTAAAGGCTTCATGCAACCACTTTTAGAGCCAATGACGGGATTTACCTGCTAATCAACTGGTTGGTTGTGTGTAGCGCCTTTCCTTCACTGGCAGCCTGTACCTGACACTTCAGATGAGAAGTAAGCCTTTTCCTCTGATTTCTCCCACCAACCCAAAAGCCTGACCCACAGGCAGTAGTGCACATGCTTGGTGACACTATGGTGTCCTTTGGGACTACGCTTCCTGAGCTCTGCCTGTCCTGTTTCCCCTTCACGAGGCTCCTGTGCTGCAATCCTGGCCCTGTGCAAGAGCTGTGTCGGGCAAGGCTGCCTGAAAGCAGGAGAGGCTCATGGAGAGAGACTCAATCTTCCTGTCACACAGGGTGAGTCAGACCTCTGCATCCTCTGTGTGGCTACAGCCAGCCCTGCTTGCTGAGAAAAGATGGAGGCTCCAGTTTGGCTGCAAACACAGAGGGCGAGGGATGTGCCCAGTGCCTTTAGCATGGCCTCTTATATACTGCTGCAGTCATCCTTGCAGAAAATGCTGCAGCACCATGGGTGTATCCAACCACATACTGCCTCCCCCATTTTTCAGAACTAGGCCCTTTGCCCACGTTCCTACCTTCCCTCCTGCCCGTGCCCTTGGATCCTCTTCTCTCCTAGTGACATGTGTTTTTCCAGAGGCTCTGGATAACCCCCCCTACCCCACACCCGGGACATGCAGGGTGTTGATTTGACTGGACGTGAGCTCAAAGCTCATTAAGGGTTCATCAATACAAGCAACGAGGAGCTGCATGGGGTGAGGCAGGGGGAGAGGGGCCCTGTGGCAGGAGAGGCTCATAGCTCCCCTCTGAGTGTGCGAGCAGGTCAGTATGTGCCTCCCTGTGCTGATGTCTTCATGAGCAGCTCTGCGCATACCAAGGACCTGCAACCAGCCAGCACCGTGAGGTAGGTGTGTCCACTGGGACAGTAATGTGTGGTTTGGGGGATGTGAGCACTGGGGGCAGAAAAGGGAACATTACAGCAGCGGTGGGGAAGAGCCACCTGCTTGTATGGTCATCTCCCGGGGAAGGGCCACTGCAGGTCCTAGGCTTTCCTCCACCAACTCAGGCTTGGGTTTGGGGCTGAGGGTCTCAGCACCCTGAGAACAAGGTAAGAATGAAGGATTATTTCTGCCACCCAAAAGGTGCTGGAGAGGTGAGCAAATGGGGGCAGACTTGCCTGCCTGGTGCTCAGCTGAGGCAGTGTGAAGTGGACATGCTCCCCGAAGCAGGAGCAGACATTGTCTCTGATCTACCTTCAGCTGCACCACCGCTATACCTATATTTCTTTTGCTGTTCGCCACTGTCTTTTCCGTTGAAATGTTCCCTTGGTCATGAAAGACACCAATTCCTAGGAAGGCAGCGTCATTCCCATCTGTCACTACCACGCAGAGTTAATTGAATTCTTCTCAGAATGGAGACCGCTGCAACAACCAGCCTCCACTTCAAAACCCCCTCACCCAGAGCAAAAGCCCGGCCTGGGGAAGGGGTTTCTGCTGCGGTGGAGAAGCCAGGCACGAGCCATTACCCCTCACACGCTGCAGTGGGGGTGGCTGAAGAGGACCTGTGGGTGCTGCACCCTGCCCTGCTGGGTAAGCAGCTGTCCATTCCCATCTGGGGACCTGATGCTGCCAGGCAGGGCGAGGGGGAGGATGGCGGCCCCAAAGCAGCACCTAAAAGTGGTATTGGGGGCCCAAAAACTGGAAAGCTTCTCACAGTGCCTATGGTCTAGGGGAGATTTAGTGAGCCTGAGTGATGGCTCAGTAAAGATGCTGTAAGAGCACTTAGGTGAAATACCAGGCAAGTTTCCGTGGGGAGGGTCTCCAGTGGCTAGGGCTCAGGGGATGGGTTAGGTGATATGCATAGAAGAGGGAGCGGTACAGCTGCCTCTCCCTGGGGCTGGGACAGCCCTTCGCAGCCTTGTGAGCTGCAGTGCCAAGAATCAACCTGCAACACGGCATTTCATGCTCCTGGCACCCCTTGGCAGCTTTGACAGTCTCTCACAGTGAAGCTGAGCTTCCCTGCCTGCACAGCTGCTGGGGAGTTTTAGGGTGCTATGTCTGTGTCGTTCCTTCCTGTCTATCTCCAAGAGACTCTGACCCTGAAGAAGGTGCCTCGTGCCCTAGGTGAAGCCCTCCCCATCCATTCTCTGTATTCTCAGCACTGGAGAACTGGCCAAACTCATCTGCCCCCTCCCTCCCCTCCTATGTTCTCCCTGCTTCCCACTTCCCGTGAATGCTTCTTGGAGGAAGCGACAGCTACATTCTGGCTACCCAAGGCTGATGGCCTTGCTGTGATTCTGCCAGTGCCTGGTGGAGACCTCCAGCATGTTTAATTTTGTTTCTTTTTCCTCCGAGAGAAGCTCTGCAGCAGTTTGGGATTTTGCTCTGAGAATAACAACCGGGCCGAAGACATGCAGCTGGAAATGTGTTTTCTTCAGAAACTTAATGAGTACAAAGAACAAACAACTAAAGTCCTTATACTGAGGATGGACTTTCCCATGACTCTGGGCCCTGTTTTGTGGTGATAGAGCGAGTAAGAGGAGTGTCTGGCCACTGTGGAGGTGCTCATGCAGCAAAGACCGTGCCTGGCCCCAGAGGGTCAGTGTCTGCACCCTGGTGCAGACTGGCTGTGTCAGCTATGGCTTAGGTCTCTACCCAAGGCCACAGAGACAACAGCTGTTCCTTCATCTGCCTTATCTCCTGGTAGCACAAGGCCCGGGGGAAAAGCCGCTCCTTCTGCACCGATGTATCATGTTTAGCACAAGAAGTAGGGAGAGGAGGAGGAAGGTCTGAGTATTAAAGCAGTAGAGATAGATAATAATGCTCAGCTAGTTGCAGGCTAATCCTAGATGACAGAGAACGATGCTCTTACTGAGTAACGAGCAAGTTTTCCAGGCTATTTCAAGGAAAACCTAAGCCAAGCGGCTGCTGACTAACAATGCCCATGTGTGGTTCCTGCAGAGGGAACTGGCTCTGCCATTCTCTATTTTCCACCCTAAAAAAGCATATGAACAAATGGAGCCTTGCAAGAGCCTCAGGGCTCTGGGATGTGATTCTCTCTCCAGTTTCATGGAGAAGGAAAATAAAGAGTTTGGCATCTGCAAATGGGACACAGATTTCCTCTCTGCCCTGACTGTGCTACAGTAGGAAAGTGATGTCATGCTCTGCGTGGTGAGGCTCTGGTCTGTCTTGGAGCTGAATGCTTCTGCCGGAGTGGTGCTGGACTGTTTTGCAGGTGCCACGTTTTGAATGAGCTCTTGGTGACCTGATGCAGTGCTTGGTAGCTGCTGTGACCCTGACAAGATAGAGCAGGGAAAACATCTGCATTTTGTCTCATTCTCTCATCTATCTTCCCCTTTGCACTTTCAGGTGAATGCAGCAGCAGAGATTTTTGAGGCAGTGTATTTATTTACTTTTTCATTATTAGATTTTGGCGACAAAGTCCAAGGTGACATTGTCAGGTGGAGGTCGTAACTTTCCATCGCAAGACCAATTTTTCCCAATTTGCTCTGTTGAATGACTTCATAAAAAAAAAATAAAATATAAAGCCAACTCCAAAACATATCAAGCCCAATATAGCAAATAACCACTGACGTTACTTGCAGCCTCTCTGGAGGTGCGTCAAATCCAGCTCTACGTGTATGGAGTTAGTATTTCCCCCTCCCCCCCACATTGCACATCCGCGCCTTTTGCACAGTACTTGTGAATCCCGGCAAGATGGGGAAAGTTACGCCTGTGAAGGCCGTGATCTCACGGAGGATGTTGTTGTGGCTCAGGATTTGAGATAAAATCTTGGCTCAGAGGTGCAGTTTTGGTGAGGCAGTTGCTGGTGGGAGCAGTAACTCGGGCTGCATTGGCTGAGCTGTGACACTGCAGCCTCTCCGGAGGAAAGAGTGAAGGGGCCAGGGGGATTGCCTGCCCACAGTGTGGTGGTGGTGGTGCCTGGCCACCGGGCTGGGCTCTAATTAAAGGGAGCAGGAGGTATAAGGCAAGTGAGAAATTCCAGCTGAAATTGCTCTCTGTGTTCATTTTTAGACACTTCTGCCCCAGCAATGTTCTCACTGAAGTCACTGGAAGGTTTTTTCCATTAGCTTCCCTGGAGTGAGATTGTCCCTTAGCAAAGAACAAGCAGGCAGAGGAGGCCAATGAATGTTATTCCTGGGCTGTGTGTTCAAAACAAGTGGAGAAATAGGTGTGAAACAGCAGCTCCTGTCCTACAGGAGGAATAGTGAGTTGTGTGGGTTTTTTGTTTTTTTTTCGCTCAGCAGAGCTAATGATACCTGTTTTCTCTTTGTGGTGTCCTGTCCCTCCACCTCTCATGACAAGACCCTTGTGGCAATGTTTACTGCCTCTTTAGTTCCCTGCAGCACCCCATCCTCAGTGCCCCTGCCTATCTATCTCCCATGTCTCCAGGCTGCCTTCTCAGGAGCTGCCTCCCTTCTCCTTGGCCCTGTGCACACTGCTTGGCTGTTGCGTGATGCACAAACAGGGCACTCCTGGGGTCACAGCCCTTCCTCGGGAGAGGCACTAGCCTAAGTCCCTTCCCGCTCTCCGTTCCCTACTTCCTGAAGACCTTCACGTCTCTGAGGGCTGTACACCCTTTTCAAGCATGGGTGAAACTTTGCAGTGAGCTCAAAGAGTAACTGAGGTTGGGAACAGGCAGATGGGTCTTTGTACAAGAAAGCTGGGCTAAAAATGTCCGTGTCGCTTCAGGCAGGGCGAAAGAATAGTGTAGCAAAACTGTAGAACCTACCAGTACTGTGAAACTGGCATCCCAGCCTGCCAGCTTGCACTACGTAAGAAAAGGAAAATGCTTCTTAATTTAGTCAGTACATTTAAAATGGGTAGAAATAGGCCTTTAATCTTTTTAATGTGGTAGTTTTGCTGAGGAGGATGGAAACAGGGATGCCTTTAAGCCACTTCTGTCTTCCTCAACCTTGAAGTCGGTGGGGGCTCAGGGAGCTGCCTGCAGTCTTGTTGGAGGCTGCCACAAGGGAAGGGGAGCATGGCTCGCCTTTGATCCTTGTGCCGCTGTAGTCACTTGGGCTGGAGCGGGATGGCCTGCCAGAGCCGAGAGAGAGCCCTGCTGGCTCTCTGCTCCCTGAAGAAGCTTCTCAGATGTCAGGATAAGCTTTAAATGAGGGCGCTGAAACATCTCAGGGGCTGCATCGTCTTAATCATCCAAAAAAAGGCACAACTCCCCTGCTTTCCTTGGAGTCAATGTGAGGTGGCCCCAGCCATCCGAGGTGAGAGCCGCGAGGTGAGAGCTGCAAGGTAAAGCACAGTCCGCAGCCAGGAGCAGGATCTGATCCCACTTCCCGCTGTTGGGATGAGGAGTCAGAAGAGATTGAAGTGGGCATCTGGAGTCAGAAAGGGGGTTGCAATAGCTGACCTGATTCCTCTTGCTTTCATAATGCAAATATCAAGGTGCTGCTCGGTAAAGCCACCATGCAGGTAGGATGCAGCCAGTGCCAATAGCTCTTCACCTGTTTGTCTCAGGGCCAGGAGGGACTGCCACAGCCTTCCCAGGATTGTGGCTGGGGGCTGCAGGATGTTTTCTGGTGTCACGTGAATGTCCGGTTGAGTTAATGGTTTACAAAATATGGGCCATGCCTGCCTTGCTCCCTCTGTTCATCTGGATAAAGGTGTGGTGTGGGGCCAGCTTCACCTGCCATGTTAGCAGGAGCGACATAGGTCGCCCAGGGCTACTGGCAGAGGAAGGAGGTTGAGCAACGGCTGCAGGTCAGACTCGGACTGCAGCAACCCAAATTTCATGCAGGAGGATGGGAAAGGGTGGGATGGAGGTGGAGGTCAACTGGCAGCTTCATCACCCAGAAGAGATGATTTACTTTTCTGTTGCGTCCTCTGTGAGTGCTGATTTCACCTGTAACGAAGCATTCGTCTCTCTTTAGGGGACGGAAGATGAAAAGCCGGGTGGCCTCAGTGTCTGCCTCTTGGGCAACACATGGAGAGGGCTGGAAAATAGGAGCCCTGTCCACTTGGCCCATGTGGGCAGGACAACAGTGCTCCAGCCCTGAGCGGGCTCTGTGTGGGGCCAGCACCCTGCCAGCATACTTAGGCACCCCTGGGGAACTCTTCCCCAGACCCCCCGGCTTTCCTGGGTGTGGGAAGCTCGAGCATACGCTGCTGCTGCAGCAAGCAGAAAAGCAGCCACTTTTCAGCGTTGCTGTGCCCTGATCAGCCGGTCGCAGCTCTAAACAAGACGCAAAAGTGTTGGGGCTACTTGGCTGTCATTAAAATGGTGTGGATGGAGGGAAAAGTCTAATTGACTGAACAACAGCCTGCGCCATGTAATTAAACTAATTATGGCTCTGCCTGCATGGGTCAGAAGTGATTTGTGTGGTTGTTAAAGCACTGACAAATAAGAGGTGAGGAGGTGTGAAAGTATTTCTTACATGCGTTTTCATAGGTAACTTTGCTGTTTCATTTCAGGCGATTTTATGCCCTTGAGATTTTTGGTTTCTGTCAAATTTGAGGAAACTGTTAATATTTCACGCTGAAGCAGGGGAAAGCAAAAAGGTCAGTGTTGTTAGCAGCTTCAGGTGGCAGCGTTTCAAGTGGAGGTAATACTTTTTCAGGGGTATTTTCTTATTTGAAGTTAAATTCCTCAAAAAAAAAAAAAAAAGAAAAAGGAGGGGAAGGGCTGTTTTCCAGCCTGTGTTTCAATCTGCCTCTGCACCCACTGGGGACCACACAGTTGTTTTTATTGACTTGAGCAGCAGAAGACCAGGCCTGCTACATGACTCGGTGAAACTTGGGTCACTACTTTACTGCCAGGGATTTATGACCCTAGCTTTTAGTGATTGCTTTAAAAGTCTTGGCTTCAGAATATGATGTATTTAGAAGAAGCCAAATGAGAAACCTGCTATAGTGTCATGTTTAAACTCTTTGACCTTGTTTTCCAGTCCTTGCGAATCAGAACCCACCTCTAGCTTGTAGTTCTGCTCTTATTGATTATCATTTTGAGTCCTTCAGGCATTTTTCTGTGCCTAAAGCACCATGTGCTTTTCGGAACACGTAATGTGACATGACAGGGAGCTGCTGAACTGACTCTGCTCTCTAGGCTGCCAGCACAGGGCCCTGTGCTCCTGCTGGAGGAGACTTATGTGGATAAGTGGAAGGGCTGGTGCATTTTGTCCCGGTAGGACCACTTGTCCAGGGTACGAGCTGATGTCTAAACATAGGAGTCAAAAACTTAGCCTGGAGTAACTGATGCCTGTATTTTTTCTGGTCGGAGCTGTGTGTTCAGGGAAGTACACAGGGCTGCTGGGCTGCAGGACATGTGTGAGCCCTCCATCACTGTAGGAGGCAGGATTGTAGGTAGTATGGACCTTCAGTAGGTTCTAATGACTGTTTTGCTGTTTCTTGATTGTGGAGAAACCTCTGTAAATCTAGGCTATTCTTTCTGAGCTGGAGATGAAGGACCTCACTTCTCAGGTAAGAAGAACCGCTAGTATGATCTGCTACTTCTCTATCATCCTACCCCAAGTATATGAAATACGAAGTGTGATCATCTAGCTGCAGTATCACTCCAGAACTATGGCAGCAAAAACAGGGGAAAGAGTGCAGGGGGAGCAGGATATAGACATACTTTTTTAAGATAGCAGCTTACCCACTGTTTTTTATCTCAGAAAAAAAAAAAAGTGAGTTAAAATGGCTTCTGCTGAGCCTAATTTGTAATGTCTCCAGGCATAGCTAATTATCCTGACTTAGCCCAGCTCTGAATTCTTCCCAGGGGTTTTGGTGCTATTTCTTCTGTTTTGATTTATAAATTGTCTTTATTTTACTTTCCTCCTCCATATTCTGTATAATCCTTTTGCTCCCTGACTTACTGAGGAGCCAGGAGCTGTTTCGACAGTGCTACCAGAAAGTGTAAGACAGAAAGGGGATCCGTTAACCAAACCCTTTGCTTTGGATGTCCAGCAATGCTTTTTTCTGCTGTAGCAGAATGAATTACAGTTATTTTTACAGTTATTTTCTGGTTCAGTCATTCCCTTCACAGTTGACACAGTTTTTCTAACCTCAGCGACAAAGGGGAAGGAAATCCATCTGCTGTAATCATGGGGTGTCAATTGTAGTAAACAGGAGCTGATACCGCCGTTCAGCCTGGGCTTGGGAGACCATCTCTGTTCTAGATGCTTTAGAAATGTCAGTTAGTGAGTCCCACAAGCATGCCATGGGGCAAGTGGGTACTCTTTGCTTAGGAGACAAGACTGCCAAGAGTAAGCAGCTCAGACAAGGCCAGCTTTAACTGCTGGAGCATGGCACCTCTTCACAGCATTGCTTTCTTTCCTAACATACACATTCACTTTTGTTTTTCTTTTTCCTTTTTCTTTTTTTTTTTTCAATACGTGCATCTGGGAATGTTTTTGTTAACAAACTTCTCTGGGAGATTGTAGCACTGGTCACCCTTACAGCTCCTAGTGGGGTCTTAAATTTGGCTCTGTGCAAAATGGGCTGCAAACTGGGTGAGAGCCGATGCCATGCCAGTCCCAGAGCCTCTCTTCTGCACTGGCTTAGGGCAGATGCCAAGGGGAGAGGATAAAACCAGGAACTAAAAGGAGTGATACTTCTTTGGAAGAGTTCCTCAACCTCCAACAACCTGCGACTCAGGGATTTCCTGAACCACAGTGGTATCTCCCAGTGGATTTTTCCTTCCATTATTTTTCCTTTTAATTTCCTTTTTGAAGTCATGTAAACTCTTAACATCCAACATGTTCTGGGGTGAAGAGTCTCACTGTGCATTTTGTGGAGTAGCACCACCTTTTGCTCTTTTCGAACTCACCACTTGTTGTCGTGATTTAATCTCCCGTAGTGCTTGTGTCAGAAATGGTGAATGCTCGGATTCTGTGACACTGATATGTTTATAGGGCCCTGCCAGTCACCTCTTCACAGGACTATGGATCCTAGCTCATTTAGCCTTTCCTCACTTTCAAGCATTGTTTTCACTCTCCTCCTTGCCTTTTTTTCTGTCTTTACAATAGCTTCTGTAGAGGAGGGAAGAACTGCTCTTAGTTTTAGAGACATGAGTGCAATATTCTTTTAGACACTGGTATAGTATGAAGTAGCCTGTTCTCTCTTTGTTTCTGAATTGTTTTGTTGTACTGGTTATATACTTCTTAAGGCCGAAAATCAATGGAAATATTGATTTTTAATAAATTTTTTGTCAGCCTCATCCAATTAATCCTCAGGACTTTGGAGGCATGACTTTGTGGGATTTCAGTGGTTCACGGACTGGCTGTAGTCACTAGTGAGCATCATCTGAATACACCTGGCGATTACAATATCACGTGCCACACGGTGTGCAAGGAGGTGCTGAGCAGACCGGTGATTTCTTTGTCAGGCACTGCAGGTGCACAGCTGTGACCATGGCTGTGTCGCTGTCACGACATTGGATTAGGGCACGGGATTGCAATATGGGGCATGTCCGTAGTAGAGGTGCCAGTGCAAAGCTTTGCTGTCACAGCTATGCGTGCCTGGCTGCACAATGCAAGGCAAAATGATCCTCCTTTTTCTCTCTGGGGAAAGCAGGGAGTCACGGATAGGCTGCCCTGATGTGCACCAGTCTATCCAGTGAGTCCACTACAGACCCAGCAAGGCCCTCCCCTAAACCTACTATTTTAACATAGGACACTTTTGCTTTCTCATCAGGAGCATTGTCCAGCACTTCTCATTTCATCCGTGCTTGGCCAAGGTGAAGGCTGCCCTTCCTGCTCCTCCAGTCCCTGAGAAAGTGGCCGTACATCTGAGTCAAGATGGGGAAGATGGACAACACCTCTGTGGAGCTAAGCTCTCCCTCCGAGGTGAAGCAGGCAGCCCTGGAGGAGTCGGAGCCCATTGCCACGGAGGCCGTGAGCACCAACAAGAAGAAGAAGGAGATCCCAGACAGAGGGTCCTGGAAGGGGAGATTTGACTTCTTGCTGTCCTGTGTGGGCTATGCTATTGGGCTGGGCAACGTCTGGCGCTTTCCGTATCTCTGCGGCAAGAACGGAGGAGGTGAGAGAAACATACAGCACCTGCATTTGTCCCTTAGCCACTTTGTCCTCTGAATAGGCTTTAGTTTGATGCGGGTCTGGGCAAGCAGCTCGTCCCCTTGCTGAAGGCACTTCCTCATAATGTGAGTTATCCAGATGTCAGGAGACGAGTTCCCACAGTCTATGGGCTTTACTATCAAGGGCAGGTTGGGAAGAAGCGGGCCAAAGAAATAACGAGAAGTTTGACTTTTGTCAAGTTTCTGCCGTCCGAATTTGCAGGGCTACAATAAAAAATGTCTGAGGACCTCATTTATTTAGAAGGAGGGATATGTACCCGGGCACCCAGCTGGTTGCTGGGTTCCCAGCAAAATCAGTTTATATCTGCTAACGGTGGGTTTCTCCTCAGTCTAGTGTTTTCTCAAGGGGTAACAGTTTTACATCTGAGTTTGGGCCATGTCGGAGGAGTTTTGATTAGAAGCTTTACGTGGAGCATAGGAAGGCCATGCAGACATATATACAAGCATGCATACATACGTACATGTACACAGGCGTATTTAAGTGTCATCATCTATGGAAGGAAATGAGCTTTGACTAACTTACAATGGTATAAGAAGGGTCACAGTCACCATCTCCATCCTAATGTTTGGAAAACAGAGGCCACCAGAGAAAGTGGCAGCTGGCAAAGGACTTACAGTAACCGTGATGCAGCTGGTAGCAGCGTCCTCCTCTGCGGACAGCTCACACTAGATTTTTTTGCTCCTTTTGTTATTGTCCCACCTTTTCATCAATAGCCCTCAGCCGAAACTTTGCCAAACCACTGCAAGGCTAGAGAAAGGCAGGCAGATGTGGAAACAATGCTGAGATAGAAATCAGAAGGTCTAGGAGACCAATTCCATGCTCAGCTACAGACTTTCTACATATCTTGGATCAAGTAAGAAAATACACTCTTGTACCTCAGCTTTCCTCTAAGATGGTGCTATTTCTTCACTCTTGGTGGGGAGATGCTTTTATGGAGGGGAGTATGGGTTGCTTTGGTGTCAGAAAAGCAGAGGCTCTTTCTTCTCTCCCCATGCCCAGCTTTCCTATTGTTTGTGCCTGTTACTAAAACGGACTTCCCTCCCTCCTGAAGTGCTGCTCACCTCTGAAACATTTCTCAGCCTTCTTGCATAGGTTCAACCCCCTTCACCTCACCTTTAAGGCTGCATATATAATTTTGCTAGTATTCCCATGTTGGTCTTCATTTCCCTCTTAACTCTTCGCTGCCCAGAGTCCCTGTCCCTATTCTCATGTCCGTTCGTGGTGCTCTGAGGGTCTCTTCTCACATTTCTTCTCCACGTCTTTGTTTTTTTTCTTTGCCTTTTGCCTTGAATTCCATTTTTAACACCTGCTTTGTCTTTGACTCTCATGACTTCTCATATTGCCAGTCCACTTCTGTAGGTGGTATAGGATGCTCTTCTCCTCCCACCTTGGAAAAGAGGAAAGGGATCTGGCTTCCTGCAGCGGTCTGTCCATGTAGCTCCACAGTGCTTAAGGGGATCTTGGCCCTTTCCCTGAAGCATGTGGAGTGAGTCCCTGTGGGAGACCAGACAGTTATCTGTTTTGACAAGAAGATAGCTAATTCAGTATGTTGTTCTGCACAGAGGCGCGGGTGTGTAACCGAGCTGGGTGAGGTTTATGGCAATTAGCCCAGTCTACCTATGGTAGCTCGTGCCGCCATTGCTGGTGCCATTTTTATCTAGTCACACTCTGGCAACTTGACTGTGCCAGCCCTCCTCATACAACGTCAGATCCATGGCTAAGTCCCAGTACCGGTTTTTAGCCCAGTCTCTGGACTGTGATTGCTGTGCCATCTCAAACACACGGGTTCCGCACCGCCTGTGGCTCGCTCTCCTCACAGATAAAGGTGAGGATGATGATATCTGTAATTGGATGAGGAGTGTTTTGAAGCTAAAATCAATCCTGTTTGTAGTCAGCTGAGATCCTAGAACAAAGAGCACTGTGGAGGTGCAGAGTGCTATTATTAGCGTTAGCAACGGCACAGAGGGTGATCTCTGCCCTGGCAGCTGCAGGCGCGCAGAGGGACCAGCCGGCTGCGAGCAAAAGCACCGGGCCGACAACAGGCGGGAATTGGTGCCTGCCTCTTCACAAGCACCCTGCCTCGTCTGCCGGTCGTGGCAGCCTGTATCGCTCATTCCTCTTATCCCTACCCAGTCTGGCTGTTCGCAGGCACGACTGTTCCCGCAGCCGGCAATAACGAGCGGCAAGCGGAGGCCGCTGATGCCAGAGACGGGCGGGAGAGCTGACGCACAAAAGCGTCACTGGGAGCCGATGCAGAGCAGCGAGAAAGGGTCCACAGCATCTGATTTGCATCGGGTGGGCACCATCTTGGCTCTGCCCTGAGAGGGGCGCCTCCAGAGCGGAGCAGACTGTGGGTGGGTCTCTAATTTTAGCGTCTCGCATGTGCGCTGCTCAGAGCACGGTCGTGTGGGCTGCTTCCATTACGCACAGGCAAATTGAACTGAATGGAAATATTGTCATCTCACTTACCGCTGTCACATTGTATCAGCTCGCGGCCGATTTGTTCAGCATTGTAATCGGGCACGTAATTAGGGGATATTCAGCCAGGGTACGACAGCCCCGCGCAAGGCCCATCTGCTGCGGGGAGCAGGCTTTACTCAAGTGATGCCTGGGCTCCCTGCTGGCTCGGCACACAGCTGAATGTGACCAGCTATGACTAATACTCCAGCCTCTACACTGATTTCTAACCTCGTGTAGTCCTTCTGATGCCAACAAGATTTTACCAGGCTCTAAACTGATTCTAATTGGGGCTCGGTAGGTGTTAAAAATTGTCTGTGAGATCCTGAGCTTGAATAGCTTGAAAGAAGAACATTTCTTTAAATAAGCATCATGCATTTCTCCTTTACACATCGAGACTCCAAGCAATGGCAAGTAACAACTTGTAATGATCAACTTCTGATCCATGGGCAGTGTTCACTTTCAAAAGATTAATTATTATTCCTTACTGTGCAGCGTTAGGAGCTGGAGATGGCAGGCAGATTTGGGGCTGCACACTGAGTCCCAGGCGTTGTGTGACCCTTCCCTGCCTGTAAGGGCTCAGGTGCCCTGAGCAGGCAGGGCAGGACCGGAGCTATCACCCCTCTGACCCACAGACCTTGGAGACAAGTTTGGACTCCCCCAAGGTCATGCACAATTATTTGTAGCAGGCCCCAGAACTGAACCAGACCTTTCAGCATCCAGGGCCAGAGATTGAAGACCATCCTTTTCTGTCTGTGCCAAGGATTTAGGTATAGGCATGCGAACTTTAGGTATGACTTTCAGAGCTGATTTCCCCTCTGGCTGTACAACACCTGGGGATGTTTCCATATCTGCTCAGGGACCTGACCTTCAGTTCAAGGCTGTGGTCTGGTTTGTAGATTTTTCTCTATTCTAGAGGAGTCTTGTCAAGCCAGGATAAATGACCCCAGTCCAATTTTTTTTCTGTGTTTTTTTTCTCAATAGTCTAAAAAAATCTTTCACCTACAAACCTTCCTGGCCTGCTGTAGATGAAAAATGCAGGATCATCAGGACCGTGGCCGAATTTCATTCGCTTTTTACACAAAAGCAAGCAAGGCACTGTGACTGATGACAAGGTCGGTCTCCAAACTCTACAATGAGGCGCAACAGCAGTGAGGCAGCATCCATGTCCTAGGAGCAGACCTCGGCCTCCCGCAGGGCTCCCAGAGGCTGGCCCTTGCAGTCCGTGGCTGCTAGCGAGAGCGTAGGGAAGGATGCCGAGTGGGCAGCGCTCCTCCCGCCGCAGCGCTGAAAGCTGTTCGCTCCTCCACGCCAGGCTGCTGGTGAAGCCGGGAGCCTGCGCTTCCACATCAGCTTGTGATTCAGGCTCATGGTCACCGAGCTGCTGGCCCGGAGGGCGTTTTCTCCCTGCCACCCGCTGCCAGCTCCTCTCGCACGCTAGTTCCCATGAATTCCCACGCCGGGTGCTGGCGCCTGCCTCTCCCAGCTGGGCTCAGCTCCCTGCTTGGCAGGCAGGCGTTCCCAGCTGGGTGTCCCCTGAGCCAGCATCCCTGGCTGTGCCTCACTGCTTCCCTGCTCTCCGAGAGCAGCTGCTGCAGCCTGGTTCTGCCAGGTGCAGGCTGGGCTGCAGTTCTCCAGAGCGGTTTTGCTTGCTGGCTCCATGTTTGCTTTCCCGCTAATATCTGGGGAATAAGACTCAGATTGACAGCTCAGCCATCTAGGTAGTGCGGAAACCGGTGTTAACCTGAACACAGCCAGCTGCTTCTGTGAGTGTCCCCTCTCTCTCCTCAGTCAGCATCTTTGGCAAGAGCTTGTCCTTCTCTGAAACGATGGCATGCTCCAGCACATGCAGGAAGACACTTTTTACAATGAGAGTGGTGAAACACTGGATCAGGTTGCTCAGAGAGGCGGTAGAAGCCCCATCCCTGGAAACATTCAAGATCAGGTTGGATGGGGCTCTGAGCAACCTGATCTAGATAAAGATGTCCCTGCTCACTGCAGGGGAGTTAGTTAGGCAAAGTGACATTTAAAGATCCCTTCCAACCCAAAACGGTCGATGGTTCTATCCATGAAGAAGCTGGAAAATGAGCTTTGTCCCAAGCCCTGGAAGTCAAGATGACCTGAACAGGTACAGTCTTCAAATCACATGGTGAGGCTCTCCTATTCTATTTGCTCTTCTAATAATAGGGTGCAGTAGTATCTCTAGTGAATGGCTGCACTATCTCGTTTCTAGTGATGAGATGGTTTCCATAGGGTCCATAGAGAAAAATAATATTTTCACCAGGAATTTTAAGGATAAAACCTAGATAAAGTGTGGGGAGGTGTGTAGGGCTATTACAAGAGCAAATGCAGCCTTAGCCACAGTTTCTTTAAAAGACTAAAAAAGCTATAAAAAAAGAAAGCAAGCAGTGGCCAGTGCCAGATATTTCTATGCCCTTTTCCCTCAGGGTGAAGACTTGGGAGCTGCTGAAGGTAGGACAGGAAATATTAACAAGAACAAATTTACCAATGTCAGTGCCCAAGCTTTCAAGTTTGTTGGCAGATTGGGCTCATCATTGCCTTAAATATCTAACAACAAAGTCAGACTGGCATCACTTAGCTAGTGATGCCAATACATATGTATATATGATACATATATATCCCCATAGTCATATAAATAGATAAGGGGAAGGCAGTGGTGATCTCAGCAGGAGACTCACCAACTCCAGTTGCAAACTGTCACCTCAGAGCAAGTCTGCTCCTCATCACATGGGTGCTATGGAGCAAGAAACTGCAGCTGGAGACAGTTACTTCCTGGTAAAAGGGGGAGCCATCTGGTAACATTGCTCCTTCTTTCAGGGGCCTTCCTGATCCCCTATTTCTTGACGTTGGTGTTTGCTGGAATTCCTCTCTTCCTGCTGGAAACTGCTCTGGGCCAGTATACCTCTGTTGGTGGACTGGGAGTTTGGAAATTAGCACCTATGTTTAAAGGTACTGTACTGTAAGTGTATGAAGGTGATGGCATGTAACTACACAAAAAACACACCTTTAGTGGTTTGTGAAGCAAATCCCTGGGGACTGGGATGAGGTGGCAAGTGAGGAGAGTTTTTCCATCTGTTTTATCAAGGCATCCTTGACCCTGACGATCACATTGCTCTGTTCAGGCAGACTTCTCTGGTGACAAGGTACATTACGAGCAGCAGGGACTGCAATGGAGGGGCTCTGGTTGCAGAACGTCAGTCCCAAGCCTCCCCATGTGGGTTCACTTTAATCACGTGGGAAAGCTGTACGTAAAGAGACATGAACCTGTCACTGTGCCTGGAGTAGCAACTTTCTGGAAAGGAGTGGTGATTTAGAAATGCCTTGGATGTGTGAAAGAGTGATTCTGGTGGGGAAGTGACCAGATCCTGCTTTCATGGAGCTCTGTCCCTAAAGTACCTGCAGCATACTGAAAGGCAGCACTGTTTACCCAGTGGAAATGGGTGGGTGAGAAATGGGAGGAAACAAGCCTCCCTTGCTGACCACCTCAGCCTAGTTGTATCAGGTCCTTCACTGATATGCTGGTTCACTTTTTCTGGCTCTGCTACAAAGACTTGTGATGTCCGTGAGCACAGCTGGGCACCGGAGACCTGGATTGATGTTGCTCTCTGCCTTCGTTCGCAGGAGTGGGGCTGGCAGCTGTGGTTCTCTCCTTCTGGCTGAACATCTACTACATTGTCATCATTGCCTGGGCTCTCTACTACCTTTTCAACTCCTTCACCGCAGTGAGTCACAGACACATCTACAGCATGGCATTGTCTTCACTATGAGTTTTTATGCTACGGGGGGGAGTTGTTCATGCACAAAATGTGCACTAACTGCTTATAGTTTGTGCAAAGAGCCTTTGTAAGCACCTGCTGGACCCTTCCCAAAGAAGTTCATCAGCCCTAGAGCCAGTCCTGTAGTGCTGATGGGTACTGATGCTCTTCCTCTGGAGAGGGTGGTCTTCTAGAGGGCATGGTCTTGTCACCGCTCTGGAAATTGTTGCAAATTATATCAGTCTTTAATATCCACCCTGTGTCTCTGTCACATTTCTAGAGCTGTGTAAATCTAAGAGCTGCACATTTCCACAACTGTTTTTTTCACATGTTCTTATTACCCAGGACTTAGTCCTGACCTTAATTAGTCCTCATTTACACTTCTCTTGATAAGTAAAATACTGGGGATTTTTTTCTGCTGGGAAAATGATTCAGAAAGCATTTATATATCTTCTTATGACTGTCCCTTAGCATGTACTTTGGTACTGTGGTTTATAGTGGGTTTCTCTTCCGTAGCAGGGTCTTCTACCATACAATGTCAGAATCATGCCCCACATTAACTTCTTGGTAGCTGAATAATTTATTTCAGCCCGGCAGCTGGGAAGAGCTCCCTTAATACCCTGGGTAACCTGCAGCCTTAAAGACATAAGCTCCATAATTCAAATAAGAGTTTTTTTCATTTAGTTATAATCCTGAAATGCTGTTATGAATATTGTACATCCGATTTTACTTTTTATTTGATTAAAAATTTCAAGTACCTATCACGACATGTGCTAAAATATTCTATTTGGCATTCCCAGCTGTCTTTCTACCACAAATACCCACTGTAGGCTTCTGGGTCCAAAAGAAAATTGTCAGTTGTGGATTAGTAAGTGCACTCTTGGGGGATTATCAAATGAATGAAAGTCTACCCCAAAGGAACCCATCTTCCCTCCACCCTGGGCAGGACACATCTTAGGATGAGGCTTTGGTACAGTCAGGAGTCGTAGAATTGACTTGTACTCATATCTATACAGGCAATTCCAGGTGTTTGGCTCAAGGCCTTTACTTTTACCACAGATAATTCCAGATTCCCCAAAGGAGTCAAGGTTCTAATCGAAAAACTAGAAAGATGCCTGTCCCCTGTTCCTCCTGAATTTGACCAGTAGTTTGAACCTGAACAGGCATGCAACTTGCTTTCCGCAGTTTCTGTTCTCTGAAATTCAGAGGAAATGGAGCAGCAACAAACCATCCCCCTGCCTGCCCCTCCTTATGAGAGCTGCACAGCGTCTCTGATGCGCAGATCAGTTGGTTGAAGGGCTGCTGTGTGACGCTGCTTGAGCCATCACATTTGTTTCAGTGCAATTAGCAAGTTCACAATGAAAATACTGGATGGGTGCAAAGAGCCTAGATGGCCATTGGAGTGTCTGAATGTGTTCCTCCCATAGCCCTTCTTCTGCCAAGCCAGCATCCACACTAGGAGGTATCATCTGCTGGAGCCATAGAATCATAGAATTGTCAGGATTAGAAGGGACCTTGAAGCTCATCGAGTTCCAACACCCCTGCCATGGGCAGGGACACCTCCCGCTAGATCTAGTCTAAACTAAATCAACTGATTGAAATGAGGGGCATGGGGGAGGGGTGTGTGTGAAGGCAGCACTTAAAGGCACTGATGCCACAAAGCACTTAAAACACAGATAATATTTCTAAAGGGGTCTGTGTTCATGGATGACTAGGAATGGACACAAATATCTTCTTAAAGCTTTTTTGAGCTGGAACCTGGGATCTTATCTGCAGAGGGAAATCATCCAGAATAGCCGTTCTGCATTTATCTGCAAGCACTGCGCTTGGGAAATGAGATGGCTGCACATGGAGACGTACCTGAGCTGCTCTTGTCGGGCTGGCTCGGCCGTGGCACTACACGGCATGGGTGAGTTGCCTGCCGTGCTTGCACAGCCCCTGACACTATGACTTCATCACTTGCTGTGCCAGAGCTGATTGTATTAAACCTATAATGGTTACACTGCTGTCACACTGCTACCTACAGTGTAAACATCTCCCAGAAATCCCTTTGTGCTGCTTATAAGCAGAGCAGGGGACAGCATGAAATAGCTACTACACTTGAAATTTACTCCTGGGCTTGTGTTACAGTACTTTATTTGTGTAGACAAACCGTTAGCCCTCATTCTCAATGCTGTGTTGCTTCGTAAGCACTGCAGCTTGGTGTAAAAGAGAGAGAAGAATCAGCTCAGTGTTTATTCTTTGTGCAGCAAATTCCAACCACTTGTTGAGTGAAGCTAGCCAAAAGCTGCAATGATCACAAACACAATATCCCCCGGTAGCTATTTTAGTTAGTACCTATTAATTACTAACAGTTAATTAGAAATGGCTTTCTATCTGGGGAATTGTTAACATGTTATTAGAGCTACAGCATTGCCCTAATCAAATTGTGATATTGTTTCTTGGAAAATCCATGTCACAGTTATCACCGTTTTGGAAAACTGTTTTTTGCTTTTGGCTCTATGGTTTCTGCCCATCCAGAGGCACCACCCATCCTTTTTGCAAAACAAAAGAGGTTTGCAATTTGAAAGAAAACAAATTTCGCTTCTCGCCACCGCCCTTGGGAGATGTCACATTAATGATAACCCTACTGTCCTTGTGCCGGTGTAGGAACTGCCGTGGCAGAGCTGCGGGAACGTCTGGAACACCGATCGCTGCTTCTCCAACTACTCCCTGGCTGATACTACCAACCTCACCAGTGCTGTCACCGAGTTCTGGGAGTACGTCCACAGCCTGCCTACACCAGGTTTCTCCCCCTCAGCGCAGCCATCGTACCTGCTCAGTGGGGCTGTGACCGTGCCTGCCGCCACCTTTCCGTGGGCAGCTTTGACAGGAGGGTGTCAGAGCCGGTCATCGGCCAGGGTGGGCGTGGGGTGTGTTGTGCAGATGCAGGTCAGATGGATAGGGAGGATAACAGCCTCTCCATCTCTCTTCTCCTTCCTTTATCCCATCACGATGAGCCTCAGGTCCCTTTGGGGTTTTGCAAACTCTTGTGCTTATCTGCACCCCGCCTTTTGCCCTCCAGCTGTCTCCGTGATCTACGATCCTTCTGCATCCAAGGGTCACACTTCCCCTTAACACAACCTTTCCCACCCTTAGGAGGAACATGCACCAGATGTCTGGGAGCCTGGGGGAACCTGGCAACATCCGCTGGCCTCTGGCTGGCACACTGGCCCTGGCCTGGCTGCTGGTCTACTTCTCCATCTGGAAGGGTGTGGAGTGGACGGGCAAGGTACGATGTGAGGATCGAGTGTTTCGGTGCTGGCTCTGATGGATGTGCTTAGGTCTTGGCTGTTGAAATGTCCTCCAGACTCAATTTTGTTTGAGTGCCTATAACTAAGGTTATAGCGCTTTGAGGCAGAATCACAGTAGATGTTATTAAATTCCTGACATTTACCTTTCACGGTTTTAAAAATTACTACCATGTTTATGGTAATTTTCATTCTAAGCGTAGAGAATAGCTCTTCCCTCGAAAGTCACAAGTCTGAGCGCTCGGTCTCTTTGGGAAGTGACTCGGGAAGGGATTTTCAGAGATTGCTTACGTTTTACGTCTCAGGACAGCCCTGTGAGACAATAAGACCTCTGCCGGTCTCTGCTTTTTGAAAATCATTGTCTCTTAAAATGCTTCTGGTGGGAAAAAAACCTCACCACCTTCTATGAAAATTTTCCTGCTGCCCTTTAGGTATTGGTGGGAGACCTTCAGATCAGAAACACGTTGTTATTCACTGTGTAGCAATTCAGGCTAGCACAGCAGAAAGGTAATTGCTTAGTTCGGTGAAACAGTGATGCCGAGACACTGAGATGTGTTATTTAGAACACAGCAGGGTGTAACAGGACAATGTTATGAAAGAAATGATCTAGAGGAGAGATCAGAAAGAAGCAATTCAAGCGTAGGTCGCCTAAGCTGTTAACTTCCCCGGTGGCTCTCAAACAGATTTTAGCTACACAGCCACAGCAAAGCCCCGGCAAGTGCCAGTACGGGCCCTGTGATGAGGGATGGCATGTATCTGCAAGTCCCTGAAAAAGTGCTGAAAAGCCGTGGTCTCGAGACAACTCACATTGCTTTGATGCACTGGACTGGAGAGACACCAGCTTCAGCTCTGCAAAATAAGGATGTGATGCCTTAAAGGGATTACTTCTGTGGACTAAATTTATCCCTCTGCAATTCCCTTGTCTTTGGGCAATTCATCCAGACTTTAGCATGCTACTTTTGTGATTAGTGCATCCTTGCACGTCACTGGCAGGGAGAAACTTCAAACAGCTGGAAGCAGTACCGGCATGGGAACGGGAGATGGAAAATGCGAGGAAATGCTGCCGAAAGCAGCTGTGTGGGGAACCCATCCCCCTCGCAGGGGGACATGCCAGACGCATGGCCACAACGGTCAGGAAAATCCCATGGGCACTGGTAGGCTGATGGTTTCTCTCTCATGGTTTCTCTTGCAGGTGGTGTATTTCTCGGCCACCTACCCCTATTTCATGCTTTTCATCCTCTTCTTCCGGGGAGTCACGTTGCCGGGAGCCAAGGAGGGCATCCTTTTCTACCTCACACCTGATTTCAGAAAGCTCTCCGACTCTGAGGTTTGTGGCCTTGTGAGGAAAGTTCTTAACTCCCAATTGTCTCCACATTAGTCTTCTCCTGGCACTTCCTTTGAATATTTTAAGTATTTTGAAAAAAAAAATGTTGGAATAGTTGCCCATTCAAGCAGTCACAACCCTCACAGGCTGAGACAAAGCTGAAGGGCAGACCCTTTGTGGGTGGAGATCTGTGTGACAGTTCTGCTGTACTTGAGCAGTGTTATCCATGGGGAAGGAGTTTTGGGAATTACCCCAGAAAAGGAACATTCCCTCTGGGCTGGGAATGCCTCATTTCACTGACTATCTTATGCCAGAGAAAGGATGATGATGTGGCACCAACATAGGGAGCTCAGAAGCAGCACAAGTGAAGCAGTGCATGTGGCAGCAATTTTGGGAAGAGCTGAAAAGTTGAGTGGTAGCCAGTAATATTCAGAGGAAGCACAGAGGGCACTCAGCAGGAGCACAGAGGCTTGCAAAGGTCAAGTTTTTCAGATGATACAAACTCTGCCTTTTCCGGCAGCGATGCTCCTGTGGCTCCACAGGTCGCCAACCACTTGTGAGCAGAGACAATCGGACACTCATCATTTTCTGAAGAGTTCCAATGATCACTGTTGTGGGAATCTCACAGTAACTGTACTACCAGCAGCATTGGCTCTAATGCTGGAAACAGGGGTCTCAAAATCAGAAGAGTTGTTGAAATACCATGCAGTTAAGAAATAATAGTCTGTCTTCTTTTCATGTGCCTTCTAGGCTTTAAGCCCTTAAGGCTTTGCAAGCTGTCCTCTGCAGCTGTTTGCACAAGAAACTCCATGTTAGAAAACCAAAGATGTGCTAGTGGAAGAGAAATGGAGGAGATGAGTGTGGGATGTGGGGCTCTGAGGGGAGCATCACTCTTTGGGGAGAAGCTGTGATAAAGCAAGCAAGTGTACATACACAAATCCAGACAGGGGTAGCAGGTCAGGAAATGGGATGCACAACCTCGCCCTGGAGATAGGTGTTCAGAAGGGCACAGGAAACAGGTCTGATCTTCAGATAGGTTCAGCCTGGTTGGCAGTAACACAGTTACGGGTTTCAAGGTGGCTCTTGTGACAGTCCCAGCCACTGGCCCAAATATTTCCTTGGAACTTGGGTCAGCAGTCAATATTGTAGGTGCCTGTGGCCCTAGTGACAGGCTACCCTCAGATCATGACCACCTCTGTGAGCTGTACAGCCAAGTCCACAGCCCCACAGTCTGCATCCAGCCCCCTTGCTAGCCCTGCACTGAGCTGCTGCAGAAGATGTGCCTGCAGCATGGAGTCTCTCCTGCAGCACTCCTCTCCCAGCTTTCCTTCTCCACAGGTCTGGATGGATGCAGCCACACAGATCTTCTTCTCTTATGGCCTGGGGCTAGGGTCCCTGATTGCTCTGGGGAGCTACAACACCTTCCACAACAACGTCTACAGGTCTGTTGTATTTTTTTCCCAGCCTCCTGTGTGATGGGGAGGGAGTCACAGTGCATTGGGGGTGCCTCATCTCGGATGTCCCCGCACTGGCAGCCTTGGGGTTACAGTGCAATTTTTGTAGCAGGGCTCTCCCACCTGCAGGACACTTAGCATCTCACCCATGATACCTCTTCAAGGCACAGGAACTGCTCTTAGCAGGGCTCCGTCTTTTGTTTACCCCACCCTTCTCTCCTAGTGTCTTGGTAGAGACGTGCAGGTGGTTTTCTTTTGTTTCTCTCTTCCAGAGACTCCATTATTGTCTGCTGTATAAACTCCGCCACAAGCATATTTGCTGGATTTGTTATTTTCTCTATTGTCGGCTTCATGTCACACATCACGAAGAAGTCCATCTCAGAGCTGGCCTCCTCAGGTAAGCAGAAACCCAGGTTCCAATGCAACAGCATCCTTTGAGAGCAGTTTGTCCATGAGCATAGGATACTCCCTGGCCTTTTCTGACTAGGATTCCAATGTGCAACCCTCTTCTTTGCACACCCTCCCACCAAGATGGGTCTCAGGCACCTGTGGCTGATGCTCATCGCACTCTGGCTGAAAGGGACGTCTCCACCTGCATTTAATGTTCACCTTCTTTTAGTGATGAAGTTTTACGTGCTTTTGCTGTTGTGAAATATTTAGGCCATTTGCTTTCTGAGGCCTTCTGGAGAATGTAGTGCCTATGTTTTCAGTAGACGTGATCAAAATTTGGACTCCCTTTTCCATGTAAAATTTTGAAATTGTGATCTCAGAATACTTTATTAACCAAGATGGAACCATGTCTTTTTTGTACAAAGACATATTTTGAAATTGCTGTCTTCCCAGAAAAAGCTTTTATCTCAGGAAAAAGCATATCACTATGGAAAAAAAAAATAAAGACATCAGGAAAGTTATAACCAGCTCTGTATATCATTTTGTTTTTCTAGCAAAGTGCTTCAACTCCATTTGGTAGTAGTAATTTGATGACTTTCTTGCTTACAGAAGAGAAAAGACAAAGCACTTCTGCAGTCACTGCTGCCTTTCCATCCTACCCCTGTACACCTCACTGGGTTGGTGTGTCACAGGCAAAGGTTCAGGCGTTTTAATAACTCCTGTATCAAATACCTGCAATTCTTGACTGTGTTTGTAGTCTTTCTGGTTTACTGTGGCCCTCAGCTCATGCTTCTCATCAAATGCTTTATAAACAGGGATTCATCTTTCTTTTCATTACTGCAGGCCCTGGATTGGCTTTCCTTGCCTACCCACAGGTCGTCACACAGCTGCCCTTGTCCCCACTTTGGTCGATCCTCTTCTTCTCCATGTTGGTGATGTTGGGTCTGGATAGTCAGGTGAGACAACCCAGGAAGAGAGTGGGGTAAGATATGAATATATTTTCAGATAAAAGGGTGGTGTCCCCTTCTGTACCTTGGGACAGTGCTGAGCAAGGTCTTTTATTATTCTTCATGGTGAGATGCAGGTGCATGAAGCAAAACTTCCCGTGTGATCATTGTCTCTGTGATCTTCCCTGACGTCAGCATATACTGCAAGTGTGGTGGTATCTGACCACTACCCAGTGCACTGGTCCTTGTCCTGCTGCCAATTAGAAATAGGAGTGATGACTGTCTTCCAGCAACCCAGCAGAACTGGGCAGTGTTTCAGCCCTGTTATTGGTAACAAAAGTGGCCCTGAGCAGCGATGAAGCAGTTTGGCCTCGTTCGTAGGTGAGCAGGGGTAGCTTCTGGCAGAAGGAAGGAGCCACGACTTGGGAACGACTGGTGCCTGGGTACCCTGACTGCTTTGCCATCAGATAAGTCGTACAAGATATTTGAGGGGGAAGCTGCTGGATCTAGTAAAGTCTCTTCCCTGCTCTCCTCAGAGCCCTTGCAAAACAAACAAAAGAAATCATGGTCTCTGTATTTTGACAAATGATGTTACTTTTTTTTTTTCCTGATAATTCAGCATAGAAGTAGCTACCCAGTGAAGCAGTAAATTTCAGTGTGCCTCTCTTTTGAGTATATCAAAATCAAAGGATCATTCAATAGCTTGTGCCTGGTCTGTCACATTCTCCCCTATGCCCACATGCTCTTTTCTTGCAGGGCAGATCACCAGCACAAAATGGATGCTTTCCTGGATTACGGGTAGGATTCATAAACCCAAGTCTAGTTCATAATTACACTCAGAGATATTCTGAAATGTCACACCTGGTTTCCAGGAAAATCTAATCAATCAAATCTGGTTATCCATTATGGCACACTCCCATAAACACATCATAAAGCACACGTCTGCATTACCACAGACATTACTTGACACACAATTTCAAACCACTAAATGTTCCAAAAGAAGCTACATGTACAGAAAAAAAAAATTACTCTCCATGGATTATTCACTGAGCACTGGTAAATAGTTTGAGACATGACAATAAGCCCTCTAAGCACTGTGTGGAATTTATTTGCTGCATTTGCTTCTGAAATACCACTTGAAATTCTCCAAGTCCCTTCCAACAGCTAGGCTCGGAGGGCAGGCAGTCCATGGGGGGCTGTCATTGCCTGGAGGAGGAAGGGAGGGAGAATGAAGCATCAAAAGGAAAATAAGTTTTTTAAAAAATACAGATAAATACACGTGAAGAATCTTTCTGTCTGCGTGCGGGAGCTCTGATTCAATCAAACACACCATTAACGGCTCGGCAGCTTATGCATATAAAACAAATATCACGGGCTGCTACAATGGCTGCAATTACACATTCATTTGGAAGCGTCCAGTTGGGAAAAAAAAAAAAAAAAAAAAAAGAAGAAGAAGAAGAAATGTTTTTGCTACATGCTGATTAAATACTCTTTGTGGTATTTGCAGACAAGTAGCAGACTTTTTTCATCTGGGTCAACAGCCCAGTCTGTGAGGCACAGCAGGGCCACAGCGCATTTCTTGCACCTTGTGCCCTCAGGGCCGCTGGGCTGGGGCTGCCCCTTGTCCCTGGCTGGGCACGGGACTGTAGGCACAGCAGAGATGCTCGGAAGCTTGGATAGGGAAGGAAGGTAGGGCTGAGATCAGCTTTGGCGATGCAGAGACAAGCCTCAGTCCCTGAATGATGACGGGAGTAGGTCCACCCGTGGCTATTAGCTGTTGGCCCATTGACTAGCGAGTCTTCTGCAGATGCAGCACAGCTACATCTGCCTCTTTCTGTCAGGGCGCTTGGCTCATCTGCAGCTACTTGAAACGGGCTGAATGACCTATATCGATAGGCACGAGTCTCCTCCCTGTGGTCCCACTTGCCACTCGTGTCCCTTAACGCTCACTCTGCCTCTGATCCAGCTGGGCTTTAGCTCTCCTTGCGCCTAGACCCTCTTGCATAATATGCTAATGCTTTCTTTTAACCTACCGGTTTCCAGGTCAGGCGTTTTCTCCTCAGGGGAGCTAGCGAGCCTTGTGATTACAAGCCTGCGTCTGTCCCATGTGAGGCTGTCTCTCACAGGTTATTCATGAGGAATTCCAGCTACAAGCAGCGAGACTCATTCTTATGGCTCTCTGCTGCGTATCTGGCAGCTATAGTCAAACCCCTCTTGGGCCTGTGGGTCCTGGTCAGGGTGCTCTGTGTGACGTGGAGGGAATAGTAAGTCTTTGACACTGGGAGAGGATGAGAGACAGACTTTCATCACATTAAGGAGCCACCTATATTGACTCTCAAGCCCAGATTGTTGGACCAAGCAGCTTGTTTAATGATTAAGCCCCTGAAGGGGTAAAAAAGAGCAGAGGAGAAGCGATTGGAAATAAAATATTTAGGGGAGACAGATAGTATCATGGGGCAAGGCATGAAGAAGAATAGACTATGTGCTAAAAATTGTTGCTGGAGACAGTGAGAAAAATGAAACTTGTTGGAAAGCAGAATGAAGTGTGGGTGTGTGGTGTGCAGGTGTGTGTGCACATGGGTGTGCATCCACACACACAAAGTACACACACAGAGCAAAGACAAGACCAGGAGGCATCCCAATAACGAGATCCTCATCACTCCTGAAAGCAGCATGCTTTCACTCAAGTGCCTACTTATCTTGCATGAGTATCTAAAGTTGGGTATGTAAGCTGGGAAACGTGGTGCCCCAGGCCAGTCAGGGAGCCACAGTCCCTAGGGTTGGGAAGGTGAGCATCCTTCAGGCTGCATTGCCTCTGAAGCCTGAGGCTGGCACAAGGCAATTTTCAGTAAATGATACGAAGGCCATTGCAGCAGCTTAATTTTGTTAGGAGGCAAAGAGAGTTCATCTTATTTTACAGCCCCATACCTCATCACCCATCTCCCTGCCTTTCCCCTCTGTGTTTTCCCCAATTTTGAGTCCTCTTTCTGCACCAAAAGGCTGTTGGTTTTAATCCCTCCTGTTACCTGAGGCATCTTTTTCTTCACTTCCCTACTGGACACACCTCACATCCACCCCCTGCCCCTCACCACCACTGACCCCCCTTCAAACCCTTTTCCATCTCTGTCTTGCCTGTCACCAGACTACCTGGCCCTGTCCAAGGATCTGGCAGTGCCTGGCCATGTATCCACATGGAAGGAATAGCTTTTGACAGTGTGGTGGTGGTTTTTTTTTTGTGTGTCATGCTGGCTCTTCGCTCAGCGATGCTAGCTCAGTCCTAACTCTTCCAGACAATGAACCGGGTGGGATGGGTTGAAGAGATCGCTGTCAATGAGTATAAAGGCAACTTAACCCATGCCTGAAGAACAAGAGATGCTTTAATAGCACCTGTGTCCAACATAAAAGGTTTACCTTATTAAAAATGCAAGTTGAAGCAGTTGAGCTCTGATGCTCTGGGAGTACTGGCTTTCCACACTGCCCTGTGTGGCTGTAAAACCCTTTGCCTCGCTCTGTCCCGTGTGGAAGCCAGCCCCAGTAGCCAGCGGTGTGCAAGCTTTTCCACTGTCCCTGCCCAGCTATAGGCACAGCTCACCCCCCCACACTTTTTTTCCACAGATCTTTCCAGCCCTCGGCTGCTCTTTCTAGTCTGTGTATCTCTGCCTCCGCTTCCACTCCAGGATTTTTTGTTTCTTGTCTCCCTACTCAAAGCTGAATCTAAAACTGTCAGCACTTCCTAGAGTGCTCTCCCAGGGACAGAGAGGTTCCTGACATCCAAGAGCAATGAAACTTCTTTCATTCTCGTTGCAACGGCTTGTACATTTACTGAGGGTGACCAGGGAAGCTCAGAACTTGCTGCCCTCATAAACTTCCCAAGAGTTTTGCTGCAGGCATGATGTGCTCTCTGAGAGCTGTACGTTACTGGTGCTTTCTGGGAGTGAGACATAAAAGTGAATCTCACAATTGATCGAGATATAGGAGGGAAGGATGCACGTCAAATATATACAACCAAACTGTCCTCGTGCTATAGGGCAGAAATGGTAGGGAAACTGATTTGAAGGTAACGCTCATGGGGACTTTTTCGTGTCTTATGGTGCAGACAGTATGAATATATTGTGCCTGCCACAGCACTGCGGAAGCCTTCCAGGTGTTTTCAGCTCTAGAAAGTCCATGTGCTGTGAGGGTGGGCTTTTAATGTGCCACATGCTTTTAATGTAGTGTGCTTTAAAAAGCAAATTCAAGCCAAGGACTGGGTAGTGGGAGATGTTGTTATTATGCATGTTCATGTGAGACTGGGCAATGGGTAATGCAACTCCCTCCTTAATGAGCATTTTAGAGCATTGAACAGCGCACGCGCTGTTGCAATAGGCTGAGAAGAGCACACATGGGAAAGGAAGAGCAAGCAAGGTCCTGCACGTGTCCCAGCAGCAGACAGAGGCGTTGCTGTGCCAGAGAGCCTGGCAGCACAGGGCAGCAGGGCAGCAGCGGGGAGGCCCTAGAGAGTTTGGAGGAAGAAAGAGGTGGCTTTTCACAGGAGGCAGAAAGCAGAGTTTTACCCCAGTTAATTTCAGATGTCTAATTCTGGTGTTTTTTAGCTTTCTCTTTATTCAGTGGAGGGAGAGAGGCATTTTCAGAAGATAGTTTGGACCAACTTTGTGCAGAGGTGCTACCTTTTCTAGTGTGTGCAGAGAGCATTTAAATCAATGAGGCTTTCAACATTGGAGTTAATGTAGGAGACGATGATGTCAGGCTTTGGTGTGTACCTTTTCCTGTAGTTCTGCACTGTGGAAGGGTTCATTACAGCCCTGATGGATGAGTATCCTCACCTCCTGAGAGCAAGAAAGAAGATCTTCATCGCAGTAGTCTGTTTCATCTCTTATCTCATTGGATTCTCTAACATCACTCAGGTACAGAAATTTGTGTTTCTACTTCTATTTATGGCACCTTCCTGGGTGCTTCAGCTTAGCACAGCAGCACTGCAAGCATTGGGAGAAGTGACAAGATCCCTAGGTGCCATCCTAGTGCTGGACAAACGGCTTTACTCATCACCGCTGCATCTCAAGTGACTTAGGATGCCTCCATAATTTTTGCCACCATCCCGTTGTCAGTTTGGTTGGTTTATTTTGCTATTTGCACTAAGGACTCAAGCAAACAGAGCTCAAGCTGAGGGAACGCTTGGTGCAGTGGCTTAAGATCACATAAAGAAGACCAGTCTGTTGGGGACCTGAACCTCTGGGGCTGAAGCCAAGGTTCACATGTGTGGAGGTTAGGGCCGAATGATCTGGAGACTGTTTGTGGAGCACTGTAGGTTCATGAGGAGGCAGCAAAACTCCCGGGAGGGGCTAAAGCAGATTAAATTAAGTGACTCCATCTAAACCAGAGAAAAGCAAGAAATCCTAGTGACTCTCTGCTTTTCTCCTCACTCTTGGCCATGCCTGAACTGGCAGGCTAATTGTCTGCAAGAGCACATCAGTTTTGCTGCTGGGAACCAGACTCCAGTGAAAACATTGCAACTCTGGCTCTACTGTCCGAGGAAATTAATATTAAAGCCAGCAGATGCAGATAGTAGCAATCCAAGCAGCAGCCTGATATTGTCGACCATAATCTAAAACTAAACTCCTTGACCCTGGTTTTGTCTCCTCAGGGTGGCATTTATGTCTTCAAGCTGTTTGATTACTATTCAGCCAGTGGCATGTGTCTTCTCTTTCTCGTCTTCTTCGAGACCATCTCAATTTCTTGGTGTTACGGTAAGTACAAAATACCCTTGTTCCTTTGGCACGGTGAGTTATTTCAGAAGCCTCCCACAGCCAATTAAAACTTTGGAACTGGAAACAGCTTAGTTTGATAACTCCAGAAAAGCTGTCATCTCACTCCTCCAGGCCACCACAAAGACCTTTGCACAAACTGGCAGATGCCTAGGGTCCTGACCTCTGGTTATTCAAGAGGACACCAGGAATATGGAAGCTGCTAGCATGAATTTGCTTTTGTGTCCCAGTATCCCATCCCCTCCAGATAATGCTTCTTATGCCACAGCATTGTCACCCTCTTGCCGTGGCTGGCATGTGCTCCGTCAAGAGAAGAGGTGATGACTGCGGTGCTGAGATGGGGTAGTTTTTTTCAATGTTCATTTCTTCTTGTAGGTGTGAACAAGTTTTACAAGAATATTGAAGAAATGATTGGCTACCAACCTTGCATCTGGTGGAAGATCTGCTGGGCCTTCTTTACTCCTCTTGTCTGCCTGGTAAGACCTGGGGCCTTTTATCTACAGGAATGGCTCCCGAAGCACTTCTTAGTTGGGATGTAGAGGAAACACTATGTTCTGGACCCAGTATAGGTCTGGGGTAAGGTGGTCCTAGGCAGACCTGAGATGCGTGAACAAATACTTTCACCTGCTCACTGGAAATCACCTCGAAGAAAAGCTATAGATACTATTTTCATCTAAACAAGGCCATCAGTTCTTCATTCTTCTTTCTGAGATGCCAAAAGGTAATAAAATAATTTACAGTTTTAAAAAGCTATTCCCTCCAGGGGAAGGCTCTCAGTTACTCCAGCTCCAGTTTCAGCCCCTGATAGGCTTGCCAGAGCAAAAGCCATCAGCAAATGCGGTCTAATTGACTGTGGAATAATCCTGCATTTGCTGGTTCCTGTGCTTCCAGCACAGGGAACAGTGTGAGGAGACTGATAATAGGAAGATGAAGGCTCCTGAAGCCAGCTGCGAGGATGCTGTTAACTTGTTTAGGAGCTGGTGTGGGGGCACTGCTTGCCTGAGTAGTCTAGTGAAGGAGGAAATCTAGGTATTCCAGTTCCAGATATTTACATAGGGTAATAAGAAATAATACAAAATTACCACGTGGTGAGCGGAGAGCATCTCGACTAGTTAAAGGGGCTGCTGCAATGCTGTAAGACAGTTGGGAGCTAAGGGGATAGAATGGGTGGATGGACCATGATTTTGCACGCTTTCATCATGAGGGTTGACTGGTGTTCTTTTCCTAGGGCGTGTTCTTCTTCAGTGTTGTAGAAATGACCCCTCTGACACTGGGAAAATATGTCTATCCTGCATGGGGACAAGGTATTGGTTGGCTTATGGCTCTGTCATCCATGATATTAATTCCAGGATACATGCTGTACTGTTTCTTCACCTCAACGGGGACTCTCCGGCAGGTATGAACACCTTCACTGCTCCTCTTCTGCTCTCTGCCTAGAGTAAGCCCCCTCACTGAACTAAGTCTAAGAAAAACCACGCAGACTCTGCTTTGACAAAGATGTCAGAGCACTTCAGGTTGGTGCTGCAGGAGCTCTGCACACCCTCTCCCCCGGAGGGCTCAAACCAGCCCCAGTGCACAGAACAGCCTCTGATATCATGGGCTCACTGAAGAGGGGTTACCAGCACAGCTGGACACTAACATGTCTAAATGTATGGGAGTGCTGCTGGGCAGCATGTGGCTGCCTGTGCCTGGCCAAGTGGGTAGACCTTCAGGTAGTTTCTCCTTATGTCAGTCTGTCGTCCCTCACTGAGCTTTGTGTTGTCACCATCACAAAAACGGAGCCCTCTTTCCATGGATATCTCTTTGGTGCAAGGGACTGGAGCCCTGAAAAAGACTAGGAAGAAATCTGTAAGGTCCCTTAACCCAGAGAAATCCCAAATCCCAGCAGCCCCTGGCTATGAGCACATCTACCTAGCATGTCTCAGCATGAAGCTTGAAATACCTCAGGGCTAGGACCTGCTAGTGCCAAACATGCCCAGCAGTATTTTATCACGTGCTTTGTAAAGGGCACGTGGTGAATGAGGTGTTAAGAAGCAATGTAGACGTTTATGCAGGACCCACAATAGCCACAGCTCTGATCTTGTTTAGACCATTTTTAAAAATATTTTGAGAATAGTTTTATGTAGCAGTGACTCATGAATCTCTGTATGTCATACCTAGTAAGTTAAGATTTTATTTACAATATTGACATTCAGTCTGGAGAGCACTGTGCACAAAGATGCTGTCTTCTTCAAGTTATGGGTCTAAAAATTCACCAAAAGGGTGCTTTCTCTGCCCAGCTGCAACAGCCACTAGACATCAACATCATCTAAATCCCATGAGCTTACTTCATAGATACTATATTCTGAACAATGTTTAGTTCAGAAATGTTTTGAAACTGTTGTTCTGAGGTCAGTTTCAGGCTCTGTGCCTCTGAGGTGGAGTTGAGGGTGAATTTGATTTTTCTTCCTCCCAGCTCTCCCATTGAATGGCCTCTGGTTGGGGAACTGAGCAGGTTTGGTGTATTAGATTTGCTTTCAGTTTCTGCTCTCTCATCTGAGGCCCTCTAACAACATCCACACATATCAGGAGACCCAGACCTCCTCCCCACAGTCCATAGACCCAGGAGTGACAGTAGATGGCAGCAGGAAAAAAGTAGGCTTCTCCTGCAATCTCTCTCTCTCCCCCTATGTCTGTGTGTTGGTATCAGAGAGATAGAGAGAATTTTTGGCCTCTTATATGCACAGATCCTGGATTAGTTTGTAATAGAGCTGGAGCTGGAGGGAAATTAGATGCCAATGATGAATAAAGTGGTTTTGACAGACAGGAAAGATTACAAGTCATTTTGATCCTACTGAGCGTGAATGGCGGGGGGAGGGAAGGGCGTGAATGGTAGAAACAGCTCAGTGAACATTTCAGGGACCGAACAACAGCCACTTCAGCGGTATTGGAGAGTAGAGGAGTTTGTCTCCCTTTGCTGGAAAGAGCTTTTTCCTGACTTAGTGATGTCTATTCAGGTCAGGCTCAATCCTTCTCTGCCTTCTCTGCAACTTACAGCATTAGTCCCTCCCTGACAGGCGAAAGTGATTCATCACTCCTGATGTTCAGTCTACATGCCTCCAGTAATCACCTGCCCCTCCATATTTTCCTGGATTCTTGCTTCACTTTAGTTAGCTCTGCAGTTTTCATTTGATCATCTCAGGGTGACAGGAATTGCTGCTGGTGCAAAGGTTTGTGCAGGTGAACTGGTCTGATCTGCAACAGCAGCACAGACCATAATCTTGTCAGCCTCCTGTAGCTGGTTAATAATGCTTTATAATCAACCTTAGCTGAAAAATTATAGAGACTGGGAAAGGGGGTCTGAAGCCTGTGACATTGCAGCTCTCTCTTGCTCCTCCTTGCTGCTGGTATGACCCAGAACCAGTTTGCCTGTGTTACAAGGGTGATCTCTGTCGTTCAGATTAAAGGAGGACCCGCTGTGTTGTGTGCAGTCCCAAAGCAAAGGTGACTTGCGGAGGCTTTCAGTGGGTTGCTGAATGGTACTGGAGGAGTAACTCCTGCAGCATGCACCATCTCCTTGCCCTGTAACTAGGGCCACTGCTGAGGCTTGGGGGGTGGTGTCCCGACCCTCAGCTGATGCCATGCCCCAGTTGTCCCACTTCTGCCATCCCTGACCCCTGGTTGACACGCTCTCTTCCTTCATTCACTCCCGGGCAGCGTTTCCAGCAGATGACACAGCCCAAGCCAGAGATGCGCACTCAGAACAATGGGCTCCAGCCGAAGACGTCCTTGAACGGGAGGGTCTTGGATGCTGCTGTCTAGGAAGAGAGCCTGGACCTCCTTTCCCTGCCCTGTAGCTTCTCACACCACTCTGTCCCTCCAGCTCCTCCAGCACACCTCACTGTTCCTGGCTCCACGGCGGCTTTCACTTGTTGAAGAGAGGACCTGGTGGAGGAACCCTCTTGCATCTGTTCCTCCCAGCCCAGCTTACCAAAGCCCTGCAAGAGGTACCATCAGGGCACTGTGTGGTGACTGCCTTCGTCCTGCAACATCCTGGTCCAGACTCTGTGTCAGGAGCGGCTGGTGCCCAAGTCTTCCTTCTCCTGATGAGAGGTGGTGTTTCTAGAAAGTTTAGACTAATTGTTGACCACTTCTCTGTTCTTCTTGCCTTTCAATGTGAAGCTCCCACAGCCCATAGCCGTGCTGTCGTCCCAGAGAGTCAGCTGACATCAGGTTCAAATTCCAGATGATTGTTGATTGATGTAGCATAAAACAAGACTAGCAAATGCATAACTGGAGAGGATGTGACAGAAGAGGGGATTCCAGCAAGGAAGCCAGCTGTAGGACATCACCCTCAAATTGGAGAAGCATGTGAGGACAGTGTGTGCTGCTCGCAGGGGCCGTGTTTCAGTCCTGCGCAGCCTCCAGCCATTTTCACTGCATCCATTGGGGCTGGCACTGTGAGCCAGAGCTTCGTAGAGTAGGCAGCCTTTTTCTTCCGGAGCATCCTGCCCTCCGCAGCTGTGTGCAGCAGCCACGCCCTGACCCTAAAACGCAGTTAAAAGGATAAGTGGAGGACTCTTTGCTAAAGGCCGTCCCAGTCTCCTACACTGACCACTCTGCTGCAATCAGCTTTGTGCAGAGGCAAGAGCTCTGTTGTGTGACAGGGGAGCTTTCCAGTGACAGGCAAATCTCCCTCTCAGCCACAACAGGGAAGTTGCTGCCAAATACCCTCCCTGGCTGCATCCCTGAGTGGGAAGCAGTAAAATGCAGCAAAGTGCTCAAAGGTGGTTTAACTTCTACCTTTTTTTGGGAAGTGGAAAAACACCTAAATCCCAACCAGTGGAGGGCAGGAGCTCATGGGGAGTCTGGTAGGATGTAGCCACCGTGCTTAAACCCGCTCCTGTGAATCAGGCCTGACTTCCCTTGGGAAGGGTCTGTAGAGCCAGCCACTGACACTGGCACATCCCGACTCCCAGTACACACAGCATGGGGGGATGTGAGCTGCTATAGGTGATGTCAGAGAAATGTATAACACCTTGGAGAGGCTGGGAAGTGTTTCAAAGCAGTCCTAAAGCAACCGTGTATTTCTTGGTTATAAAGTCTTGAGAAAGGAGGTGGCACATCATAGCATCATGTGCAGGTGTGACAGTGATGTTCTTGTTTGTGACAGCCTCCCAATGACCTGATGCAGGGATACCCGTGTACTGAGACTATTTGGTGAGCATTCATTTTGCAAATTAATCTCTCCCCCTCCTTGGCACTCTGACAGCATCACAAGGTCTGCTGGCCTGCCTTTCTGCCAGCTCAAACTCCCAGGCTCAGCTCAGAGTCAATGAATTCGTTAACGAATGTCTGAGGAAAGGCATGACCCACTCACGCTGTGGAGCTGTGACACGATGAAGGTTGGCCCCATGTTGCCCATCACTGGGACCAGCCAGTGCACAGGGCCAACCTGCTCTTCTTTGGTGGCCCTGCCTGAGGATAACTAGTGTAAAGCGGAAAGAAGTAATCTGGTGATGAAAGCAGAAGTGGGTCACCTTTGGGACTGAGTCTCCTGCCAGCTCACCAATGCATCTCTATCAACGTTGCTTTAGATGTGTAACCGATTTGTGTTCCTACATGTGGCACGTGCTATGTCCTGGCTCTTAGCAGTCGTGCCTGCCAGGCCTTGAATGTGTGTTTTGCAGTCTCCAACACCATGAGCTGAGATCACACCCTCTCCTGCATCTAATCAGTAGGGTGCTTAAGTCAAAAAAATTGTAGCAGCTAAATAGACGTGAGGAAATGCTGAATTTACAGGCTTGAGCATACAAAGCCCAAAGCCAAACGCTGAAAGCTGCAATCATAGTTCATCACAATTAATTTCATCTACTCGCAGACATGTCATCTTTCCTTGTTCTGTAATTACAAGCGCTAGTATCGCTGAAATTTTCTATGCCACTTTCACCTATTTTTATAAACTGGAGGTTAAAAGAAAGCTGTTCTTTATAGACATGTATGTCCTCTGAAAGGGACATCTGTGTTGAAAAGAGGTGTTAACCTCTGATCTTTGCAGTAATGACCTTTACTAGAAATCTGCTTTTGCCCGTGCATCCAGGTTATGTAAACTCCCTCCCCTTAAATGCGGACTGAGAGTTGCTCAGCCAGGTGATGGGCAAAGAAGTCAATTCTTGAGTGAGGCCTTATAACCATGGAAGATTCCAATTTTTCCAACTTTATTGGGGCAACTCATGTCTGAGGTAGAACAAATCAGCGTCAGTGGTCATTTTTGAAACTCCAGAGCTCGGTTGCTAGGAGAGCTGTTCAAAGGGTTGTACCATCCAGGTTGTCCCTTCAGGGGAGTGGAGGAGGAAGGGTCCAGAAAACAAACTCCCTTCTCTGGTAGCTGAAATTCCTAAATCTCCAATTCCTTTTTGCTGGGATTTTGGTCCCCGCATCTCTCTGACTTGTGGCCTAGTAAGTGGCAGGTGCAGAACGTCGTTCCAGGTGTAGCAGCAGGGGCTACCCTGCATATGGGGTGCTCGTAATAACAACATTTGATGAGATTTAAACATTTGCTCAGTTTTCTGCCTGTGACCTTCTCCTTCGCTTTTCCTCCTTCCCTTCTACTTTTTGTTCTCTTGCCTCACTTTCTCCCCGCTATCATCCAGCCAGTGGACATTATCTACCTCAGCTTGCTTCTTCATGCTTTTTTGTTTCCACTACTGTCAAGTTACAGCTCTCCCTCTCTCCTTTCTCTTCTCTATTCTTTTCTCATTTCTGTCTCTCTGTATTATTACTAGACTGATTTCCCTGCTTCTCTCGCACATTCCTTCCAGCCTTATTACTTATTGCCGTGTGCCTGTGGCTCAGCTGCTCGCTGTACGTGCTCTCCACCCTTTCTGTCTGCTGAAAACTGGAGCTCAGAACCCCACAGAGGAGCTCAGCTTTTTGCAGGATCTGGTCCCTAAGAATCAATTTTCATTCCAATACAAAAATTAGAATGAAGTACCAGCTATCTCCTCTTCCTCTTTGCACCAGAAAGCACTGTGCCATGCACGATATGAATAGAAGAGTACTTGAAATCCATATTCCACCAGTCTCTGCAGAACTGTGTCTGTTCTGAAAGATTTTGTGGCCCTTCCTGTTTTTGCACTGTTTTATTTCCATGAATGTTTGGATCTGTCAAGTCTCGCGTTTGTAGTCTTTCAGGGATGTGTTTGTCCTTATTCAAGCTCTATCTGAGTGACCGATCCCCTCCTCCAGCATTTCAAACTCATCCCATCCCTAGTGCAAGAAGAACCTCCCCACCTCCATCTCATGCAGGTTTCCTGCCTAGTCAGAAGGCAGGGATGGGGACAGCCCCTTGAGCTCACCCCACATCTCAGCGATGCCACTGTGGGCAGGTCCAACGAAGCAGCCATATATGCACTTTGAGTTTTTGACCTCATGCTTCGGGTATCAGCGGAAACACACGTGCTGTGCTCCATTCCAGTGGCTCCTCTGTAAGGACCGCTTTTGTGCCCTTCCCATGGTGCGTCACTTCTACTGACCGCTACTCTCCTTCTCATTCCTCTCCCCCATGCTGCAGTTCAGAAGGGGATCCTACTCCCCTGCACTTACCTCCAGTGCTTGTGCCTTTTCTTTGCTCCCTCTCCCCCCCAGCACCTGCCAGCCTCTCCCTCTTGCCATGGGCAGCCATTTGAAATAATCCCCCGTGAAACCTCTTAATTCTAAGGAGCTATTTAGGGAGCTGTGCTCAAATCCCTCTGAAATCCTCTTTTTCCTGAGGACTGCAAAAAAATAAAATAAATGCCACTGCCCCCGCCCTCTGCTGCAGCAGCAGGGGCTGAGGGGGGTGATGGGAAAGGCAAGATTGATTCATTGCTGCTCAAGTGCTGCTTCCCCTGGAGATGCAGGTGTGATCCTCTCCCTTGAAAGAGGGGAGCACTTCCTGTTGCCATACTCCCAGACGTTCTCCAACAGCTGGCAGCTGGTGTAAAACACACAACATGATACCGGTGCCATGTGGCACTGTAAGGCTTCTGCCAGCTGACCACCGAGTAGCTTGTAGTCTCTCCACAACTCTATTAAACAATGCGTTGGTTGCAGTTGAGCTGTGCGTTGGAGGATCCCGTTATAACCAAGTCATTCCGGATGAGCAGCTCGTCCTTATCCCTCTTCTATCCCAGGGGGATTCTCTCTGGCTTGGGGGGTCTCTAGCTGCATTTAGTGGTGATGGCCAAATGGGGAAGGGGTCTGTGCCACTAAGGGGCGTGTTTACTGTGCTTTTGCTTGTATTCAGGGCTACTGGTGCACCCATGGTGATGGAGCTTGCACCGAGCACACTGCCTGCTTCCCTCAGGAGCTGAGTGTATGAAACACAGTGCTCAGCATTGGATGTCAATACTTGCACTAGAGGTCACACAGTGTGCCCATGCAGCCCGGTTTTCCTCTCCTGATGTCTGATCCCGTCTCTTTACAACTCCAGCTGTTGGTCAGAGTCCATCTGATCAGCTCAGGGTAGGAAGAAAAAGCCTGGACATTCTGAAATTTACTGGTGATACTTGGGAGCTAGCTCTTAAGAATTAGTGCAAAGATCATTCTGACCATTGCAGCCTTTCAAAGCCCTTGGAAAGAGGAGAGTAAGGATATCACAGGAGGACTGAAAGATATGGGATCCCATGGGGGCTGTCTACCCTTTTCCCTTCCACCATTTTAGCCACTGTTGCAGCCCTTGGGTCAAGTACCTGTCACTTCTTCCTCGGTTTTCTTCTTCACATCTTCTTGCTCGCCTGTCTCACCTTCCCTCTCTGGGGAGAGGTTGAACCGCCTGTGCCAGTTTTTCTCTCCTTCCCAGCTCTGCTTGCTGCCCGTGACATGTCAGCCCTGAATCGCTGGACAGGCGTGTGTCAGTTGCTGGGTCAGGGTATGGCCGAGGTGGGTGGTCAGGCAGCGAGCAGTCAGGCAGGCTCTGCACAGGGCCTGGGGCACTGACCCTTCCCTGCTCACCCAGCCACCCCTGTGCAGGGTTCCTGTCTCCCTCCTTCCCTGGAGCTTCCCTTCCCTCTGCTAGCAGCTCTTCTGCCTGCTGCGGGAAGCTCGTGCTGTTCATTGACATCTAACGGGGGTGTCAGATGTTTTCCTCTCCCCTACTGACAGCCCTCCACAGGCCTGTTGGAGGGGAACAAGGGTGCTGTGAAAGTGAAAGCCACAGTGCTGTACACCCCATGCTTTTTAACAGCTTTCCTCCACTTTCTTCATCTTTAATAGTATGCTGAAATGGTGCTGGTTGACAGAGATCCAGGACCATGTCAGATCTGCTCAGAGCTGTATGGTGACAGTGACATTACCACCCTGGCCTTCAGGATTTGTTCCCCCCATCAGTAGCAACCCCTAGGGCTGGTGTCCTTCCTTCCAGTATGTCAGATGCCCTATCCAATGTGTCCCCTCCTATGTATCGGGAGGGCTGCCTGCGGCTTTCCTCCTGGCCTTAGTGCTTGCCCTGGATTATCCCAAGGGGCTGGGACCCATGTGTAGCTGCTAACCACTGGGTGAAGGGTTTTAAGCCCCAGGGACATGCCCGTGGGAATGCCCCACGAGGTGGCCCTTGGCCAGACACCCTGGAGGTTGTAGGGGACAGGAGCGGCATCCCACTGCAGTGCTGGCTGAGGTCGTGCTGCTAAGGGCAGTACGGGGCTCCTGCCAAGCACCCATCCATCATCCCCGCGATGCTGTCAGCTGGGAAGTGTCCGTGTCTGGAGACGCTCAGGAGAGGTTAGAGCTCCCTGCATCGATACCTGACGGCCGTGACGCTGATGGGGATATCTCCTGACAGCTCCTCATGATGCTGCTGCGGTGCCAAGAAAACGGAACCAGCCTTCATCGAGGCCCCAGGGACCAGCCACATCCCCTCGCAGGGTGGCACGTGTCCCCACCATGGCCCCTGGGAACCATAGCCCTCAGCCTCACAATTGCAGCGTGCTGTGGAGCAGCCATAAAGAGGTTCGTTCTAGCTGTATTCATGCACCAAAAGAGCTCTTTTCAGAGGACCCCAGTGGGTCCAGAGGTTTCTGCTGCCAGACAAAGAAACTCTCAAGGGAACCCAGTGGCAAGGGACCTGCCTGAGTCACTGGTGTAATGATAGTGGGGTAGGGTCGGTGAGAACTGATCTCAGAGGATGCCATAGTCACAGTCAGTGGCAGGTAACATGCCCAAGGGGTACTCCTGCCCAGAGAGCACATCTCCTCTGAGTCTGGGCGCCGCCAGCAGAACAGGGCATGGCTGCCAGGCTGGATGTTTTTCTCCGTTTGAAGACTACATTGCTCAGAGAAGGCCCTTGGCTGGTTTGTGTTGCATCACACTGGGAAAACACAAATACCCGCACAATCACCCTGTAAAGAAAAGCACATGCGAGTTTTGTGCTGACTGCTGCTGACCTGGCTCCAGACAAAGCCTGCCCTATATTTACCCAGATACAGAGCTCTTCAAATGTAAACTCAGCCCTTGCCATCAGCCTGAAGCGCATCGCCTCCCATCTGCTCAATGGCTCCAAAGCTTCGTGCACAGTCTGGGAGGTACATCAGCCCCTGGGCTGGCCCTGGGGCACAAGGGGCAGGACATGGGAGCACCCATGCCTCCTGTGTCAGCATACAGGCAGTACTGGCCCTAGGCCCCACTCCCTGCCCATCCCTAAATAGTCCATATGCCTTTTGACTGCAGCTCATCCCTGTCTCCGAGCTGAGCCTGACCAACCACCCCCCTTCATCTGTGCATAACCCCCAGTATATGCCAGAGCCAACTGACGTGCCTTTAAAAATAACTCCTTGGTTGAGACAAGGACAAGAGACAGAGAGGGATGAGTGCTCATGATGGGAGGGGGACGGCATCCCTCTCTGCCTCTCTCAGTAGTGCCACAATGTCCCAACTGAGCTGCCACTCTGGGTCGCTGCCCGCGCATGAACGTTTCAATGCGTTTTTGAGTTTGGTCCCGCAGGAAGCAGAGAAAGTGAGCTGGCATCTCTGTCCACTCTCTGCACTTGCTGCAAATGAAGGGATTAGGAATTATAATCCAAGGTTCTTATTTTAAAGCGGCTTTTCAGATCTGTGACGGGAACTTCAGTGTGATGCTCCTAGGGGAGCTGAGTGACAGAGCAGCTGTCACAGCCCCAGCTACCACAGGTGCTTGGGCAGCTAAAGCTCAGTGGAACCTTCCGAGCTCCAGCAGTGGCTGTGTGGGGTGACACTTTGTCAGGGAAGAGGGGTCAGAGTGGCAGGGTGATCTGCATCCTGAAGTATGGGGAGCCTCTCACAGATGGGCACCTGCTTTGGTACCATGAAGTGTGTCTGAACACTGGGCAGGTCCTGCCATTGGGCTATGCCAGTGGATTTTCAGGGGTTCCTGAATGCTTTGAGCTTTGAAAAGAAAGAAGGGTCTTGGTTTCTCTCTTTGAGAGTGAAGTGTGAGTCTCATTAGGCATAACCTCTCAAAAGGGAGCGAGCTGGGTGTGCGGCGCAGCCATGGTGAGAAGTGTGCGTGGCCCGGTCCCCCTGGCAGCATCCCAGCCGCTGCCCGGTGGGGTGTCACATGCACCCAGCCCCTCTGGGGCTGCCCCTGTTCCTGGGAGCACCACGGACACCAGGACATTCTCCCAGCTCTGGGGACTACTCCGCAGGGCAGAGGCATCTGAGAGAACCAGCTACGATCAGTCCCCTGCAGCAGCATCTGCTCTTGGGATGCCGAGTGCCAAACTGCACCAGCCCAAAGCATCCTGCAGGCCCTGGGAGGCTCCTGCTCCACACCACCAGCAGCGTCTGCCCTGACAAGGCACCATGGTGTTTTCTCTTTTGCACTTCTCCCCCCTGCTCCTTCATCCCACTGTGTTCATGGCAGACCTGCGGGAAATGTTAGCAAACTGCTAGGTTTTTTTCACTGGCATAGCTGCTACCTTTCCCTCTGCTAATTATTATAGCAGTGCTGTTTCTAGGGCAAGTTGACAGATGGCTGGGGTTTCATCTTTGAACGAGCTATTTAATAAGGTCTCCTGCTTTTCCCTTGCATATTTCTTTCCTGGCTGTATGTCCTGACCTGCTGGATGGGTTGTCTTTTTCACTGGGGATACCAGAAGATGTGAGCTGAGACTGAAGGCCGAGATGAGATCTCGGGGGTTGTGGGGTCTTTTTCCCATTAGAAAGGAAAGATAATTGTGCTTGAATTCATGCTGCCCTTACTAAGCAACACTCTCCCTCCCTACAAAAAGATGTGATGGAGAATTGGTCGCCCCAAGGAGGTGAGAAGGGCTGTGTCAAATGTTGGGTCCTACGGGGCAGGAAGTGTGTAGAAAGCTGATGTAAGTGCTGAAACCAGCACTCTGCCTGCTCACGCCAGCTGAACTCCAGCTTGCGGGGACTGACTTGTGCCCTGGCTCACCCTGCCATCAGCTGTGTGGCTCTGCTGTGGCCCATTGGGTGCAAAGGAGATAATTCCTTCCACAGGTGGAAGGTCGTAGTCTGTGACTCGGAAAACGGGGTGAACTAAAGTTGGCAGAAATTGATTGGTCAGTAAGTGGGGCTGCCTTGGATACATGTGACATTTGCTGATGCTGACCGATGACTGCTGATCTGTCTGCACCATCATACTTTAAAGCTATGTGACTGAAGTCTGAGACAAAATCCCAGCAAGCTACAACAGCTAGGATCTTCTCCTTACTGGGGCAGAAGCAGCTCTTAAGTGCTGGGGAGCTGAGAGGGACAGCTTGTGCCGTTGGCATGTGGGCACAAGGAGGACTCGCTGTACCCTCTTGCTCTGATGTGCCTGATGAATGCACTAGGTTTTGTTTCACAAAGCTGAAGCTGGGATTTTCCACCGCTGTTGTTGTTTCCTGGGTGCTAAAGGGGTTGTACAAGGACCCAAACCCTTCTGTGTCTGCTCCAGGAGCAAGGGGAAAGATTTTCTTTGCATGAGAATGAAGACCAGGGAAACAGGAGGAGGCCTTGGGCACCAGCTGCTTTGCGGCAATGCCTCAGTGGAGACCAGGCCCTGGTACAGCCAGGCTCACTTCAGTGGCTGTATTCCCTGGGTTTACTGGTCTTTCTCTGTTCTTCATTTTCCTAAAGAGTTTGCAAACCCAAGTGTCCTGGGCACTTGGTACCATCATCACTGAGCTGTTTGGTGATTCCTGCTCCAGTGAGAGGGTTAGTGTGGGTCTGGACTCCCCGCAGAGCAGTGCTGTTACACCACTTTTCTGTTTTATTTCCCCCTACCTTTATTACCCCCTGCCTAGGAAGCTGAAGAGGATTTTTGCAGGTTTTCTTGCCTTTCCCTTGGATAGTTACAACAATAGCAACACTAGCTCTCCCAGGTCATTCCTATTTCGGCCTGGGCTGCTTATCCTGGTGGGGAAAAAGCCCTGCTCGTGGTGTCCCAGGAGGACTGGTGTCCAGCCAGCTTGTCAGAGCCCAGTTGGCAGCTCCTGATGCTGTCCCCTGCCCAGACTTAGCTGTTTTGGAGCTAGCCAGAATCAGCACAGAGGTGTCTGCTCAAAATGTATGGATTTGTGTTTTCCTACAGGGAACGTCCTCCTTCTGGTATGCTCTCCGAATATTTTGCTCCAAGTTTTTTTATGAATTATAATGAATAGCTTGTTTCTAAAAGACCAGGAGGGAAGAGGGTAGCGCTTCCCCTGTCTCAGGCAGTGGTGGGAAGCACGAGGGTGTGGAGGCAGGGGTGTACCAGCAGCGAGATGGTGGCCGTGGGAGGAGAGAGCATCCCCGTACCGTCGGGCTGCACGTCATACGGAGGCGCATCAGGGCACTGGCCAGTGCAAAGCCCTGCAAAGCGGTCGCCTTTTTGGTGCACATTGCCCTGGAGTAACCCAGCTCCTTCCCAGCCAGCTGTGCTAACGGCACTGGGTGGCAATGTCGGGGCACGGGCGGCTTTAGTGTCCTGTGGGTGGACACCAGTTTGCAGCAGGGTACAGGAGGAAGCTGCCCTGTTGCCTCCAATTTAGCTTTAGGAAATTCATGAGAGTAGCAAAGAGGGGGCACCAGCTCAGGGAAATCCGAAGTGTGCAGCTGGGTGAGCGGAGGAGAGGAGCAAATGCTCCTGTTGCTGGCATTGTGAGTCCTGTTTGATCAGCAAGTCTACAAGTAGTCAGCATGAGGCTTCTGCACATTTGAGATGAACTGAAAGCTACCAAAAAAAAAATCCCGCAATGGGAGAGAATGGGAATGTGTATATGGAAAATCAGAGTGGGCACCTTTCTCTGTCAGGCACTTAAAGTGGATTTACTGCCACAGCCCTGGCCTTCCCTTCCCACTTCCGCACCAATTTTTTTTTTTTAAATTAATCCAATATTGTTTGGGAGACTAACCTTCATGAGGAGGAAGGGTTAGGAAGACAGGACACTTGTTTTCAATAAATCACTGATGATCATGCCATATTGTCAGACCCCAAGGCTAGAGCATGGGTGTTACTTAAAAATAAGATCCTACCCTACATGCTTGAGAACAATCCCAGCTCATGGACTGTGTGGATTAAGGCAGAAAACGCACCTCCTCAGCTAGCTTTTAACTTCAGTCGCACTCAGCAGCTGCAAGAAAGCTGCTCCAAGACCAGCCAAGTGTGACAGAACTCCTAACCTTGTGAAATCCCACACCCCAAATCGCCAGTCGTCCTCATTCTTGAGATGCCTGCTGATTTTCAGCCACCGTTCTCAGATCAGGCAGCAGTACACACATGACTCTGGGTTGCTAGACTCAGGATCTGGGCGGTGCCTACAGAGAGGCCCTTCTCCCCCAGCAGCTGGTGATGACAGAAAACCTGAACCTGTGGGGAACAGCGGACCCTGACTCTGTGATCAGCTGTCCCCCGGGCACCCCCAAAAGCACCAGCACAATCTTTCCAGAGTGCCCCAAATAAGGTGGAAAGGTGCCCATCCCACCCTGCACACAACAGCGACGTTGCAGGCACCGTCTCCTCGCTGTTCCTAACAAGGGACTGCAACACAGCAGCTTTGGGTTTGTGGTGACCTTCCTGCCACCATGCTGCTCCTTGAGGGCTCCACCCTTTGTGTCGGCTTTAGGATGGGTGTCTGACCCCAGGGACAACACCTGCAAAGCAGGAGACAGCAGGCTGTGTGGAGTTCTGTGGCAACTCTTCTGCATCTTGCTTGACAGAGGGTGGGTAGAACCCACTTACAGCAAAGCACTTGAGGGATGTGCTTAATTTAAAGTTTCAGAGAAAAAATGCATCTCAAAATTCTCTGTGGAAAACAGGAGCGTATTTTGATGGACTCTGAAGGCACTACATATATGTTATTGCATATTATAAATACTGTAGAGATGTAACGGTGCACAGATGAAATGTGACAGTCGTGGTATATGCTTTTTGGACTGCAATCTCTTTTTACCAGCACTACCTACGTGTGTCTCCACAGCATCTGTCCCAAAGGGACCTGCCATCTTCTGATTAATAACAGTATCTGCACATTGGAGGAAGTTAGGAGTATTTCACATATAGACAATCTGGTTTTATTGCTTTCATCTTTACAGCCAGGTGTGTGATCTAAACATCAGGCAGAAACTTGTCCAATAATCTCCTGTTTCAAAACATTTTAGAAAATGACTGATTGGGATGGGCTGGTTTATAATATATCCGTGGCACACAAAAACATAAATGGAAGCCTCTGAATCCCTGGGAAATTTCCTGTCTATGTCTCAGAGGGATTTCTGTCCTTCCAAGTGTTTCACTGTGGTCCTGGGGATCTAAGGGGTTCTTTGAAGCCAGCAAAGAATTTGCAACCTATAGACAGGGGTCTTTTAGCCGGTGCAATCTGAACTCAGCATCTACTCGACTCAGCTGCAAAGACACAGGTCGCCTTCCCCCATCCGTTGCAGAGAAGAGCTTGCTTTGTGCGCGTGTGTTCCATCGGCTCGCTCTTCCCTGCGCAGAACTTCATAAAAGTCAGTTTCATTAACCTTGGGGTTATGCTTCGTGTAAATATGCATGTATAGCTGATTTGCATGGGAAATGTCATTTTCCTGACGTGTTTCCCATCCAAATGTTAACCGAGCCTGAGCCTACGTAGCTCCTGAGACGCGCTGCGATGGTAACTGCCGCCAGCACAGCTGTCCAGCCCAGGCAGTGCCTGATAGTTTTGTGCAGCGTGTTCAGCTGCGTGGATAGTAGGGGCGCCTACACGCTATCTGCCGTAGAGTCCTACAGGTCGGCAGACGGTGTGCACATTAACACACAGCATGTGCTGATGTCTTTGGGTGCGTGAGTTTCTCTGTGGCCAGCCGGCGTCCAACACACGTGTTGGCACGCGTGGCTTGCGAGGTTGCTCTCCTTGCTGCACGCGCAGCAACGCGCGCTTTCTGTGGGTACGTGGGCCTCCTTCCCCAGAGGTGCAGAGCCACACAGACGCGAGCAGAGGGTTTGGGTCTGGCTCTGCTGCGTGTCAGCAAGACGGAAAGGAAGGAGCTGCAGCAAGGAAGGGCTTCGCCTTCCCCCTCCCACCATTTCCTCCCTGCCTCACTGCAGGGGTGAATTTCACATTGAGTTGCCATCCCTTAGACAAGATTATTTCTTCCCAGTTTCCTCAGAGAGCCTGAGCATTGAGCTAGCTCCTGCTGCATTCGATGAAAACTCAGCAGTAGCCCCAGTGGGCCGCCCCTGAGGCCAGCAGGAAGCCAGGATGCCCAGCACCCCCTCGGTGTGCTGCCTGTGCGCCCGCGCACGCCCCTGGAGCCCAGGGGCACAGGAGGCGGGGGCTGAGGCAAAGAAGACATTAGCGCACAAGTGACATATCTCAATGTAATTTCTAAAACTCTATGAATAGAACAGATAAAATACCTCTGGTCTATTTTTGTTATTTTGTTACAAAATATTTAGCCATTTGAACTCTTTGCTAGGTGTGACCGCACCACTTTTCCCAAAGGAAGCTTTTCTCGGTGATATTTACAGCAGGAAACAGGTACAGATGGACAGGTGCTTTCAAAAGCCTACACACAGGTAACACTCCTGTAGTTATTTTTTTTTTTTTAAAAGACACATTCAGATGGGGTTGTGACTAGTGTTGAAGAGCTGGGTGGCTTTAAAGCTGCTGTCCCAGGCATGGCTGTGAAAGAGCGGGCAGGACAACGACAGCTCTAGCTCACAAAACGCTGCTGCAGACCCCGGAGCCTACACTAGCACAGTGAGGCAGCTGGTGGAGTGGGAGACGGAGGAGCTTACTCAGCATCTTGCATTTTAAAGCAGAGACACTCCCAAGCAGCAGCTTCCTTGATTTAGGGCTCAGATTTGTTTTGGAAATCTCACAAACATGTGCAGATAGCTGCAGGTTGAGCCTTGGTTGTGGTCCATATCCACACCTTTCATCTACAGAGAGGAGAGAAAATGTGAACAGTGGGATGTTTTGAAGGTCTTGCAGAAAGCACTAGGTGTTGCTATCACAGGGACCCAGACTATGGCATTGAAAGTACTACAGCAGTGGGTAAACACTACGTTAAACCCAAATTGTTTGCACTTAGCTTGATTGTCCTGGTTCATTTTCCCATCCCTTCGCTAAACAGATGAGTTTCACTGGCCTGCATTAGCATGAGCACGGGAGAACCAGGACAGAGGCTGACGGTTTGCGTAACACAGCTCTGTAGACCTCAGGAACACTTTGTTTTTCTTCCATCGCCCAGCAGAGACACCTCCTTGTTTGGCCACTGACTACCTGACACTCACTGCAGAATACTTATTACCGGGCTTCTCTTTTCTCTCGCCTCCTCTCCCTTTTTTTTTTTTTTTTTTTAATATAGAAGGATATTAATTTGGCAGCAAAAAACCACTGGCTCATTTGGGTCCGTCTAATTTGCGCAGCACCTTCCTGCCTGATCCCTCCACCTGAAAGATTGTGCTAGGTTCATGATCTTAGTCACTGCTGTCAAGAGCTGGTGATTTTTCTTTGGGCCGGTCCCTCTGGGCGAGCTGCAGTATACATTTTGTCCGTCATTAAGTTGTCACTGACATGCTCCTTCTAGCCTTCACCCTGTGAACCGTCAGTTTGTGTGCAAGGGTGTCTATTCACAGTACTACAGCCACACCGAGTCTGTGTGTCTCGTTTGCACGTGGGAGGGCTGTGGGAGCAGACAATACAATAGATCAGATGAGGTGCAGACATGCTTTAAAGTGCTTGTCATCCTTCGAGACCAACCTTCAAAGGAAAAGAAAAAAATCCATATTTTGAAGTGAAGTCCGAAGGGCTCAGCTACACAGTAGAATTTAGAGCAACCTGTTTCACAGCAACGTGGAATACAGTAGTTTGGTGTTTCTCTGGCTAAACCTGACAGATACTGTTGTTGCCACCAGGCTAGAAGACAGCAAGGGTTATCTACGTTTGCTTCTGTCCAAAGCTCAAGGCCAGCATCAGCCTTTGCATGGCCAGGGAAATGGAGCCAACTAGCCCTGAGAGACTGCTGTGCCTCAGGTACCTTGGCACTTCAGCGAAAGCTTCCACCCTTCACCCACCATGAAGAAGGGAGTCTCGTGGAAGCTTCCTTATTTCTTTGTTATATTCTTGTAGCTCTCCCAATCAATTATTAAAGCAGCAAAGCTCTCTTGTAGGAACTTCATAGACATCGTTATAAATATTTTATCGTAAAAAATTATTTCATCAAGTACCTTAAGGTTTTTGTTGCTGTCGCTTCGTGTTAAATGCCAAGTAAAATCTAATTTATTTATTTTAACACACTCTCACTGCTCACTTCAGTCTGGGAAAAAACAAACTAACAAGTACTGCTGTTCCTCTCAGACAGTGAAGTAACTGCTGAGAAGGGAGGGCAGTTGCAGTGTCTCCTGTACACCACCCTTCTCACTGCAGCAGTGAGCAAAAATAAAATTGCAGCCACACACCATGTTGACCAAACAGCAGATGCCACACGTATGCTTTCCTGGGAAGCTACGGGTAGGTCGAACGAGATCCTGGCTGCCATGGGGCGGTGGGGTGCCAGTCTGGAGGGAGCCAGCAGCAGAGGAGGCCAGCTGTGCCTCACAGCTGGCTGGAGCGTGAGAGGCTGAGCCCTGCCTGGGGAGTAAGGACCTCTCCCTGGGCCCAGCTTTGAGTAGCGGAGAATCCTCACTGCCCAGAGCAGCTGGCTAGAAAAAAAGCTTCTCTGGTCTGGAGGGAGACTTCTATTCAGGGTTTTCTTGCAATCTTTTCCATCTTCTCCTTCCATGATCCTCCCAGTGAGGCTGTGCCTGTTGGCTCCTGCTCAGTACAGTTGCTACTGCATATAAAAGCGTCGGCCTAAGCGCCCTGCTCCAGACAGCTAAGCAGACAACTTAGACAGACCGGGTGGCACACTTGGATACATGGGCAGGCTCAGAAACAAGGGGACCTGGAAGCGAGCAGGTTCTGTCCTGGAGGGTGGCCAAGTGCAGGAGACCCTTAACTCCCATCCCTGTTCACTTCCTTAACCCCAACTGGGCTTATGCCCAGGTCAAATATGTGCGCTTTTTCGTCTTGACATTTCAGTGGAGCCAGCAAACATCCAAAGAGGGGAGCCAGTTCCTAATGCCCTGTGGCTTTTGTCACTGGCAACAGCCCCAGAGGTGAGCATAGTGGCACATTCCCTAAGGAAACTGCTGTGTGGCTTTTACCCTACAAGGTAAAAAAAAAAAGTTTTTTGCATCTGTCTTTACTGTCTCCCTTTCCCTGACATTTTGCACATCCCCACCACTGCCAAAAACTCCTGCCACTCCTCACTCAACAGCTGTGTCATCAGCACCCAGCGCTCACGTCTCAGCCTCGCGCAGAAAGCAAGAGCATTTCTTTCTTCCCCTATTAAAATAAAATAAAAAGGCCTTAAAAGGCATTCTGTCCTATTTTAAAATCCTAAACTTGATCTTCTTAAGTCTTGAAGGAAGATAGAGCGAGTGAGCAAGACCAAAGCTTTTAAGCTAATTAATGCCTTCCCCCCACTACTGCTCAAAAGAGATTTTTTTTTTTTTCTAAAAATACATCCACAGCCCATTTTTAATGCTGTCTTCCTTCACATCAACGTCCTCAATAAAGGAGAGGAGCTAAGCTGTCATCTCTATCTCAGGATCTTCCCCTCCCCTCGCTTTGAAGCTAGGATGGAGAAGGAGAGAGGAGAAGAGGCCTTAGAGTCTGTTATCTGGGCAGCTTTCCTATAGGTAGGGCTGATGGAGGCAAGCGTATAGTCAGAGATACAAACGGGACCTCATGTGTGGTCTCCAAAAATCCTCTTCCCTCTAACACAGGAGGGAGAGCCCAAGTGAAGAGAACATCCACCCCAGAAGATGACCGTAACACTTGGCTTTGCTTTCAGAATATAAAAGCGCAGGTGGGCAGGAAAGACAAAACCAGCTAGAAGGAGGAAAGCAGAGGCGGGTCTGTTTTATGCCGGAGATGACAATCTTTGTGTGTGTGTGTTTGCGTGTGTGTTGAGGTGGGCGGGCACCTCTTGGTGCCTTCTCTTTGGAAAAGTAATCACCTATTCCAGGAAGATCCCTGGGCTAATTCTTCCTTTCTACTCCCTCAGAACTGCTTGGTGTTTCCTTTAGTAAGCATGCGCCATACATACGCTACCGTACAGGTGTATTTACATGTGATGAGGTCTGCTAGGTCTCAGCAGAGGTCTCTGGTACAATGCTCCAATATAACAACAGAAAAGAGTTTTGGTGTTCAGAGTGAGGCCATCTTTGTGTCGTACTGCAACCCGGGACAGTCTCTCCTCCTCTCGAGCTCTCTTCCGCCCGTGCACTCCCTCGCTTGGAACCGGTTGCTGCAAGGAGATAATATCTGGAGAGCGATGAGAAGAAAGCATGGCAAGTGGTACAAGTTCTCAGCTCCAGCTTAGCAGGTAGCAGCGGCGGTGGCATGGGGAACTCCACCCCCGGGAGTGCCCCAAGGTTAGTCCTTGGCACGGGTGAGTCCGTTTCTCTCCGAGGCTGGTGAAGTTTTGGGGTGGGTACAAACCTATGGCCAGGTAAATGCAAGGCAGGGAAGGAGGTCGAGGAGTAGCAAACGGAAGACACGGTGCCTAGAAAGCAGCAGGTCATCAAGCTTCTCAGGAACAGGGCGGCAAAGTGCTACATGGGGACGGCACGAGCATGGGAGGCCAGCTGGGCTGGCAGGATGTGAGACGTGTGAGCATGTAGGTTGGCAGTTTCTAGAGATGGCTCCTCACAAATAGCATCATCTTGAGAGGAGACAGGGCAAGAGTTAGGTCAGTCGGCTCTTTTTTTTTTTTCTTTTCTTCTTCTTTTACTAAAAAATAAATCACAAACTAGATCTCTGTAGGCAGAAAGGGTCCCTGGGAGGGAGTGGGGAAGGGAGGCGGGGACGTCTGTGCTGTTTTGGTGCTGGTGGTGTGGCTACACGAGGCTGCGTGAGCCACTGGAGTACCTGCGCCTCTGAAGCAGGGAGCTAGGGGGGCAATACTGGTGGGGGTGGTTGTAGGGAGGTGGTGGAGGTGGGAGGGGAGGCTGATGGACCAGCTTCATGGGGGTCCCGGGGAGCCCACTGCCCACACCGCGCCAGGGGGTGGAGGTGCAGGAATCGGAGGTGACGTAGCGTGTCAGAGTCTGGTTGAGGGCCGGCTCCATTCGAGCGAGGCACGGCTTGTCCAAGACAATGACTTTGACAATCTGCTGGCACTGTACAAGTGTCCCCGCCGAGGCGGGGTGCGAGGGCACCAGTGCTGTCTCCAGCCGCTCCCGTGGCATGTTAAGACGCGTGCTGGGCTGCATTCCACTCTCGGGCCCCAGGGCGGAGTTGTGCTGGTACGTTTGAAGCCTGTTGTGAATTGACACCTAGTTTAGAAACAGCCAAAGAAGCATTAAATGTTACAAGACTTTTCCCATCTGCTGCTACTGGCTGCCCTGAACTCCCGCCACCGATTGGTCTCACATGCATTAAACCCTCCCCCGCTCAAAAAAACGGGATAGGCACAAGCCCCGGTTGCACAGCCCCCCTATAGTAGCCCCTTCGTCCCCATCTAAGCCTAAGTGCCCCTGTCCTTTCCATCACGTCAAAGGCGGCAGGGCCGGCGTTCCCAAAGGCAGCGCAACTTTGATAATTCGAATGGCACAGGGAACGCAAATCAACTCTAGGAATAGAGGTGTCCGTGAATTCTCATGGTAACGAACAGACCGCCGAGGTCATGCCCTTAGTCCCCATCGGCAAAAAGGAGAGGGAACCAGACAGCAAGGTTTCAGATAATCGAGGTTGTACGTTTCAGCAAAATGGTGGTAGCTGAATCTGAGAGAGATAGAGAGAGACAGAGAGACTCAAGCCTTTCCCAGCTCCCTGCCTTGCTGAGTAGGAAGGTACACCACATGACTGGCTAATCTGTTTACAAAGGAAAAAGCAGAAATATGACATATTCTAGCAAAAGGCAGCTCCCTCCGATCCGTTTGATGGTTTGTCAGTGAAAGGAAATGATTTTCAAAAAAAAAAAAAGAAAAAAAAAGAAAGAAAAAATGCCCATCTAGCTCATACAATGATAAAAGAAATTCATGATGAAATGGCAGCAGATTAGATAATCTCAAAGAAATGGAAATGCTCCTCTGCCGGCAGAGTATTACTTGTGCAGCTGAAAGGGGGAAGGGAAGCAGGAGGTCATCAGGGTCCCTGCAGAGAGATGCTGTAATAGAGTCAAATAAGGGAGCTCACTGAGTCTGGTTTGAAAAGGAAGAGCTGGCCTGGCATGGAGGTCCCTAGGGGGGAAGCACAGAAGGAAAACAGTGCTTCCCAAACAGTTCCTCCTGGCAAGGACATGGGCTGATGCAGACACCAAATCAGAGCAAAGTTACCAGCTCAAAGCGGAATGTCTGTCAAGTGACAAACCCTGGGTAGGAAATAAGTGCTCGCAGTTTGGCATGGCACTTCCAGCTTAGGCAGGGGTACAGACGGGCAGATGGGACAGTGAGGGGTGTCCTGATGGTCTAGCACGTCGGGCAGCAGCGCCAGCAACTAGGAAAGACAAGCTGTGAAGTGACCAAGCTTCCTACCATGCTGAAACTAGGATGAGCTCTCTGTCCCTACTCAAGCATGGTGATTGCTCGAACTCACTCCACAGCAGGACGTAATATTGTGTCAATATTCACTCAGGCAGTGGAACATCCCGTAGGAAAAGCTGGCTGCTGGGCCATGAGGTGCTAATGACATTAGGATACATGGAAGCCATTCTCCACAAGGAAATACTCCTCCCGACAGGAATAGGAGATTGGCTGGGAGAGGCACCTTCCCCAGGAAGGGGGTGTCTGCAGGGAAATGTGGTGCTCTTCAATGGAAAGAAGAAGCATCCACTCCCCACAGAGAAGCTGAACTCTTCAAGAACATATACTATGATAAGAGGGAAAGAACTACCCTGGAAAAGTGGCAAATTCAGGACAGTGGAGATATTCCAGACAGGGAGAGAGTAGGAAGTAGTAGATGAGATTTTCAGTGTGAAGATCGCATTTTCCTGTTTCCTCACAGGCGGTGGGAGTATGGGTGTCTGTGAAGAAACAGGCAACCCACTGAATGCCAGACATCCCTGTAAAGCTAGATGCACAGAGGACAGCCAAGCTCCCTACCTAGGAAGGTGAATCTCTAGAGAAAGTCTGGTGTACAAAGGCCATGCTCAATCCCCTTCAAGGGGGGAAGGAGAGACAGAGCTGCAGAGATTGTGCAGGAAAGCTGGGCTGCGGGGAATTTGCATGTGATGCTGCATGGAGTTAGCATGTCAAGGAAGTCTTTAGTGGGGCTCTCAGTCTCCCCATAAGCAGTGGGGTGAGTTAGTCTACAGCGTTTGGGAGCTTGGTCCATGAGGGATGTTACAGTTATAAAAACGGATTGAAAATGCTTTGAAGTTTAGTTTGGATTTGAAAGTTGTATTACCCGTCCTAGCAGTAACTTTTAATTGTATCTCTGGAAATTGGTAAAATTGTCAGTCTGGCTGGGGAGGCATTGATTAAAACCTGAGAAAAGAAACAACAGAGAATGTGAGAAGAGCTGAAGTGAGAGAGAATTACTTACCTCAGCTGCTCTGCACTCTACTTACCTCCACTGTGCTGTCCGAGACCTTCTCCCCCAAATCCTTCTTGCCTTTGAAATAAAACAGAAGATCTCACTCAGAAGGACTGTACCTCTAGTCAAGGCCTGCATACTGTGGACTGGAAAGCTAAAGGGAGAGGTGGAGGGCCAAAAAAGTCTTCTGACTGCAAGAACAAATTCAGACCCCCTTGCAACCTGACAGCCTCTTAGTGGGACCAACTGGTCCTTTTAGGGTCCTATCCTTAGGTCCTGATCTCAGAGCCATTCTACTGAGTTGGCAGCCACTCGCCTCTGCACTTGATTTCTGCGGGCACGCAAGCCAAGGCGTGAATGGAGACAAAGCCTTTAACACAAAGAGGCTGGTTCAAAGTGTTGGTGAAGAGGCTGAGGAAGTTAATAGTGCAGTTTTTGTACTGCATCGGTTCAGAGAAAAAAAGATGGGCCAGGTTTTCCAGCAGTTACCTGTGCTCCATCAGTATCACCTCTTTGCTAGGTGCTATGGCTGGGGAGCGAGACTTCAGCGGCTTTTCTAGAGCATTTGAAGAATGCACAGGTTCTCATATTTCCACTATTTGCCCAAGGATGCACAACTGAACGTTTCCTTTTGCATTTATTCTCACAGAAATCAATGGGAACACATTCGCAAAGGCAGTACCGCTCGACCAAGAGAAGCTGGGTGTCCTCTAACCTGTTGGAGAGCCTTGCTTAGACTGCAGTTCCATCTGGGCTCCATTGGTCCTTAATGAGAGAGTCTTTGCCCCTTGCTGTTTCTCCAGTTCCCCTGTAAGATGGACATACAGAAGTGAATGAGGAGACGGATGGAGAGAAAGACATAAACATATTGAAGAAGCAACGTAGGAAGTCAGCAAGGAGAATTAATGCAAGAAAATGACAAGAGAGTGTCAAGAAGGGAGGATGAGAGGAACAGCTAAGAAAAATTTAGAAGCTGGAGAGGACTTGACGTATGAAGAAACTTGTATATCTCCACATGACCTATGTACAACCTGCGCTTATACAGAATAGGTTATGGCCGCACAGGAGGGGACCACTGATGCTGGCTCATCAGTATAGACATGGAAAGGCCTTCAAAGGCTACATTGACATCTAATCACAGAATAAGGGAATCACAGAATCATTAAGGTTGGAAAAGACCTCTAAGATCATCAAGTTCAACCATCTAACCAACATTATCATGACCACTAAATCATGTCCTGGAGTGCCATGTCTATATGGTTTTTGAACAGCTCCAGGGATGGTGATTCCACCACCTCCCTGGGCAGCCTGTTCCAATGCCTCATCGCTATTTCAGTAGAGAATTTTTTCCTTATGTCCAATCTAAACCTCTCCTGCCACAGCTTAAGCCCATTAACTCTCATCCTATTGCTAGTTACCTGGGAGATCAACACTCACCTCACTAGAACCTCCTTTCAGGTAGTTGTAGGGAGCAACAAGGTCTCCCCTCAGCCTCCTCTTCTCCAGACTAAACAATCCCAGTTCCCTCATCTGCTCCTCATAAGCTCTGTTCTCCAGACCCCTCACCAGCTTCCTTGCCCTTCTCTGCACCCGCTCCAGCACCTCACGCCTTTGTTATACTGCGGTGCCCAAAACTGAACACAATACTCAAGCTGTGGCCTCGCCAGTGCCGAGTACAGCGGCACGAAAACGTCCCTACTCCTGCTGGACACACTGGTTTTGATACAAGCCAGGATGCTGTTGGCCTTCTTGGCCATCTGAGCACACCGTTGGTTCATGTTCAGCTGGCTGTCCCCCAGCACTCCTAGATCCTTTTCCGTCAGCAAACTTTTCACTCACTCTTCCCCAAGCCTGTAGCATTGCCTGGGGTTGTTGTGACCGAAGCGCAGGACTCGGCACTTGGCCTTGTTAAAACTCATACCATCGACCTTAGCCCATCGATCCAGCCTGTCTAGATCGCTCTGTAGAGTCTTCCTACCCTCGAGCAGATCAACATTCCCAATCAACCTGGCATCATCTGCAAACTTACTGAGGGTACACCAGATCCCCTCATCCAGAGCATTGATAAAGATATTAAGACTGGCCCCAAAACTGAGCCTTGGGGAACACCCCTTGTGATCGGTCACCGACTGGATTTAACTCCATTCACAACAACTCTCTGGGATCACATGCAGTGTGATGGCATTGGGGTGTGGATTGTATTAGAGGCCCTTACATTCAATTCGTATCTGCTCCAGCTCGGTAACTTCTGCTATGGACTCTTTCAGATCTTCCACAAACTTCTGCATTTCCTCAGCACCCAGAGCACAGAAGTGTAGTACCTGTTTCTTCTCTGAGCCCGAAACTGGAGTCACCAGTGTGATGCCATGGGGGTAATCTGTAAACAAGGTGCGTCGACAAAATAAAGAGGCATTAGGCATTCCTGCGGGAGTAGTTGGCTGCCTTGGTACCTCTGCAGGGCACAGAGTTTCTGACACGAGTCCAAAGGAGTGGCACACCTCGAGGTTGTCACCACACTGCAAACTGCGGGAACCTGCAGCATTGCAGCCCTCCAAGGGAACAAAATGGCCAAGCTGCAGCAGCAAGGCAAGTGCCACCAGCACCACGGCACTCCCAAAACTAGACACCTCTAGCTCTTAGTAACACATTGGCTCTGGGAACCTGAGCACAGAGGCAGAATTGCAAAGCTCATTGGAATCTGTGGAGGAGTAAACAGTATATATAGGAGGCAAATGACACTTTTTGTCCTGTGGGAGATGCAGCAGGAGAGGTTGGCTCCTGAAGTCAAAGCCAGAACAGCCATTACCATCCGCAGTGGTGGGACTTCTCCCCAGTCTCTACTTCCATCAGCAGAGAACATGGCAGAGGTGTTGGCACAGGATGGGTGGGGAGCTCATTGTGCTTTGCAGAGAGAACGGTAAAAAGAAAAACGTGGGTTTGTAGGTCTCCACTTAGTACTATCCAACAGGCAAAACACATGGGAATGTAAATGAAATGACTTGCCCATAGAGTGAAAATACTACAACAAAAGGCCTTATGGTTTAAAGATTGGGTTGGGTGCAGGGAAGTGGTGGCTGAAGATTCAGCCAACAGAAGCAGGAGAAGGACACTGTGCAGAAAACTTGCTGTGTTTGCAACTGGACTTCCTCCACCTTTTGCTCAGTAGTCAGTGGTTTCAATCCCTTTTCTCCTTCCCTCTCACCTTTGTCTGCGCTTCATTTCTCTCTTCCCCTGACCTGCTTTCTCTTCTCCTCCACTGCTCCTGCGTCTGCCTGCTTTCCACACCCTCTTCCTTTATTAATCTTTCCCAAAAAAGTCAAAGGACCAACCTGTTATCTGTTGCCATCCCTCCGCTCCCCCTGTTTGTGTCCCACGTCCCTTTTCCCACTCTGTGACTGCCTCGTCTGTTCAGATGACAAGCTCTGTAGAATATCTGCTTTTCTGTCTCCGCAGGGGATATACAGCAGGATGCCTTTGCCAGAAGATCCTTGGACACTCTCAGGATAGTCATGATACCCTTGAAAGCTGATCCCAGCTCTGATGGCACCTCTGGGGGATGCTCAGCTATGAATGACTCTTTCATACCTACAGGGATGTGAAAACCTCTGCATGCAGCAGAAGGTAGGGTGCCAGCAGGGTAGAGGAAGGATGTGTAAAACTCAGCATAGTGCTGCTGCTGTCTTCCTTCCTTGCAGCGTGTTCTGCTGGTGCCCACAAACCCCTCAACAGACATAAGCCATACTTGCCTGGGACTGCCGTGCAGCCCCTCTGCGGGCGCCAGCAGGAAGCCTGCCTGTTTCTGGAACTCCTCCACTGCACAACCAGCTTCAATCGTGACACATCATGGCTCTGTTCCCAGACCATCAAGGTCAGGTTGACTAGGGCTGGCCTCTCGCCATCTTTGGTGGGTGCTGTTCCAAGGGCTCTGCTTCTGTCTTGGGAAGCTTTCAGCACAGCACAGCACGGTGTGGGGAGGTGGCAGCAGCACCTGAGCCTTTACCAGTGTCAAAGGTAGAGATGAGAGTTGTGACTTTGGGCATAAGGGGAGAGGGGCTAAAGCTGGCAGCAGCAGTTTTGTCAATGAGGTTTCACACCTACAGTTGGCTCCTGAGAGCTCAGTGAGATGTATCTGTGGATTGATTCTCTTATTTCTCCCCACTAGTGCTCTCCCTGCCACCATGACAAGCCAGAGCCTTCAATGAGCTGAAGTTCAGTCCTTCTCAAGGTACTCAGGCCTAGCGAGAGGTATCAGGAACCTCTTCCCACCACACTGTACCTGCACAGTGATCTTCTCAGCGCCAAATCTCAGTTTTCTTCCCTCCACTTTTAACCCTGACGGGATCTCTCTTCTGATGCAAACTCACACTGGATGACAAAGGCCCCTCCCTCCTTCTCCTTTTCCGTGCCAAACCTCTCTAGGCAACCAAGGAGCAACGGACTTACTTACATTCATTCTCAAAGAGATGGAACTGCATCCCTAGCAGGCCGACGGATTTGCAAAAAGTGTACGTTGAGGAGCTTTTCTTCTTGGGGCAAAGCTTGAGGATCTGTTGGAGGGAGAGACGCATCATTGGGCAGGGTCCTGGGGAACAGTGAGGCGAACAATGCAAACGACTCAAAGCAAAAAAAAGCTTTTTGCAAGGTCTATTAATCATACATGGGAGTAATACTTGGTGACTGAAAGTCTCTTTGCCCAGAAAGCTGCCTGGCACGCTGCACTTCTAACAACTTCTGAAGTTCTGTATGCATAGCCCTGGGGCCCACTCAGCTCTTTGTCTCCCAGGGTACTGGATGCCTACATTTCTGACTTTGCAAAAGTAATTCTTTTCACTGAGGGCCAGATCAAAAGGTGAAGGGAAGCCTGTCAGAATTACCTTAGAGCTGGGAACAAGAGTGTATGTGAATGCTGCACTGCCCTCACTCCCTCAGCACTAGTTCTTACGGATCTGATTTATCCCATGGAGCAGAGGGATAGCAAGGGGCTGATGTTTTCCCGGAGTTCACAACTGTACAAACGGGTACAGAGGAACAGGTGGGTAAAGCTCTCTTGTCCTTTGCACCTAAGGGTTTGGTTTTAGCCTTACATTTGAAACATTCAGTTTCATTTTACCATTATACTCAGCAGAACTTCCATCTTGTTGGGCCTCCTCCCAGTCTCAATGTACCTCTGTCCTCCCTTGTACCTGTTTGAACTCAGTTGTAAGGTTACTAGGGCAGGACACTTCTAAGAGTAATGTCATAGAATGGTTGGGGTTGGAAGGGACCTTAAAGATCATCTAGTTCCAACCCCCCCTGCCATGGGAAGGGACACTTCCCACTAGAGCAGGCTGCTCAAAGCCCCATCCAACCTGACCTTGAATACTATACACATTTAGGGCTCCAGTAAGTCATATCTGCTCTCCTAGAGCCTTTGCAATGTTAGAAGGCAGTGGGTTTAAAGTGTCTGGCAGGAAAGATTTAAAGTGCATGGGAGGGCTCTATTCTACTATAGTACAAACAGACAGAGAAATGAACCTCCCTTTCGTGCAATGAACCTCCCTGCTGGCAAAGGCATGAGAGAGAGCAATGACATTGCTTGGATGGCTGCGGGATGTGACAGTTTGTTTTTGCAAGGGTTAGAGGAGTTTTAAGATTTGGCAGGTTTTTAACAGTGAAGGATCCAGAGCCGTGTCTTAAAATGTTGATGGAGCAGGAGATAGTCTGTCCTTAGGACAGGGCGAGAAATGCATATTGCGGACTGGGTTTAGATTTCTTTATAGAAATGAGGGCAAGTTTTCCCGCTGCAGTGCCTAATTGCCAGAGAGCACTCACCACCAGCAGGTCATTGAAGAGAAAAACTTCCCTCTGGTGAGCTGCCTGCTTCTGCACTTTGTTCACATCAGTCACTTCGTACAAGCGGCTGCAGCAGACCAGCCGGCGATGGGGCACAGACAGAACCTGCAGAAGACCCACAACAGCACTCTGAGGCTGAGGGAGGTGCCACCGTGCAGCTCTTCCACCCTCAGCCTGCACAACCCTGCCCGGTGACAGCAGCACAAGCCAATTCTGCCCACTCTGCCCACTCAAATCATCATCTCACCACCACTCCTCACCATCACTTTTCCTGCTTGTGCAAGAGCAGAGAGCGCTATGCCTTTGTGATCTGGTTAAATCAGAGGAGTGAGACAGGCTATAGACAACCCTCTTGCTCACACATCCTATCTTCATGTATCTCTGGCTTCTGATTACTCGGTGGTGACTGCTCATCCTCTCTCACTCCACTGGACATCTGCAGGTTTCCTGGGCTTCGAGAAATTATTCTGCTCATTTTGGATAAACTGTGTGTTTTTGTATTACAGATTGGTTACTGCTAAAAAAGCTGGCTCTGCATTTGGGGGTCTCTGAATCCCAGCAATCCTTACAGAATTCATTAGAGACAGAGGAGTGAAATTGTTTTCTATCACTTTTCCTTCTGCTTCCTACACCCTCACAAGACTTAGAAGTTTGAAACACTGCAGAGCTATCACTGGAGCATTGGCAGGCAGAACCTGCATTGGCTGGCAGGACCTGCACTGAGATTCTAGGGTAAACAATTACTGCACTAAATACTGCAAACGCTGGCCAAGGGGATCCCACAACATTAGGAAAGAACGAGATAGCAAAGAAGAAATTGTTTGGAGAAAAAGGAGTGAATTCATCAAAACAAGCAAGGAAAATATTTTAGAAAAGGAGTAGGGACACAGAGGGAAAAGGCAGAAAAGAGGGCGGTGAGGAAGATGGGGGTGATGGGCGAGTGGGTGCCAGTGGGGTTATGAGTGCTCACCGTTTTCATTCCAACTATGGACTTCTCCACTTTGGTGACGTAAGTCACGTGGTCCTCATTGGATTTTAGCTCTTTCTGCTGGATCCTCTCGTAGATCCCCACCACCAGCTCCCGTGGGATGTCAGCACCATCGTCCACCCCTGTCATACGCAGAAAATGTTGGGCAGTGTAGGCAAAAAGAAAAGGAAAGGGAAAAACTGGTGGCCCCTGACAGGTAGGTACTGCCTCTGCACTGTGCAGTGCTGGGAAAGCTGAAGGGAATGAGCAATACTTCACTTTAGGCTGTCTTCTTTGTTGCTCTAACACACCTAATGCACCAGCAGGAAAGGCTGGCATCTCTAAGGCCAATGCAGAAGATTTCATTATTCCACTGCTCTGCATGGTGGCTCCTTTCCATGTGTTCCCTAAGGTTTTATAGCCACAATTTCACATTCATATATCTTGGGCCATTCTGCAGCAACCCCTGCATTGATTTCATATCATCAGAAATGCTAGATGTGGAGGAGATCTATGATGGGATTCAGCTGCTCCTCCTGCCAATGAAAGCATCAGCTCTCCTGTTTGCTTGGTGGACTCCACCATTTTACTTCTGTGATGTCTCCCACGAACAATACTTTCCTGTTACTCTTTCTGTGATATCTCTGTCTTGGCCCTGTCCCTTTCCTCTTTTGCATTTCCTTAGGTAAGTTCTCCTGACTTTGCTGTCTGACTCTTGCAGAGCCTGGCAGAAAAGTTTCCTTTCACCCTTTCCTGAGCCAAACAGTACAAATTAAACTGCCAGTCTTTCCTCTGAACTGAATTCCTTCAGTCATTTAAAATTGATTTTTGTTGCTTTCCCTCCAGCTCCCTAGTCTGAGATGTACTACCCTGAGTGATGTAGGTGAGGAACTCCTGAGGAATGGAGAGGCATTGTCATCTCCTGGCTCCTTCACCCACATCCTTGCAAACATAGCCTGAATACATGGTCATTTTTTCAAACAAAGGCTGGTGAAGCTACTCACCTAGGCACTGGCCTGCACATGAGTCTGGAATCAACCATCTCCCCTTGTCTGTAATGGGGTGACATTCACTCGTTCTAGTGAGTTGTGGTGTGTTACACACTGGAGGTGAGTGATCCTCATGTTGGTTGAATTCATTGTGATGTTAACTGGCAGATTTTCAAGGAACTCTAAGTACAAGCTAACATAAAAAAACCTTCCGAGTTAGTGTTATCGGCTGTAATACCAAAGGGGTACCAGCCCCATTCAGCATCTCGGGAAGTAACTTGAAAGAGGGGCCTCAGTGTCACATTATACCAGTCTGAGGCAGATGACAAAGTGGATGTCGAATTGGGGAAGGTGTGGGAGGCTGAGACGGCACTTTCTGAACAGCAGCCATGACAAAGAAACAAGTCAAAGTAACCCACAGAAGTTACATTGGAAAAACTGAGGGAACTTCATCTGACTTGCAGATGTGCAGTAAAAGGCACTTGGAAGAAGGCTGACCTAGGATGACTTAGGAGTGAGCATGGCTGGGAAATCAGACAAGAATTTGTCTAGACATGATGTCAAAAAGGCCAAATAATACTAAGTTGCATTAGCAAATCTGAAAATAAGGAGGAGGCAGTGGCTCCATATGAGTGTGTTGTGACCACATCTGCAAAAGTGCTTTTAGCAGCCTATTACCAAGATGGGAAGGATCGACCTTGAAAAACAGAAGAAAATTGATTTGGGGAACTGATGTATCAGAAATTACAAAGAGGTAATGTATGCATGAACTCTGTCACGCCTACAGTTACTACTATGAGTAATTGCAAGCAATTAAGAAGGGGAAGATTTAGCCTGAATAGATGGAAAACGTGTTCATATATTCAAAGCACAAGGAGGGAAAGGGCTTGTTTAGCACAATCCAGCAGGGCCTAAGAAGGATGGAGCTGAACAATAGGAAAATGTAATACAATGGACTGCTTCCAAGCAGTGAGATCTATTAAAAGATGAAACCATCTCTCAAAGGAAATGGTTAGTTTCTGAGAAGGAAGACTGGACAGCTTTCTGCAGAAGACAAACCTTAGATTTCCCTCTTCCCCAGCATCCTAGAAGACATCTCAAAGGGCCCTCCATGTCAGGTTCACAGGGAGTAACAGTAGCCCTGAAAGAAGGCAGCTTCACTAGGTTTTTGCTGCCTTTGTCTAGGCAGAATTTAGAGTAGCAAGAGGGCAAAATAAATCAAAGCGGGACGCTCACCTCTCAGATTGCGAATGAAATCCTCCAGCATCATCTTCCTGTCAGGCTTGATGTTGGGGCTGTACATATCCGTATTGAGGAGGATGATTGCAAAGGCCAAGATGAAGATGGTGTCCGGGTTGTGAAACTGCTGGACCACATCTGGGTTACACATGCAGTACCTCTGGCTGCAGCAGGAGGGATGCACAAACTTAACATGGAACATGGGAGTCCTCTGCTCCAGGGCTTTGTCAGGAATGGATCAAACTCCTCCTTTCACTCCAATTCTCACACAAATGAGAAGGAACTGACTGATCACTGAAGGCAAAATTCCCCTCCAATGGCTGAAGTAGGTCACTGAAACTTCAGCCTTCTTGTCCTCAGGAACCAAAAGAATGAGTGAGACTAGAGGGGACTACTCAGGTTGGTGTCACTATGTAAGGGTAATACAGAAGGCATCTACTCCAGCCTGCCTTGCTAGCGAGAGAACACTCCTCTGGATGCACCAAGGGAGCAACCCAGCACCCCTGCAAGCCCCAGTGCTGCTTTTCCTGTGATTCACCAACGAACAGGGAGTCCCTTGCTGTCAGATGCGTCAGGACTGGCCTCACTCTGGCCCTTCGTGTCCTTCATGCCGCTAAACGTTTGATGAGGACACAGCTCTGGTGCAGCAGTGGCACAGAGGACTCCATGCTTCAGAAACCCTTCTATGATCACCTTCTTTGGAAGGGAGGTCCCTGACCGTTCACCCCATGGTTGCTGCATGTTTTCTGCCTTGGGTGTGTTCTCTGCTTTCCACTTGGTTGCAGAACTGGGGCTACAGGATTCATTCTCTTACCTGAAAGCCTCAATTAGCCGCTCGACCTTCTGCGCCTCCCCCTGCACACGGATGTGGGCCTGAAATTTCCGCAGGGCTTCATCCAGCTCCATGCCTGAGAAGTCCATCTCGTCCACCACGCAGCTGTGGGAGGGGGACACAGCCTTCATCAGCATCTCCTCCCACAGAGGACACCAGGCAAGCTCCTTCGCTACGGTGCCAAGACTCAGTCCCCAAGGGAAATCACAGAATCACAGAATGTCAGGGGTTGGAAGGGACCTCAAAAGATCTTCTAGTCCAGCCCCCCTGCCAGAGCAGGTTCACCTTGATTAGGTCACACAGGAATGCATCCAGGCAGATTTTGATTGTCTCCAGAGATGGAGACTCCACAGCCTCTCTGGGCAGCCCATTCCAGTGCTCTGTCATCCTCACCACGAAAAAGTTTTTCCTCATGTTTACCTGGAACCTCCTATGTTCCAGCTTGCACCCGTTGCCCCTTGTCCTATCATTGGACGTACCATGGGAGAGATCCAGAGACATCTGCCCAGATCATACTTAACTCGGGCAGTAATTTCAGACAAGTGATTCCTGCAGTCTCCAGCAGGTGAGCAATTCTTGTGCCTAACCATATATCTCTATCTCTATCTCTATCTATTGGCCCATGTGTGTATATACACCACAAGATATCTATCTATCTATCTCATAACACACCATCTACAGCATATTTATGTATACAGAGGAAGCATATATGTGTGTCGATGTTTACCTGTAGCTGTATAGATACAGATATCTAGACATCCATATTGTCATAGATATTTAGACACTTACATCAACACCAATAGCAATATAGATATAGATCCATCTATTTCTGCCTTTCCTATCATTTGGTAATCCTTCACACACTGTCCTGTCCCCCTTCCCTCTCAGCACACGCGCTTGTTCACTACTCATACCTTCTGCACCACTCTTCACTCCCACTTAATCCCTGTAGTAACAACATTCATTATATCTTTAAAGACCAGAGACAGCTCAGAGAAAGCAGAAAATGGAAGTTGTTCGACAGAAACAACATTGAAGCTTGTAACAGCAAAGCTGGGTAAAACTTTGCCTGTGTCGTCAAACATCAGGAGCTCCCAACACACAGAATCACAGAATCGCTGAGGCTGGAATAGACCTCCAAGACCATCAAGTCCAGCCTGTGACCCAACACCACAACACCTAGCTAGACCATGGCACTAAGTGCCACATCCAATCTTTCCTTAAACACCTCCAGGGGTGGCGACTCCACCAGCTCCCTGGGCAGTCCATTCCAGTTCCTAATGACCCTTTCCATGAGGAAGTGCTTCCAAACCCCTATTCATTTTATACAATTCTACTCATTCCACACAATCCTTTCCATTTCCACCATATTTCAGTGCCATGCCTCCCTGTCATCAGCTGGAAAACCTTCACCTCCTACACCTGGTATCACTTTTCCCTTTCGCAGGGCTGCATTGCACGCTGGTAATTCACAGTCACTTTAGACACCCAAAGAAGGGGATGCCATCCCTCGTTTCCCACTAAAGCATTCTCAACTTATAGAAGTCCTAGTGTTAGTCTCCAAAGCCTACTACTACAGTTCTTGCTGTCTGTGTTAGTTAAATAATCTAGTTCTTCTTATTCTTGCTGCATGGTATTTTGAACATTTGTAACGACACCACCTTCCCCGTATGGCTTCAGCACATTTTGTTAGCGTAGTCCTTCCTTTTGTGTCCAGGTCATTACTGCAAGCATTAATCAAAAGACTAGGCTCAGAAAACTCTGCTCATAACCTCCCTTAGGCCCAACTTCCCATTTCAGCAGAGTATGTAGGCACTAATGTCTGCATCAGCCAGTTCTTCCCTCCGTTTATGATTCCTCTGCTAATTTTTCTCTCTTTCACTCTCAGCTAACAATTTCTCCTGTCAAATGCTTTGCTGAAGTCTAGAATTACCTTCTGCACGTCCCTTGTCTAGAAAGCCAGCTATTTTAACAAAGAGAGACGCTGAATTAATCTACTCTCCGCTGGCTCTGGTATGTACCATTTACCTTCCTCTCTGCCATTATTCTTTCCCATAAATATACTCTCAAAGATGACGTTCTATCTGACATACCAAGAAATTCACAGGTGTCAAAATCCCATTTTCTTTAAGCCTTCCTTAAATATAAAGTTACTAATTTACCAATCTTCAGTCGTATGGCATTATCTTGACATTACAAGTACATAAAAAATTCAAGGATTTCATATTTTCTGCTTCTATATATGTTGGATGCTAATTTTATTTCCCCTTCCCCCCTTGTATTTCATCCTCTGTATTGTGTTTGCTTTGCTTTCTGATGTTATAAATGATAAACTGACCCAAAATTTAAGGTTAGGAGGAAATTTTCCCCAAGACAGGTTATCAGGGACTGTATAAGGAGTGGTAGCTCCCTTCTGGATCCTTCCATTTCCTAGGATTATCTGGAAACTTTACCAAACAAACTTCTGCTAATAGAAGGATATGCGGTCATCAGTTTCTTCTCCTTCTTTCTTTCTGTGATAAACTGGAGATGTGTCTGTCGGTCTTTTCTATAGTGCTGCAGCTTGTTGTAGGCTGTTGGGAAGTGTTCTGTGAGCTAGGCTGTTGAATGCCAGATGAAGCTTTGCTAAAATAAAAATCTATGGCATGATATCTCAAATGGGTGAGGGACAGGGTTCAAATGCTCAGGCACGTCTCTTTATTCCTCCATTCTCCTATTGACTCAAGAGTTAAGATATCATCGCTTAGCTGGAGTGACACCCACAGAACCACCTACCAAGAGCTCTGGCTGAACAGAGAGCGTTCAGTGTCTCCTAAGGCTGGAGTTGTTACAACCTCGACTAGGAAACGGGGGCTCTTTCCCTGAACAAACTTCATATAATCAAAATGTAGAAACAACTGGTGAGGAGCAAGGGCAGAGAATCAATGTGGCTGCCCTCACAGGAAATCTTGTATGAAATCTTTTTTTTCCTCTCCAAGAGGTGGACTGCAGAAACAGTCACAAACGATTCCTGGCAATAGCAAAAAATTCCTCCACTGCCTCTTTCCTCTGTCATTTTTATTTTTCTCATACTTATACTCACATGTCCCTTGGGTTAACATCAAGGCATTCTGCTTCTTCGAATTTATCTTTGATAGTGAGAAAAGTTTTTCTCTGGTTAGTCATTACTGTGTTCACAGCTGCAGCCACCTCTGCAGTTGGACTTCGGTTATTATTTTTTAATCATTTCCAGGGTGTGATGTTTCTCGGCATTGACCCCAGTGATTTTGCTGTTACTGTCTGCTTCCAGACATGTGAAAGCAGAGTCCTTGCACACACCAGTGAGACCTGCTGAGGTCACCCCAGTAACCCCAATCCACCAGCATAAAATCATGTGTCTTCTGCTCCCTCTGTCTTTAATCAGTCCTTCCCCCTTCACACAGGCTGCTCTAACACATTCTCCTCTTTGTGTACAAATGTCAAATAATAAAGTCAATGCCCTTGATACAGAAAGCATCAAGCCTTTATTAGGACAAGTAGGAGAAGGCAGCCGTTTATAGCTTTTTTTCAAACTCAAGCAGCCTTTGCTGTCCGAGTTATGCTCAGCTTCTCCGTTGAGAGTTTCGTTCATGGACCAACAGATGCAGGTTTACTTGGTAAATTCTAAGAAATCTTGGGAGTCCCTCCCATTTGTCTCTCTGCCCCAATAAGGGTGCATTCTGTCCTGCTTCCTGGGAAAAACTGACCAGGCAGAAAGGACAGGTTAAGAAGAAAGCTTGACTCGAGCAAAGTCAGCCTGAGTTTGCATTTGATTTCTCTGGCAAAGCCTGTGCCAAAGGCCTCAGGAACAGAGGAGCCACCAAGTGTGCTGCGACTTTCTGCTTCTAAACAGACAGAAAGAATGGTGCATCATAGCTGTCTGATATAGCTTTGTGCGGAAATTTGACACAGCAAAGTCCATTCAATGAGCCAAAGAGTCTTGTGCCACAGGGCTACCATGTTCCTCCTCCTCTTCCAGGTGGCTACAATTTTTGCTGCCTTGCTTGACCTCAGATTCCTGTAGAGACTCCCGTTTACTTTCCAAACGCACTGTAGTGCCCATGTCAGAGCTCTTGTGAAACGCAATGCAACTTTCTTTGTGAAACCAGAGCAAGGAGATCTTTTCTTTCCAAGGTAGAGACCCTGGCAGATGACACAGGGTATCTTGGCAAGCATACTGCAGAAAGTGCATTGATCTTGTCAGGCTCCAGAGCCGCAATGCAAAAGGCAGTGTAACCACATGCATGAGGGGGCTGCCTCCCCCCCGAATTGGATTTACCAAGTAAGAGACAAAGGTTGAGCTGAGAGCGAACGGCTCTCCACATCCAAGGAATAAACCAGCAGCTTATGTGCATGAGCCAAAACAAGTGCTGAGTTTGTTTTTCCACAAACAGCAGAATGCCTGTGAGATGCCTATTCCAGCACCACCAGGAGGCCTGAAGGATAATGAAGCAGGGGCAGAGTAATCACCTTATAAAATCTCCTCCTGTTTCAACTCCCTTCTCCCCACAGACTTGTAACAAGCCACGTGAACTGAGCTCACAGTGCATCCAGAGATGCATTTAGCCCAGTACCCGCAGGGACAGGACTTTGGATGTTTGGATTACGTTGCTGAAGTGAGCAGGAAAAGTGCTGACATCCTGCCTCAGAAACAAAGTGGTGGAGTTTGAGGGCTCTTCTGTCCCCTGTATACATGGGGAGCTTGGTCTGTTCTGAGACACTTGGCAGACAGGCACCTCACAACCGCAGAGAATTGCACACCAGGTGCCAGGACCAAAGGGTGGGCCCCTAGCTGGATCTTTTTTCCTCAGCTATTACCTCTGTGGTAGCCATACTGCCTCGTAGGCTGCAGGTCATGTCCCCCCAGAAGGGGATGGACATAGTGGCATCAGGGCTGTAAGGATTTAGCACAGAGCTATGCAAAAAGCCTCGTGGCAAAAGGGCTCAGTGAAGGCAGAAAGCAGCTGTATCGTGTGGGGCTGGGATCTGCTCACCCAAGTGTAATGACCTATTTTCCAGCTTTTCCACTCAGGTGACAATACAGCAGGAGATGGGCTGCAACTAAAAGCGTCTGTAATGAACCTGCAGCCCATGCTCAGGGAGGGAGCAAGAGGGGAGGCAGCCAGGTGGAAAGTTAAAAACCACAAGGCACAAAGATACTAATAAAAACCATCCCTCTTCTCAGCTTTCCTAACCCTACCAGCTCTCTGAAGATGAACCACAGGCTTAGGGTGGACTGCAGAGGAAGAGCTCAGCTCCCTGGGAGAAGGCTGCCTTGCAGGTGTTAAGTGAGGCTCACAGGAAGAAGAGTGAGCAGGACTCACTGCTTCCTTGCACCAGTGGGCACAGGCCTGTGTCCCAATCCTGCCCTCCATGTCCTCTTTTTGCAAGGGTGCTCTCTACAATGGAGAGAACGGCCCACATCGGTCTTCCCTTTCTGGAGGATCCTGCATTACATGTATTGGCTTTTTTTTTGTCTGAGGTTGTCATCCTACTTGCCCTGCCAGGGCTATTGGTAGCTCACATGGCTACTCATTTGGGCACCCGCTCCTTCCTATGCAAGTAATTGCCTACTATACCACGCCTTGTACCAGAGCTGTCCCACAAGATGGACAGCCGCTCCCACTCCAGGCACACTGGCCACGCAAAGGAGAGTTAGGCCCAGCCTTCATCTTTCCCTCCAAGGGACATTGGGAACCCTTGTCCCCCAAGGGACAAGGGAGATCACTGTTTCCCTGGGCACCTAGGCAGGTTCAAGCTGTCCCTTCTGCCTTTGCAAGCCTGGCATGGGAAAGCTGCTCTTGTTCCTAAGTTTGATCTGTGCCACAGTTGTGCTTGTGGCAGGAGGTAAGAACTGCCTAACGTGTTCTTCCCTCTGTCCTGTGTCCATCACATCATTTTGCCCCACATTTTCCATCACATCCATTGCTCCACGGCACAAGCTGCAGCACCGTGCTGCTCAAACCTCCCTGTAATGCAAGTCCCCTATTGATCCTCTGTGATGTTCTCAGTGAGAAGGGGACAGGAGGTTAGTTTGGGCTAAGCTGTCAAGTTCACAATGCCAGCCCAACAGGAATCTAACACTTTTTTTGAGAGACAGCCTCTTGCTGGGCTCCCAGCTCTATACTTACAATCCTAAGAGCATCTTTTCTTTCTCTGACTTCCCATCAGAGAAACTTGACAGACAGGAGAGCTGCTCACTCACAGGGAGAGTGTGTCTACCAGTAACCATCCAGCCCCTGACTCAGCACAGCGTCTCCTCTGCTTGAATCCCTGTTCCTTTCTCCTCGGAGAGCAAAGGAACCAGGATAGACACTTCTGCACTTCCAAGTCCCACGACCTGGACACAAATCATCCTGTACCAGCAGCACAGGTGACTCCATACACGGCATGGCTCACATTATCTTGTTCATGAAGGAACTATAAATGGAAGCAATCCCTGAGTCAGAAACAGGTGGGGGGAAGAAGGAACTAAAGTGAAGTATGAATGAAGGAGAGCAAAAGCAACAAATAAACACAGAATGAAGAGTGCATAAAAAGAAAAAAATACAACCATATATCTGAGCATGTAATGTAATCTAAAGGAATGAAGGAAGGATGAAAGAATGGTGATGAGTCTTGTATTAAAAATACGTGCTAATGCCTTGAGCTTGACTTTTTCAAAGTAACAAAATTATTTCTCTGCAGTACTTGCCAAGTAGACTTGATAAAAGCTGCTCAGTACCAGATCAGTGCTTTAACGGCCCACACTACCTCTCGGCAGCTGTAGTCCCTGGACCAGTAGACATGGAAACCCTGTGGTAGGTCCCCAGTGAATCCTTCCAGCTGGCTGCAGGGCCGGTTGTGGAAGTAAATTCCCAGGAGAAGAGCCTGGATCTTACGGTGGGATACTGGATGACAGTGAGTGCTTGTTACTGTGTGATGCTCAAAAACTGGTTACAGAAGGGATTTATCCCCTGTAACGTAAGATACTGAAAAGCTAAATGTCCAGCCTAAACTAGGACATTGAGAAAAGCTACACTCTTGCAGGACCTGTGTCTCTCCATTGACTAAAGGAATTCATAAATTGATAGACAACTGAACTTGGTGGTATCTAACAACAGGTGAGATGTATCCTACTTTTCAAGATTGAAGCATTTTCTGCAAGAGAAAATGACATCCCGCATCTCTCTAAACAGACAGGCCTGAGCAGTTTCGTGTTATCAAAGGATGTGTGCCAATTATAGTTAGATACTGCTCTCTCCCTTGTTTCTCTGGCTAGCATATATATTTACCCGTGAGTTATTCAGACACTTTTTCTGGGTTTCAAGAAAATCACTTAAAAGTTGAAAGAGATTAGGAAGATGGAAGGGAGGATATAATTTCAGGGCATTTAGGCACTGGGCATGCGGGTGAGGGAAGGCAAAATAGCATACCAAAGTGCTCGAGACTCATCCCATCCTTACTCTCACTGCCCACGTACATAAGAGGCTTTGCAACCAGCACGGCACTCCTCTGGAGTTTTGCATTTACTAGGTAGGCAGTAAAGGGGTTCATCATCACAGTGCCAGTTGCCACTGTGCACTCCTGAGCTCTGTTGCCTGACTCCAGGAATAGGCAGGGTTTGGCTTATTTGTCAGCCAGCACAGCTTCAATACCTATGGAAGCCAAGACAAGTTTGTAGACTATAGATTCCTGTCTGGACTTACAGCTGAGTCCGGAGTTTGTAAGCTACGCAGCTCTGCCCCACCTTCGAATGCACAAGGGAGGCTGACACTTTTGCAGATGTTTTAAAAGCTGTCCTATTATTTATTCATGCAGTTGAGTTAATTCAACCTGGCTGCAATAGAAACAATGCTTACAATACACAATTCTAACACAAGTTTTCACATTGAGCGAAAGCTAAACTAACACAGAAAGCGACATCAATAATTGAAATTGCTTTTGGGCCAGGAAGGCTACAGGGCCACGTCTGGGATGTGAAAGAGCAGAGACACCTCCCCCTGCATACAGACTTGCTCACTGCAGGTAGTCAGAGCCTGCCCAGCAACTACTGTCTGCTCACGCTCACCCTGCTTGGATATTTGAGTTTGTCGGGACTAGCAGTGCTTGTTCTTCTTCTGCCCACCTGGGCCACAAAAATGACTGTGGCGTTGGGCAAACTGTGCAGAAGCTATTGTAGGAGATATCCTGTCTGACACGCGCTCTTGAGGGAATACCATGTACCCTAACAATGGCTTACAAAGTGCGGGTAGATGCGGGGACTGCAATACCCGTTGCAGTGTCCATTCTCCCAACCTGTGCCACTGTTCCTGACACAGTTTGACCGGAGTTGGATAGAGAATGAGAACCAGACTAGGTCTACAGTTCTAGAATTTCCAAAGTTCCTTGAGCTGCCTCTTGCTCCCACACAAACAGCATAGAAGTTGCAACTAGCCCTTGAGCTATAGTGGACTGGAAATGCCAGCACACTATACTATACTGCCAGCCCTCTTCTTCCTCAAGTGTGGACAGGGAAAATATCCAGGATAATAATCCCGGGCCAGAATTTCTTCTGGCAATGCCTTGTTTCCGTGCATGTCACACTGCTGACACAAGCAGTTGAAGAAAATTTGCTTGCAAAACTCACCAATTATTGCTATCCCCATTTTATTTATACTTCATGTGCGCTACTATCTTTGCATTTAAGGATGACAAATCATCAATTTATTGTGGAGAGGGGATGGCAGCACAGATTGTTAGTGCAAGAATATCATCTGTTGCCTGGAGAGATCACACACGGGTTTGAACCTTGAATTCAGACCCAATTGCTTGATCTATGTCCACATACACACAGACTCAACAGCTCAGTTCCCATCTTTGAGCCTTACTTTTCACATCTGTAAATAAGATGGCAGGGTCATTCTTTCATCGAACATTTAGAGTGCTACACTGAGAGGTGCAGTAGAAACTGAGAGTAATGAGCATGAGAGTAGGGACACCTACTTTAATGACCCTCCTGCAACATGCAGAGACAAGACAGGCAACCACAACATAGCACCTCCTGGACACTAAGGCTGGGAGGCAGACACCAAACTTTGCAATAGGGATTGTTCCCAGGAGCTGCTGACACAGAGTTTATAGTCACATGTGAGTCAGAAGAACATGGTCATTTGCGGGGATGATGCCAAGTTTAGGACTACAAGGAAGTGCCAGCCTATTGCTATTGCAATATTTCCCTGTCTGTGCAGAGACTAGGTTTGGACTGCAGCAGAGTATCTGTCAGGGGAAGCAGCCCACATATTGCTTGCTGGAGAAAAAGAGGCAATTACTTTTAATTGTAGCTCTCAGCATGAAGAGACTGGAGAGAACATGTGTCTTGTTGCCGGCCAAATCAATACCCATACAGTATATTAAAAAAAAGAGCTGGACCAGAGGTCAGGTACCTGCAGCAATAAACAGCAGCAATCGCAGCAGGACTGAATTTTTAAATTTGGGCTCAGGCTTAGCTCTTGAACTGGCTTCCTCCAGTCTTTCCCTGGAGTAGTAGTGGTGTGTGTATTGGATTTAGGGTTTCCGTTTGTTTTGGTTCAAGAGAAACCACTGCAAGATTTAAGGGAAATGGAGAATGAGAGAATGTAATAAAGGACACAGTGCAAAGGACTTCTTGCCTAATGAAAAGGCAACTCTCACGTAGAACTGTGCCCATAAAAGAAAGGCTCACCTGAGCGCAGGTCATCCTGTGAAACGTGTCTCTGAATGAACTTGTTGCCTCCTGACTACACAGGTCCTGTCACTCTGGATGGCAGCCCCCACATCCACACCCTGGTGCAAACTCACCCTGCTTTCACTGTAGCAGTTCTCAGGGAGGGAGAGGTGGTGTTCCCTGCTCCTGATGCCCCCTTTTTATGATACAGAGAGCTGTTCTTTCTCCTTTTCCCTCATCTGAAGCAGATCGGGACCAAACAGGAAACAAAGGCGCATCTCAGTTCCCCAGGCCTGTTTTTGCAGAAAGCCTGTCATCTTGGACAACACTCAGAACAACAGGTAAGATGCTTTTCTTCCAAACAGTTCAGACCCTGCTCCTGCAGTGCTGGGGGCTGACAAGTTAGCAATGGTTGCAATGCAGAGCAACAGGTGGGCGCTGAGGTAGTGTAGGTCTCAGGCCCAAACTTCAAGACTTCAGAGAGGAGAGAGGTGTAGGCCAAGAGACACACTGGTTGTGTGACCAGGAGATGGTCATGGTGAGATAACTACAGGGAAAAATTCAGCAAAGATAGCCATTGAACAGAAGTAGGGAAGAAACTTGAGATCTTGATCAGAAAAGGGATGGCTCAGCCCCCTAGAGCTTTTAGAGTGGGGATGTTCCTCAGTGCTCTGGGATTGCAGGGGTAACGATAAAACCTAAGCAGCACCCTTCCTCATGTAGGCCTCTTTGTTACCACAACAGGATCAACTGCACTCTTACTATCCCTGTAGTGCAGTTGGACAAACTGAAAAGGCCATCCATCTCAAAACTGGATAGAAAGAGAACCAAGTGTGGAGGCAGCATTCACTGCTCCCTGCTGGTCTCACAGCAAGGAGCAGATATTTTTCCTCCTCTGCCTTGCTTAGTATTTCTAAGAAAGCATCAGAGGTGCTTTATCAGTATCAGGTGAGACCCCGAGCGCAGTTTCCCAGTCACAAAACCTTCCAGCATCACTAGTTCTACCACCCGATGGTGCTGAACTCCTGATAGAGGATCACAGGCCCCCTGAGGAGAGATGGAAATGAAAGGGCTGCAGACACTAGGAGGGAAACACATTGCTGGGAAATGCATTGAGAGGTGCCAGATAGGAAGTGGGAATGGTGAAATTCCTGCAGAGTGGGGATGGAGGAGCACAGAGGATGAGGGGCAGAATGGACTGACAACTCCTGCACAATGCAGAGAGGAGGGAAAGAAGTTTCCACACTTACTCTAGGACGTCCCTGTTGAACTGTTTCTTGCTGTTGCCCAGGAATTCCCCAATCATCTGGCGGCTGAGGCCTTTCCGCTGGAGCAGGAAGTGTGCCACTCCGATGGGGGTGTCCGGGATGAAGCCTCGAGAGATCAGGAACTGGATGCCTTTGTCTGGGTTTCTGAAAGGGAAGGACGGAGACATGGTGAGTTTGCACGAGCTCTTAGAGGCATTATTGCCTCTGGCTCACCTCATGACTTGCAGAGATGCAGCCCTCAGTATGAGCATGGGCTCCTATGAGTGTACGTATGTGGCAGGGACGGAACTGGCAGAGGCAGGGAAAAGTGACTTGGAGGAGTCCCTCCCAGTTGCCACTAGGACAAAAGGATACCATGGGACCTCCTGAGTCACTTGCAGCACCTGCTGTCACCTGGTAATCACAACAGACATCCCACTGCCACAAAAGATCCTGCTGCACGGTACCAGTCTCATCAGCAACCCTCTTCTACCATCTGTCCGCTCCAGAGTCAAAGGCTCTTGTATACTCCTTGACCCAGCTCAATTTGTTTAGGGTCTCTGGGAGGACATAATTAGACTGTGTCCCCCACACAGACCGCATGGGAAATATCAGTATGTTCAGCTGCTCCAAATACAACCCAGAGAAGGCTGTCCCCAGGGGCCAGGGGTGAGAGCTGGGGCTGTGATCCTTTGCTTTAGGGAAGCTGGGGCTGCACCTTTCGTAGGGCAGTCAAAGGCAAAGGGAAAAACATGGCTGTGAAGAGACTTAGGAGACATTGCTACCACAGTCTACGGGCAAATGAGGCTCAAGACACAAAGGGGGATAACCAAAGGTAGGTATCTTTTCTGTTAAAAAAAAATGATTAAAAAAAGAGATATTTTCCACATATTTTTAGTCCTCAGTGCTGAGTGACACTTTCTACCTTCCCAACCTGAGCCTGGTGCTGGCTGGCCAAACAGAAAGCCTATGCTCAGATTTGCTTCTCTCTCCCTCCCCTTTGCTGTGTTGTTCTTCCCTTCTCTATGGATTTAGCCCCTCAGGCAGAAATTTCTGCATGTGGGTGGATGAGAGCATGCACCTGGAGAGTGCCTTGTCAGAGCTGGGGGAGAGCTGCCTGCAGCTCCCAGAGCGAGCTCTGGCTTTGCTCCCTCCGTGGCTGTGAGTGCCTCTCCCAGAACAGGCCTGGTGCTGAGTGGGCCCGGCTGCCTGCTTGTGGGAGTGATTTCTCTGCTTGTTCCTGTGGCAGCGCCTGTGCCCGCATACACAGCTCCTGGGGGGTAGCACGTGTCTCAGCCAGCACACGGTTGTCTGTGTCTATGTCCTGCACGTGCTGACTCCTCTTGCACCACACATGTTCATTAGAGCCTGTGTGTCTGCATATTTTGGCTTCTTCTCTCGTCTCCTACAAGCACACATGCTTCTGTGCATCCTGGGAGTGGCCGTGAGTCTATGTGGTGCCTGTCCCACAGTACAGACAGGAACGTGTGTACGTGTGTATTTTGTGGGAGGTTTTCTTCCTGTACTTCAGTCTGCCCCACCGAAGGGTGTCTGTCATGATGCACTCTTGCTGAGGGCAATTAGCGCCACGCCAGGAAGATTTCCAGATTCCTTTGGTTCTCTGAGCTGGCCAGTGGGGAGAGGTAAGAGGGGAGCTTCTTTGTGAAATGATGCCATACTTCCATCATTAACTTAAATTCAGGGATCTTTGTAAAGGCTCAAGGAGTGAGTTTGCTCAGGCAGTTTCCTGGGGTGAGGAAGGGATAGGATGAGATCTCAGAGCACGTGAATGCATGATATGCACAGGCACAGACTGTGACACTGTCAGGTGGTGGAGGATGTGGGTGAACAACATATGTCTAGCTATAAGGGGATCGGCATTGAAGAGAATGGCCTGCTCCAGAGCCTCACGGGTATTCGAAAAGTAGAGGGGCTTGAAATAGTTCTGTTTACTCTGTAATGTCACAAAGGAAATATCCTGGGCAGTGCGGCATCCCTGGGGAGGGTGGCTGGGAGAACAAGTCAGACTATTACATTTATGAACAGGGGAGATACAAAATTTGATACTGAAAAACTCAGGGGTTTTTTCAGGGAAAAGCAACAGCACACCTTCTGTAGTATCACACAGATCTCCCAGTTCACCTTTGAAAAGTACGAGCAAAGTTCTCTGCTAAATGCAAAGATTATACGGTCAGGACTAAAGTTAAGCTAAGCAGCAGAGGTTCATAAAATGCACCTCCACCCACACACTTTGGTGTTTGGCATGAGACAGCACGGTGTTTGCAGCACGGGGATGATCTCAGCTACACTGATGTGACTCCAAAGCCCTAGGACTGACTTTCGATTCACTTCAGAGGAGCTGGGAGCTGAATATGGTCAGAAACACAGAGGTCACACGCTGGCATGGATGTGCAGATTTCAGCAGAGGTGGCACACACAACGCAAGAGGATGTAGGACAAAAGTGCAGCTGTGACAGCTCTCCTGCACTGCCCAGACTATAACTCAAATATACTTGCACACGCTATTCTTTCACTAACAGCAGCCTTTCGTCATTTTTTCCCTGGAATTCAATTTGCTCTCCACAAAATCCTGACAGCAATACAGCATCTCTGCCACTGAACACCTGCAGATGTATCCCGTGTACTGCAGCATGCAGCTTTCACCCAGATGTGCAGCAGACGACTCCACTTCCTTCTCTCCTGAGCCTGGTCCCTGCTATTTTCTTTAGCGTTGCAGGGGTGGTAAGCGCGGCCAGAAAATGCTGCGGGATTCCTCACGTCCTGCTGGCTTTCCCTCTGCCCACGCAGCCAGCGGCCCACACACCCCGAGTTATTACAGCAGTGCTGCATAATGAAGCACTCTCCGTTCCAGCGATTCCACCCCCTCACTGTGGCGTGGGGACGGGGAAAGTGCCACAGCAGCGCAGCATCATCGTGTTCCCAGGGGCCCGCTCCGAGCCAGAAAATGCAACGTGAGGCCAGATAGACCGTGGCAGATGCTGCAAGCAACTGGAGGCTTTCAGCTTTTCATCCAGGCGAAGGGTCAGCAAGAAGGACACAAACATACACGAGCACGGCCTCAGCTCCACGCCCTATGGGTTGGTGCCCACACCACAAACCCTACAATGGTAAACTGGCTCCTTGCTAGGGAAATCAACAACCAAATAACTGCAGAAAGCTGAATAGCCCTCCCAGCCCCTTGGGTGGAGGTGCACTATGGTCTCATAAGGGGAGCCATGTGTCCCTTAGATCCCACTCAGGGAATTCAAAAAAAGGCTTCACTCCCTAGCACTAACAGGTCAGTTCCCTCCCTCCCCATCCTCCAATATTTTGTCACGAGAACGGAGCCTTACAGAATACCACACATTATTTCAGCAGCAAGTTTCAAGGGAGCAGGGGAGGCCCAGCTAGCAAGCTGTGTTTTGGAGCTCCACAGGAACTCTTCTATCCCACAGGGACCTGCAAGATGCAGTGAACCCAGGCCACTGAATGAAGGAGGACGGAAGAGCTGCTTCCCCAGAAGAGACCCGGTGCTGCTAATCTGTCACACGAATGTGTGCCAGGCAGATTGGAGGAGAGGCTGGGAGAAAGTATTTTCACTCCTGCTTTATCTTCACATCAGTGCTCATGTCAGCTGTGCAGGAACCAAAGGAAAACACATTGGATGGAGCGGCCCCTGCTCTGAGCCCAGCCCTAGAAACCCCTCTTTCTGTCTCCTGGAGTTCACAGCTTCCATACTACACATATATAAACCCTGCGCATTGCCCCCCTGTCTGTTCAAAACTTCTGCCTAGAAGTGCATAATCTTTAGTCCTCGCTCTGACCTAAAGGCCCACGCTAACATGTGGTAAAACATGCTTCTAGAATGGATGCATTACCATCCCCAGCATCTCCATCAGGGGTCTCAAATGGAAACCAAGACAGCATATGGCGAGAGTGTGAGGATGGAGTAAACTCCCAATATTTCTCATGCGTTGCTTAGATAAGAAAAGTCTCATTGAAAGGCAATGAGCAAATCTAAAGCTCCTTACAGGAGCTCAGCTGCTTTCTGCCAACCCCAAATAGACTATGTGTGACCCCTCAAACTAAACTCTTCTGTTGATAATGTCTGGGCTGCTCTGCTTTTGCTTACACACCTACAGCCTTTTCATAGGATATCAGACTCAGATGTGTGAGAGACTGACATGACTAAACCTGGTCTGTCAGGTGAAAATCTACCCAAATACCGTAAGGAAAATGACAGCCAGAGTACTCATACTGGGCTAGCTAAGCTCAGCTCTACCTCTTGTCTCTTTCTTTACTTGGAAATGCCCCATGTTGAGTAACCAGGGCTAGGTTTACAGTCCCAGTGACGTTTGTTCCTTTGCAACAGAGAGGATCAGGAGCCTAGATCCCAGGGTCAGCTGGTGGATGCCAAAAGGACAGCAACTGGAACTGAAGGATTGGAATTAAGGAGAACACGGGCACTACTCACAGGGCAGAAGATCAACACAGCACTTGGGGTACTTTAGGGAAAAACATACTGGGCAGCCAATCTGTGGTCTGTGTTGAGTACCCAGATGGTCGTGCCCTTGAAGATGAACTTCCCCGGAGATGGATCTAGACCAAGAGCCTGCCTTCACCTGTTCCTGTAAGGCACGAAATAGTCTGGGAAACACGAAGGAGGAAGAGTCACTTACATATTAAAGAGGTTCAGCCCAATGCGATAAAGGCGCTTCCTCATGGTGTCTGTGGAAAGTGTCGGGGACTTGCAGCTAGCTGGGTTCTCGCAGTGGTACCTTGGGAGGCTGAGGATCATGGCCTGTAGTGCTTCTTTGGAGGACACCTCAGAGGCTGACTTGGCTGAAGTGGAGGTGCTGCTGCTGCTCAGTTGCTCTGAGTTGTCTGCATTCTCAGACTCAGAGCCTTTGCTTTGCCCCGTCTCGTTGCTAGCATCGAACTGGAGCTTCTGCACTGCCATCTGCCCAGGCTCAGCATTGCTGTCTCCTGTGCCATTAGTACTGACATTCCCCTCGGTGAAAGCGTGGCTGTTCTGGAGAGCTCCGGATTCAGGTAAGCTCTCTGGGGCGGCCGGCGGTTCACTGGTTTCTCCCTCCCCTTCTCCTGGGCTTTCTTCAGCTTTGGTAGCTTGAGCTAGCCCAGCCTGGGCATTGCTGCCGAGGCAGTTTGCCATGGACACCGAGGTAGACGATGAGACAGAGATGTTCTTGTTGTCGATCTGGACTGTGACATCTCGAAAAGCCATCATGAGAGTGCTGCTGCTTTTGGGTAGGGTATCTGGAAGTAGCCCCTCCTCCTTCTCCTTGTCCTGAAGCTCAGCTTCTAAGTCTTGGTTTGGCTGCATTGAGCTAGCACTGAAGGTCTCCCTTATCTGGTACGAGCCCCCATCTTGCAGCGAGCACATGGTCTTCAGGCTCCAGGTGCTGAGGGCATCATCAATAGACTTGGCCAGAGACTGAACTTGTTCCGTGAAGGAGTCCTCCAGCTCAGTCAGTGCCCCGCTGATGGTGGCTGGCAAAGACGGTGACCTCACCAATGGGATGCCCACAAAGTTGTACCCCTCCACCAGGGCTTTCTCGGCAGAGAAGCTTTCTGAGTTCTGGACCCGGACTTTCCTCAGAGAGATGCGGCGTGGCATGCGGCTCTCCAGCAGCGAGTTGCGGATCTTCTCAAAGTTCTTGCTGAGCTGATACTGCCGGAAAGCAGTCTGGATGGTGCAGGCTGCCCTGCGAGATACCAGGTGACCGCCGTATTTGTGCTCTAGCATTTCAATCTGAAAGACACAGAAAGAGGAGACGCTATTTTTTGCTAATTGACTTCTAATGGCTTTCTGTTACCCCAGTTGCTACACTGATTAGTCTGTAATGACCGTCAGGAGGAACCTGTAACACCGAATTAGCTTTTTCCTGCACTGGCTGTGCCCCTGATTTCAACAGAAGGCCCCCCTTTGGGCATGGCTGGCTAAAGCATCAGTACTGCGAGCTTCCTCACAGCTGTAACTGTCATGCTTTTTCCTAGAGTGCCAGCCATTCAAGCTGGCATCTGGAGGTGGTCCTCCCTTGCAGATCCACTTCTGATGGCCTTTAAGGCAAGCTCATCACTGCAAATACAGTGTACCAGTGATGTGCCTGCCCACTCTGCAGTGCTCTGGTAACGGCAAGCATCGTATCTTGTCTCAGAGTGCTACTAATGCTCCTCCCCTCCTTAGTCAGTTTAGGATATACTTGCAGGGAAAGGAGAAATCATTCAGGAAAAAAAAAGAAAGAAAAGTTAAGTTTTAAATGCAGAAAATGTTGGCTTGATCACAGGACCTAGTGAGAAACATCATGGAGGCAGAGTTTTCTTCAGTGTCTTTTGAAAAGCACTCTGGATCCCAAAGTGTCTTCTGATATCTGAGATATAGAACCATAGGATCATAGAATGGTTTGGGCTAGAAAGGACCTTAAAGAACATCTAGTTCCAACCCCCTACCATGGGCAGGAACACCTCCCACTAGACCAGGTTGTTCAAAGCCCCATTCAACCTGGCCTTGAACACATTCAGTGTTGGGGCATCTACAAATTCCCCGGGCAACCCATTCCAGTGTCTCACGACCCGCGCAGTGAAAAATTTCTTCCTAATTTCTAATCTGAATCTGCCTTCTCCCAGTGTAAAGCCATTACCCCTCATCCTATCACTACAAGCCCTCATAAAAAGCCCCTCCTCAGCTTTCTTTCCTCAGATATCTTCTGATACCTGAGTTTTTCAGGTGTCAGCCAACAGTGAAATGAAAACTACTGAAGAAAAGAAAGGCTCTCCATTTTGAAAGGTAAAAAATTCTGATTTAAAATGTTGAGACAAGATATTAAGAACACAAAGAAGGAGCATTTACTCCTTCCTGAGCTGGTGACAACAAACACACATATACATATACACACACACAGAGTTAAGTGGCATCTCAATAGGCTTCAACAAAGCAAGCATCTACGGTAATTTCTCTTCCATAGTCTAGTTGATACTTCTGGTAGTTCTCTCACTCTTCCTCTGCAGCTGGGCCTTCGCTACCATGCTACAGGCGAATGTTAGACGACTTGGTTCAAGTGAGTGACTGATGGAGGACAAGAGGGACAGTGTGAAGATGATGATAGATGATGGCATTGAAGCAAAAAAAACAGAAGGATGAACTCATACTACCTCCACTGAGGTTTTGGGCCCAACTATGATCTGAAATCTACATTGTTGGCACTTCACAGGACAGAGCCCACTGGCACCCCATCACCCCAGGCAGCAACAGGTCCAGGGATTCTGCTGCACTGGATGGGAGGCTGCCGCTTCTGGAAGGGAGCAGGGTAGGGAGCATCCTTTCCTACCTCCCTCTCTGGATATGAAGTAGGGACTCTTTGCCTTGTGCTCAAACATAAGGCAGGCCTGTGTTTTCTGTTTGCCTTGCCCTGGAATTCACAGCTGTCTGAAGCAAGCGTCCAAGCCCACCACTAAGAATTTGCTTAGCAATGAACTTGGCCGTTGCAGTTGCAGAGGCAGCTGGCTCAGAGTTCTGCTCACCCCTAATTCAAAAATATTGGCCTAATACTTGCCCTGCTGCCCTCCCAAAAAGAATCTGCAGAACTGATGTTAAAATCACCCGCACACTGATCGCGGATTCAGGTTTATTTACAACAATATCTGTCAGTAGACTTTTTGGATAAACGAGGTCTCTGCTTATCTCCAGAGTTCGATGTGGCGGGAAAGAGGAATATAGGGACAAAATATATTCTGGGTAGCAAGCAGAAGGGTTTTGCTGGGGTTCTTTGTCCTTCTTTCCAAAATGGCCATCTTAAATCCTACCATAAAACCAGCATACTCGCCACATCTCTTCAAAGTTGGCCTCCCAGGAAAGAGACTGAGCTATCCCTCGGCCCTTTCCTTCAGGAGGAAAGCTCATGCAGATAAATGCAAATTAAACCAATAACCTGCATAGGCTCAACCCAGACAGTTATTACTGACAACTGACCGTGAGCACTTAATACAACGGTCCGCTTAATGAAAATGTAGAGCTAATTGTGTTGGGAGGGAAAGAGGAACAAATGGGAGGGAGGGACGCAGCTATCTAAGGGACAGAATAATAGTAAAATGCAAAATAAGGCAGAAGCAAGAGCCTTATAATTATCTGAGGTTTCCAAGGAGGTGACAGCCATTCTGAAAACATGAAATTCATACGCTCTGAACTTATTAGAGGCTAAGACAAGATGTCATTGCCGATCAGAAGTAAAAGGCCAGTTTATCTCATGCAAGGACAGTTCCTGAAAAGGCAGACTTTAATAACGACTAAGAGGAGAGATCCTTCTAAAAGTCTGAAGGAGCAGTGCAAGCTGTCAGCACCCTGACAAAACATCACTGGCTTTTTGCAGTCCGTTATCTCAGTCCTCCCACAGGGTTAAGGGCATTAAGGAGCAGAACAAGATGTAAAGCAAGAGACTTCCAACCCAAAGCAAGGGGGAGTCCTACAGTGTCTTGTGGCTGGGATAGCAAGGAGTGGGGACTAGTTCAAAAGATTTTTGAGAAAGCGCAAAGCCAGCAGCATCACTCCCATAGAGAAGCACCCTCCCCACCCTTGCTTGGCAGGAGTGGGTCTCAATCTGTCTTTCCTTGATGTTGCTCAGCCATTTACTGTTTACCGATGCCCAAGATATTCACATTTGCTGTCAGGTTGAGGTAACTGACACTCCAGAGGAATTAAGAATTTCACACAGGCTGTGGCCTGTTTTCTTCCTCTGGAGATGAGGAAAGGGCATCCATTAGCACCACAGCAGTCACAGGTAATGGAGATGTATGTCTGGCTTGCTGGAGGAGCCTTCTCTTCCCATTTGAGAGGAGAGAAAGGCCATACATGATTGGCCTTCTCACACTCCTAATAAACCCTATGAATCACAAGTAATTGCCTACTTAAAGCTACTCTTCTCTGGGGAATGATCCGACAGCCGGCGCCAAAGGAAGGCGGGGGGATTTCAAATAATAATTAGCTTAATACATTTCTGGGCCTCAATATGAACACTCAGCCTGAGTAATTCAGGCCTTGTGGCTGAATTAGAAATGGCTGAGAAATATCCATTGCCTTGAGCGATTGCACATGAAGGGAGCTTTAACAAGGTCAGCCTAAGGCAAGCCAAAGTGCCAGTCCCGGATACGGCCGAACAATTGAGACGCACACTCCACGGCTTTGTTGCCCATCAGCTTAAATTCATAAATCTGCTCGGAGAGAACGGGCCTGATCTTACTCTCATTTACCACTGGTTTTCCACCCAGGTTGCCACCGAGCATGGCGACACGCCACCGTGTTAGTAAGAAGAGAATCAGGCTCAGCAACAGAATCTGAGTCATTCAAGTCAATGCATGCATTGCAAAAATAAACAAAAAGCTATACACATGTATGTATACATACATGTATGTATGCACATGTTCTCTGTCACCCATTCTCAACGCCTCTCCTTCCCACCAGCCTTTCACAATAGAAGGGCATTGCTATAAGGGCCATGTATTAATGGGAGGTTTTCCTTCATCCATGGGACATCACCGCCCTTCAGCACAGCAGAAGAGCATCTACAACTGAAAGCATGCTCCTCTCTCCTGTCATCGCCCCATTACCCCAACACCACAGTAGAGTCTAAACACAGGGCAACTTTAGCACTGGAGTCTCCTTTCCAGGCTCCCAGTATGGTTTACTTCTGCTCTGCGCACTGTCCGCATGCTCTGTTTCATGGGATAGAAAGCAAGGAGAGCTATGATCCCACTCACCAACCCTCTAGTAAGATGCTGAAGGGCAAAGAGTGGTGAATGACCTGCACCTCTAAGCCCTGCAGAGGAGGCTGTATGCTACTCTCCTTCCTCACCAGCACTCAGTCCTCTCCTGAAAGGTAAATGTGACTTCAACTGCACACTAAAAAATGCCTCCTTCCACCTGTTTTTCTTACTGTATGTTCTGTTAATATATTACAATTTATGCCGCAACTAGGGAACTACTGGGACAGTGCAGTGAGGGTCCTATCACCCTTACTCCTATTCAAGAGAACTGCCTGACAAGTAAATTGATAGGAATCCCTATGAGAACACATACCAGAGTGCAAGACTGGAAGAATCAATACACTTCACTCCATGAAAATCTCCTTTTCCAGAGCTGGAGGTGATTCACTGAGGACATCCATCAGGCTGGAGGAGCACACATACTATAAGCCCCCTTTGCTGTGAGACAAATGGTTTCACCTATGAGATAGGCGAGGTCCCTGCAAGGTCACTACTGCAAGACACCAGAATTTAACAAACAAGGAGCTAACACATCTCTCTGCCTCATATTCACCCAGGGCAGGTCTGGCCTCTGCTGCAGGAACAGTGATAGGACAACATGACCTCAAAGCTAAAATAACACAGGACAAACACTCCCCAGGACAAATCAGAGCAGCTCTAGGACATGGAGGAGGCTAAGCCCATATATAGCAGCCAAGATCTGGCCCACCCTGAGGATATGTCACATCAGTTTGTGAAGCCAGTTAATTAGTCTCTCTTGCTTCTTTTCCTGGTGTGAAGCAAGAATTCCATCCAAGATGAGCATGCAGCATTTTGAGAAAGACAGAGCTAAAGAGCCAAAGTCTCCTTTCTGCTCAGGAATTTATTGGGCCATTGATCTGACATGTATGTTTAGGGACAGCAGCAATGCCTTGAGGGAAGTGGCAGAGAGACGTCCCAGAAGCAGCAGCTTCTTCTGTGGGAACCTCATTAGCTGAGACTCATCTACAATAGCACAGCTCCCACTGAATTCTCCCACTGAATGTAATCTGGACAGTGTCACTAGCATTTGCTTGTCCTCACACACTGTAAGGTCTGCATATCAAACAGCCTCTAGTTGAACTGCCATTATTCTTTAGGTTTTGTTTTGCACAACAGCTCTCCTGGGCAGTAATCTGCAGACTCAGAGGACGGGGAGGCCCATTCCGGCTCATTGCCTTTGAGTGAGGAGGCCAGATGCTATTAGTCTCTGTCCCGCCATCCCCTGCTGGGATCCCATCAGGAGATGCAGCTAGAGATGGTTACACTTGGGCTCTAGAGCTAGGCTGTAGCACAGCACAGGAGGCAAGGCTTGCACTTCAAGAACTGAATAATTTTCTCTCAGCCTGGTAAATCTGCTCATCTTTTCAGCATCCATTGCTGGATGGAAGGCAGTGAGGGTAGCAATACACAAATGTCATGGTAGACACTGTGGAGGACACTCATTGAATAAACCCCACTTTCCCTGCAAGCACGTGCTTTGAAGAGGCTGATGTGGAAGCCCGTGGGTGCCTGACCTGCACGATCCAAGAGGGCAAGATGGCTCTCGGAGACCTCTCCCACGAGGGAGGTTTTTTAGGACAATCAGTTGCTGGGAGCCCTCTAGACACTGTACGCTTGTGAGTAAGGCAGTGTCTTTGGATGCCGCAGCTCTTGGCCGCCCACAACCTGCCTCTAAGGTTAGTTACAACTGAATATCTGGGTCCGTTTTGGACCACAGAAACCAGGCAATGAGGAGCAGAGCCCAGCAGGTTTGGGTGAAAGGGTGTCATAGTCAGAAGTGGGGAATCACCTTCCTCCATCAGCCCCACACAACCAAAGGCCCAGGCCTCTTCAGGCAGGGCAAAAGCTCAAGGTGAACAAAAGGCTAAATGATTTGCTGAAAGACGTCCCACCGCAGTGTGAATGCAGTCCCAACCCACCCCGACCCCTTCTCCCACAGCCTGAGGTGGAAGCCTCTGTACCTGTTTATTCTTTAGGTCAAGGGAGAGCTCATAATCGGAGGCAGCCGCATGGGAACACGAGGCCGTCCCTTTGCTGCGCTGCACTCTCACTGGGGAGCCCGTGTGGTGGAGGCTCGCCTTCTGCACCAGAGGGGAACACCCCGCTGCCTGCTCTTCTTGGAGCTCCGCATGCTGGGCTTTTAGCGTCTGGGTGTCGGACCTGCCTTCCTGGCCACTCTGTCTGCCGGCCTCCTTCGGATCCTCCGTTTCACACCCGGCTTTCTTGCTTGTGGAACCGCTGGGATCGTCACTGTGAACAAAACGCAACGTTTCGCTTTTTTTATTTGTTTTTATTGTATTTTATTTATGCTTAAGTTTATTGTTGTTTGCTATACTCATTCACTGAGCTGCATTTTAAATGTTTAGGGAGCCTGGGCTGTGAGAGGTCTCTCCCGGTGACGGATCAGGACTTCAGGTTGATGCAGCCAAAGCTCTGATCCCTCCCTCCCTAAGAGCAGGCCCCTGTGCTGAATACACTGTAGGAACCAGTCCTGACTCCTGGAGCCACCTCTGCTCAAGGTGCTGCAGTTGGAGCTGAGGGGCCAAGGAGAGCGTCACGGCCTACGGACACGTCTCCAGCTCTCTGGAGCAGCTAGCAGCTGTCAGTCACCCCTGTGCCCTCGCTGCCTATTGCTCAGCATCTCCATGTGCGTCCTAGAGTCCCATCTGGAGTGGAGCTTGAATCCCAAAGATCCAGTTTTTCCCTGGAGTTTCTAAGGCCATGTGTGAAATGGGGCAAGGGCAGCTGAATGTTGCAGTTTCCAGAGGAACTCTTGGAGAGCTGAGAGTATAAAGATGTAACAGAACCAGTCAGCCCAGAGGCCCGACTCTTTAAAGCATGTCTGTGATAAAACCACAGCAGACTGCAGAGCTTCCATGAAAGAAGCCGTTTCTTTCTGACCCACAGACTGCTGCGCCACTGAGATCTCATGGAGAAAGGAACTCTTTTCTCCTGTCAGCCACAGCAGTATTGTGTGAAACCAGGGCCTGACAACACTGCACTCTAAGGGAGCTGACGTATTGCTCCAGACAGGATGCAATTAGTATACTTCTGATCCATTGAAGTGCTGAGTAAGTCTGTCATTAACCTCCCTTGTCAAATATTTTCCAAAATCATGCAATTTCAAACAAGATTTTGGTATTCTGGGGGACTGCTTGAACCATGAGAGTATTGAGTTTTTTGTTACATTAGTCTCTTTCCAGTGGCTACAGAGGAATAATTTATGATTTCCACGAGTGTGCACAGGCCAGTCTGCATGGACTCCAGCTTCTACTGCACCACATACATCAGACAAAGCTCCACTGGTTTCCAGGGGATGAGAATTTAGCTGAGAGCAGCATCTGGTTTGGAAGTAATTGCTACAGAACCAGTGCATTTAATTCCATTGAAACCAAGGATGTGTATTGCCTCCCATATTTAAACACCATTAAATTATTTAATTCACTTTTGAATCGTATTTCTTTCTCTTGGATTTGCTCCACATACGACCAGTTCTGCTGTCATCTAGATAACAAATCATTTTATGATTGGTGTTGATGTCAGAATAAAATCAGGGAAATTAGATATGATTTTCTGTAGTGCCCAAATTACTAAGAAGCATTTAAGTCTCATTTTCAAAAGTGCTGTCAGCACTTAAGAGTTCAAGTCTTCTAACTGTAAATAGACTTTGCCTCCTAAGCCTTGAAGCACTTTTGTGTACTTACTAGGACTTTAAAAAGAAGTTTATTCTGTCCAATGGCAGCTCTTCTGTTCAGTAGATTTAACAAACACATTTAGAAATATTCCCACAGTTTCTAAAAGGGCTCCAAATCTGATGAGCCAAAGACAGTATCACAAATCCAGAACTAAGAAAGAAAGGATTTAAAGGTAGAAAGTTTCTTCTTTTATCCTCATGCATATAGTCATCAGTTAGACTTAAAAAAAAATAATCACGGAACAAACCAGTCTCTTACATAAATGCTATATAACCATCTTTGTCAAAATACATTAAAAGGACTTATCTGCATACTCATCAATCAGGAGATATCACCATTAAAATGAGGTATAAACCTGTCCTTTTAGGTTGTACACCTTATAAAATCTTTCCTGGTTCTATTTCTGATACTAGATAATTGAATTTTTTTTTTCTACATCTAAAGATGTACGTGTAAAGTATGTACCCATTTCTAACTCCTTCTGTTCTATGTCTATTCACATGGCAGGAAACATTAATGAAAGACTTTTCCTTTATAGTTCTCACTGTAACATTTTTGTTAGCAGCCTCTGTTCTATCTATTCTCATTCTAACCAACAGAGTAGTAATTTTTATCCTCAGCTCAAGGGATGACCAGGTGAACATAGATTTGATCACGTTTTCATTGAAGTACGTGCCAGAAGTCTCACAAGTTTTCAGAGGGAACCAGACTGTGCACTACAAAGCAACTTCAGCTAGATGCATAAGCTCTGATTCAGCAAGACACGTGTCCCAAATTGCTCTGCTGAGTCAAGGTCACAGTGCACAGTGTGCTATGCAGACGTTCTTTAGGGCAGATCAGGGCCCGAGGGAGTAGACTGGAGAGCCAGTTGACTTCCCTTGGAGCATGAATGGACTCTAAACGCCAGCAAATATTCCCTGACATCACGGTCCTCTAAACACTCCCACATATGCTTAACACTGTTTTCTTGAGGACCTCCACTGACTGCTTGTGGTAGAATGGGAAGTCTGAGCACAAGGGTTTCCAGCATTTGGGCCCATTGCCCTCTGAGGCACCTCAAGTGTACACTACCTGACTGATTTTCTGTCACACACAGTACAGATCCTCAGTAACATCCATAGCGACAGGATATCCTGCATGCACAGCTAATACAGAAAAAAGATCAGCAAGCTTTGTAGAATCACAGAATAACCGGGGCTGGGATCAAAGGCTGGAGGTCTCTGTTCCAGCTCCCTGCTCAAAAAGCAGGGTCATTTTCAAAGACAGATAAGGTTGATCTGGGCATTCTCCAGTAAACTCTTGAATATATCCAGACATGAAGATTCCACAGGCTCTCTGGAAAGCCTTGTCAGGGCCCTTAAGTGCACTAATAGACCTTTATGGCCTGACCAGCCTCATCTGCCCCCCGTTCCCCCTCAATATCCCCTCCACAGTTTCCCCTTTTCAGACCAGTCTGGAGCAGTCAGTCCCTGCCACAGCAACACTGTAAGAGTGATGATCTCCAGCTCTTCCAGAGCCTTTCCCTTTCCATGGCCATGGGCCCACTTGATCTAGACTGACCTGCAGACTGACTCCCTGGCAGGACTCCCTGGTCCTGCCTCATCTCTATGGACCTGTCTCATTACCTTGGACCTACCCATTGATGACTTTACTGTCTCTGACTCTAGGTACCCTCCTGGACCCAATTCTTTTCCTGGCCAAGGAGGCAGAGACTGTTAGACCAATCCAAAATGCTCAGAAGCCTCCTTTAACCTCATGAGGCGTTTAGGTTATTCCTCAAGGAGGGCCCTCAGACTGCAAATACTAAGTGCACACATTCAGTCACAGATGTGTGAGAACCCCCACCAGGCTCAGTGCTCCCACTCAGAGAATAACCAAAGCCCCCAAAGACATAATGCTAGGATAAGGACGTAAGCTAACCACACAGAGGCAGATAACTTTGCTTTCCTCTTCCATCACTGCTCTGGACCCTGCGAATACACTCATACAGAATGTATTGTGCTTATGCGTGGAATTTTCTGAGGGTCAGAACTCGGTCAAATCAAAATCAGATTCCACTGAAGCACTGAAAGGCATTTTTCAGCTAGATGTTTTCATGCTAAATATAAACTTTTAAACCCCTGCTGGTTTGGCTATTGTGCTGTTCAGAAAGCAATGGCAAATACTCTTGCTAAAGTGGGAATAGTTTCTACATGTTCTTTTGTGAAAAAAAATAATAATGGCTGAAACACTTTTATATATGGGAAAAAAATAAACAAACAAACAAACAAACAAGCAAATAAATAATCCCCAAAAAAAAACAAAAAAAAACAAGACAAATCTGCTTCACCTTTGGGCAAGAGATCAAACCTGGGAAGTTGCAAATTCACCTGGTAAACTTCAGGGACTTGTAAGCAATGGAAAAAAGAGGTAAAGGCTGAGCTTTCTTAGCAGCCTGAATGTCTGCATTGCAGGCCCTATGGTTCCACTTAGCACCCTGTATTCCTACAAGGTTTACTCACGTTTTGAACCTGTTTCTGAGGAAGTGTTGTGAGGAGGCCTATGCTCTGTTGTCGTGCAGCAAAGACCGATGAACCCCCACATGAGAGACAAAACACACTGCTAAAGAACAAAACTGATGTTGCAGTGAAATATAGATTAACAGTCCTCATTTTTTTTCCCCCTGTTCTGAGTGACACAGTTGATTTGCATTGGTAGAGCAGTTTTTGTTAATAAGTGAAGGCTCAGGAGCTATTATGATCATAGTAACAAACAAACAAAAAAAAGAACAGTAAGAACAGTAAGTAAGGCAAAAATTGACACTACACTATGGAAGATCTTGGAGAAAACAGTGTTATAATGTAAATTATGGGGATCCACTTGCTTTCCCTTGGTCAGTGAGCAATCAACCTCCCTGGCTGTGGGATGAAAGAAGGACATAGAGCTATCACACGTTCTGTTTCTTGGATAAGAAAAATTTTTCTAACCACTTGTAATAACTGAAAGCCCCACGCAGAGTCTAAGGTGTGAATCCCAATGTCCTGGCCAAAATCCAACTAGGTTAATTTAGTTCTGTATCCCAGCATCACCCCTGCAGTTTCAACTGTAATCAGTGTTCTTTACTTGCTGCCCTACAGTATTATATACCACCATCTTTCATAGTTTTTACAGCTGCTCTCGCATGATAAATGAAGCAATTTTCTGCTAGTCATGCAATCAGGTAGGGAAGGTTTGTAATGTCTTTGAATTCTGTTTGATTGAAAGTTGTAATATTAATGTAAATCACTTGCAATCAGATAAAAAAGGGAAGATTACAGCTGTCCTGTGCTTCCCAGATATTCCTACATGACTTTTATGACCCATAGCAACTAGCTCAGTCATTATTACAAACAGACTTCATTGGTTGTAGAAAACATCTCTCATGTTTCGGCTATCTCCTGCTACTTTCGCACTGCTGACTTTTATATGCCCGCTGCAGAAAGAAATCAGCTTTGTTAACAAAGGTGGTGACTACAGACTAGCCGGCTCAGGGCTTACTTGAAACACTATAGCTAGTCTAGCATTTCAAAATTGGGATATTGGGGTTCTGGGCTGAATCCTAGCGCCTGTTTCAAGAAAGCATGATGGTGAAAAAGCTCTCACTGAGACAATTCAGCTCGGCACCCATAAAAATTTTTGTCTAGCACCGGTAAGCAAGATTTCTGATATTCAGCTTCTATGTGCAGATTTGTGAGGAACATTTTCTATAAGGCATACCCTGATGGAAGGATGCCAGCAGATGACAGAGGAAAAGCTGTATTGTGTAGAGGATTTTTTATGACTGTCTTTTTTCTTCCTTCCTGATATTTTGGAAACCTAAAGTCCAAATCAGTGAAATTATATTATCAAATCAGAGAAGCCCATCTGTTGGGCTCCTTGCTGCTGGAAAGACAAGTTTCCAGCTTGGCAAGGATCTGTGCTTCTAACTGCCAGCTGTGGAGCTGGACCATGGTTATCTGTTGGATCTTGACTGTTCGGTTTAAGTGTTTCCATACCTCATGACTTGAGAAAGAATATGTAGCCCCTTGTCCCTAAATATTTCAAGACAGTTTCAAGCTAGACTTGTAGGCAGGAACACAGAAGTCGGATGCTCCAGATAGCACGTTCCATGGCCAGGCTGTCAAATAACTAGAATCAGTTCACAGTTTAAGAGTGAATTTCAGAGCTCTCAGAAAGGTGTTTAGAGGGTAGCTGAGTGACTAATCAGAGGTCTAGGGCCAGGAGAGTTACTCTCCTGTAAGAAAATAATACTGAGCTTTCTCACTGATGACTCCAGAGCTACACAACTCCCATGCAGTCAAGACACAAAACTCATCTCTTTGCTCCTACTCGCCTAGAAGAATAAAAATTATTGCGGATAAATAATAGCAATAACAGAGTAACAAAAAGAGCAACGGCTCTTCTGAACTTGGGACAGTGATGTAAGAAACCAGTCACTCTGGAAGAGGATGCTCACATGTCCTTCTGGCAGGTACAGCGGTTATGCAAAAAGATCTAGCTAACTGGATAGGAGAAAGGTATGGGTCTGAGGTGCTACAAAAGTACTACAGAGACTGATCTCACCTCCTCTCTGTGTCACTGTGTCAACTCCAGGAGAAGACCATGTTACAGCAACTTACCAAACATTTTCTTCGTGGCATTCAAGGTCAGAGTGCAGGATCGTGACCTGTAACTGAGGCAAGACTACATGGACTAGTTGTGAAGGATCGCAGAAATTTATGAATCCATTTCATAGACCTCCTTATGAGGACCAGTTGGTTATTGTATATATGCTGCTCTAAAGTGCCATAAACCATTAGCACTGTCCTAGCTTGAGAGCCATATGAGACTTCAAAGCTTCAGAGATGTTAGAATGAAAAACCCTTACAAAATGCCATATGGAGAATTAGAAAAAGAGGTCACTAACTAATGCCAAGAGTAGAGAGTCCAGACCCCGAAGTCTGCAAGAACCTGTGCTCCCTCTGTCTGAAGTTATTTCATCATTTTCCCTGTCTTCTCTCCTTTCCCTGCTTAGAAAAAAACAAACAAATAAATAAATCAATTGCTGAATTAGCAGGGTCCAAAGTGCCTTTTCAGTTTATTTCATTTCAGTGCTCCCTGAGGACACCCACAGCATATGGTGAATGGGTTGATCAGAGTTCAATGAAAAAAAAATGGCTGAGACAGGCTTGGTAATATATTATGGGATCTTTTTAAGGTTCAGAGATTTCTGACATGCTGGGGGTCTGAGTGCAAAAGAATCACTTCTGATCTGCTTTTAGGTTAGGTTTTAGGGTGATTTGGAGGCAGTGATCTCTGGGAGCATGCTGAAAATGATGGAAGGCAAAAACCTCTCCTGCCAGATAGGCAGGGAACTTGGAACTTGATCTTGGCAAATCATCCCTTGCCAGCCGAGCTGAAGCGTTCTCAGACAGTCTCCCCCAACACAGACAAATATAGGAACAGGATTCTGATGTTGTCTACATTCATGTAACACCTTGCAAAGCTGTGGCATCAAGCCATCTTCTCACACTAGTTTTACCCAAGAGGAATTAATGATAATTAGCCAAGCTCATTACCCATCCCAGAATATATTACTTGTTTCACAAAAAGGCTGGCACATACACCTGTAAAATAGATTTGAAAGTACAGTAACAGTAAATATATTGGAAATCAATTAAATTTAACTCCCTTCAGAACAGACTGAACCAGACAACACCTTTTCAACATTGTTTAAAGTGGTTTTGGTAAGATGTATATTAAGCAGACAGAAAAATGTAATAGTACTAGCAGATGCCTCATGTCCCACAGGGTCCAACATGCCAAAGTCAGGGCCTCCATTTCAGATTTGATATTTAAACACAATTCCCACGTGCTGTGTGATTCCCGTATTGTTGTGGTGTTGTGTGTTTTGCTACAGAAGAGCTCTACAGGAGCTAAACTTTTCTGATGTACCCCATGCCCTCATGGTCCAGGTGTCAGTCTTGGCTGGCTGCCTGGGAGTCAGGCTCTCCATGACTAACTTCAGCCATCTGAGGACTAGGATCTCTGCTTCTTCATGAAGACAGACAGGCTTCTACAGAGGCTGACTTGGTACAGCTAAGGCAGCTCCCACCGTACGAGAAGTGGTGTTTATGGCGCAGCGTTGTCTGTGCTGGGTGGTGTGGTTGTCAGGTTTTTTCATATAGTTCCTACGTGTGTCTGGGTGACATCTCAGAACGACAGTTGGGCCACCTCTGTGGCATACTCCTCTTTCCCCAGCTCTGCCTCTTGTTGCACCAGCTGCAGGAGTGCAGGGCTCAGCTGAGGAAGTACAGACCCTTTCTCAGCTGTCCATCACACCTCAGGGCTTGATGCCCCAGGCTGGTTGCTGTGCTGTCTCTGCAGGTTAGGCTACGAGGAGATCCCCCAGCCTGTCACTGCAGAGGGGGTTAATTGTGGCTGCATCAAACAGGGCACCTGAGCTTATTATCATTGAGGTGTGAAAAGCACCAAGTGGACAGTAAAGGGGCAGGGGGGGCCTGCTCTGCAGGGTTTAATTACTTTTACTTTAACCCCAGACCTCTCTTGCCTCTGCGATGTTTAGTAAACACGACCTTTTAGAGAAGGAAAAAACAGATGGCATCCTGCATTAGTGTAACTGCCCGCTCAGCACCCCGGGAAAGAGAAACTTTGCTTCTCAGCAGCAGTCTTTCTGCCACTTCGACTCAGATCTCTTGGCTCCTCATCCCTGAGGCAGGTTTGAACATCACCAAATTCGCTGACAAAAGCCTGCCGGTGCAATCATGCAGAAGATAGAATTTCACTGCTAAAATGAGATGAATTCAGGGCTGGGAGGCAACGGAGCCTCTACAAGGCAAGGAAACCTTGCATATCCCCTCAGCCCATTGCTCTCCTATTCCAGCTGCCTGTGCGCTGGGTGAGGGACACAACTCTTGGCATTTCATAGACCTAGGCAAGGACTTGTGTGGTCCTCTTTTTCCACCTGCTGTGACAGACCCTAGGTTGGACTGCACCTCTGGGTTCCTTCCTAAGGGATCAGGGCAATTGATTTCTGAAAGCAGAGTGAGCTACTTCACAGGAAGATCTTTGTGTAACCCAGATAAATTTTATTGCTGCTCTGAAGTATCTCAGCTATTTTGTCTCTTGTGATCACTGAAGCCCAGCAGAAGGCCACTATTTGTGTCAAGCAAAGAAGAAGGAAGTTTGGTCCTCCTCAGCATACAGTAAGACAGCCTCAAATCACCATCCTCAATACAAACAGTCCAAACACCATTCACCAGCTTTAGGAAATCAGGTATGATCCAGATTTTAACTTTGCCAGTGCATTCAGACCTAGTGTTGGCCTATGGCTGAAGATCAAGATAGAAACAGCATATTTAGCATTCCTTCCTCCTTTCCCCAATCCACCCCCACCCACCACCCCCACAGCCTTATGCAGCAGGCACAAAGCTCTACTTCTCCAAGTTCTAACCTATTTTGTCACTGCTGCTTCACTCACGCTCCGATCCACTTCATGTCACTTCTCTTCCCTGAGGCCTTCCTCCCTTTTCCATCTTTCTTCATTCCCATTTGAAAAACAGGATGACTTTGTGTCCTGGGTTGGGTTTGGGTTAATTATCACAAACAGCCACTGGTCCAAGCAGTTGAGAAGGGCTGCAGCTGGGAGGGGCCACAGCCGGGATGAACGACTGAGCCAATCAATGGGCTATTCTATACCATACTGAGTCATGCCCCTATAGAAGGCGAGGGCTGGCCCAGGGCAGGGGTGCCTGTTTTCAACTGGCTTCAGCGTGGCCAGAGCATGGGAAGTTGGCATCTCGGGCACAGGCAGAGCCTTCCTGGCTTCTGTCGCTCACTTTGTATATCATTTCATTAGTACCGTTGTTTTCTTTTCTCTTTGCGTGGTTTTATTAAACTGTCCTTATCTCAACCCCTGGGGTCTCACATTTTCTTCTTCCTCCTGATTTTCCTTTCCATCCCACAGGAGGGGGTGTGGAAGGGGGGAAGGAAGAGGTGGGCGAGCGGCTGCGTGGTGTTTAGCCGCCAGCAAAGGTTAAGCCACGACACTTAGCAGCTTACACATTTGGTCATACAAGCTCATATTCCCCCAGGGCCATTTAAACTCTTCTTCCCTACGAGAAATTAAAACGATTCCCATGCCTACACTTCATACTCACACATGGATCTTTGGGGACAAGATCATTAGGAAAAATAGAAGTTGGCTTTGATACAACCAATCCTACCGAAAACCAGGAGTTTGCCTTGACACAACCAACCCTACCATGTTGTTGAATTATGGCCGGTGCTAAATGGCATTATGCCAGTGGATTGTACCAAAGTCAGCGGAGGATCTAGTCAATACGTTATATTTCAAGACGATCTGTAACATGCTTATCAGACCCCGTTGTGCTGTAACAGCCCGGCAATACTTTTCAAGAGGCCATTCTGCACCATCCATTTTTGTGCATCTTGACCTACCGCTCTCACATTAGTGTATTCTGGGAAATTACAGGCGTTTTGTCAGTCACTCCAGAAGACACGTGCAAAAGAGTACCAGCAATGTATACACAGGGTAGCCTAACCCCATCTTCCCTCTTCCACCAAAAGATGGAATGAGAGAGAGTGCAGTCAATCCAGATACACAGGCAACAATAACAGCATCATAACCTGTTTACAGGAAAGCAGCAATGTACCAGTGTGGGACATGGCAAAAGTGACACATGGCTCTAGTCATTAGGTAAATACAGTTCCCAACGGGATGATGGTACAATCTGGGTGTGGAAAGAACCAAGGTGCCAACCAGAGATGGACAAAAGTTACTAGAATACATTTCCAAATGGTGTGGCCAAAGTTAGGTTTCTCGGTCCCAAGTGATAAAATATCATTAAACTCAGCTCCCGATTAGGTCTTGATGCTTTTCTTCAAGATTATGTTTCCTCACAGAAGATGGAATGGTGTCCAGCTCTTCCAGAGTTTTTGAATAGGCCAGTTGACTGTCCCAAAAATCTTTCAACCTTTTAGCTTTCTCCCTCAGCTATCTAGCTGTTTGCAGAGCCCAAATAGAATGTCCTGAGCAGCTGTACAATATGCACCACTTCAGCATCTCAGGCTCTTCAGTTCTTCCTAGAGCACGTGAAAGCCTGCCAGGGCCACATCTAGAAGAAGGAACTCTGGAGCACAAACATGTTTTCCCAAAAGAAGACCTTACTGTATTTGGGCACAGAGCATGCCCCATGGGAGTGGTCAGAAGATGAACCTGCATAGGAGTGAGTTAGCGTTGCAGAGCACAGAAAGAACAAAAGGCCTTTGCATTAACATCACACTACAAGAAAATGTGTAATAAAAGGCCACAGCCTCATTGCTGTCACTGCCAAAGAATGTTGGCATGAACAGGAATATTCCAGCCAAGGGACCTGCTCATTTATCTCCTGTTCTTGTTCCCTCCAGTTTCTTCTTTCATTTACACTATTTTTTAAAGTGACTGCTTTTCCTGCTTCTTCTCTCCTGTCATTCTCCTTTTCTGTGTAGCATTTTGGCCAACCAGTCTCCTTACAGCAGCACTGTTATCTTTGTTGGGGTGAGTCTGTCTCCCTTTCTCTCTCATTGGCTCTTTTTTCCTTTTCTTCCATTTCTGCCTTTAAGCCATGAACAAGTGTGTGGACAGAGGGTACACAGAAACCACCAGGCAAGGTCAACAGAACACACCGTAGTCTACAAAACATCTCGAATGGTCCAGTTTTGGGGGTGGGTCCATCTTGACTGATGCAGATCAGGTCAGATGATATCAGTAGAGGATTAGAAGAAATGCTGTAAGCTCCACTACAGCCCATCTGCTATCACTTTATCAACCGCCTGTGCCCGTTTTCCAGTGCTAGATACAGGACTATTTCCAAAGCTGTCACAGCCTCTTCTCGTGCATCTCTGCAGCATTATCACAAGAAAACACAGGAGACAGCAAGTGTTTATGTTGCGTTCCACAGGTACCAAGGAGCTACCATGTTATGGGCAGGGAATTCTCTGCAATACAGGAGAGGGAAGGTGAGGATCATCTACAAGCCTTGAGTGAATTGCCCAGCATTAAAGCAACTAACTGATCTCAACAGCTGTTGAAAGTGGCTTCCACAACTGTAACGTTGGCTATGATCGATATTCTTTCCTGATATTATTGCTGCTGCGGCCCAAGAAATGGCAAGTGCTGACACTTGTGGGAGAAGAGTACCTGAAGCCAAGTCCAAATTCCTCTATGGCAGGACCCATGTGAGCAACAGGGGAAAAGGAAGGACTGGAAGAACACGTGGCCAGACAATGGCTGGATATAGCTTCAGGCTCTTAGAAAAACATGTGTCTGGGGCTATCTTTGCAGTTTCAAAAGAGGACACTTCAGAGAGGTTTTCTTTGGCTTCTCTCTCCTGTCATTTTCCTATTTCCTGAAGAAAGGTGTTGACAGAGGCAAACAAAGCAACCAATATGTCAGGGAGACTCGAGTTTCTGCCAGAGATTTTTTTTTTTCCTGTTGGAGCCCATCTATTCCTCACTTTATTTCCCCACCCTCAGGTTCTCCAAACTTGCCTGAAAGTGGCTGCACCAGCTGTTGGAGAGAAGGAGCAGAGAAATGCCCGTGGGGGAGACAGTGCCAAAATGTTCTGGTGAATCTCCTTTACAGGACTGAGACGCTGCATCTGAAACTCAAGTCTTGTTTCTTTGGATGCTTCCAGAAAGAGTCATTCCTCCCAGGTCACAGTACCAGAAGAATTGCCAACTATACCTCCCTGCAAGAGATTCCCAAGGTTGTTGGTAATTATGATGTTAAGGATGTTCTCTAAAACATTTTTTTTTTTGCTTATAATTGTAAGTGTTTCTATATTTCCCCTAAATCTACATGCACCAAATACCTTTCCAGTTCTGGACTCAGGCTCCTGCAAAACAGTTAAAATCGCTAGTCCTGACTGTACAAAACACCTACAAAAAGCAAGGAATCTACTCACTCCCAAGTTTAGAAAGTGTTCAAATCTGGATCTAGATATTATTCCTCACCCACAGCTCTGTGTCAGACTGAAATCAAAACTCTGACAACTGTGGGCCTGGGGAATTTTTATGTGAACTTTGCTGACCCATCCCTGTCTGTTCGCTGCATCCCCACAACCTCCAATAGCAGTATCTTGAACGGGATTATTAAGCCTACGGGGAGGAAAGAATAAGAAGTAGGTGAGCTGTTAAGAAGCAGAAAAAAATCCTCTCTTCATGCCAGTGACCTCAATAAGGAACAGAAATGAGTAAAGAAGCACAAATAGGATGTGCTAACAAAGCAGAAATGTTGCTCAAATTTCTCCCGTGTGTTTTCAAAAACAGTGCTCTGGAGGACCTTAGCACAAATGAAAGGAGTCAGATTGAAGGGCTCTGTATACGAAGTTGTTAGTCCTCAGAGCGCACAAGGCACAGACCATGGGTGCAGAGGCTTGGTTTGCAATGGCATGTCCGGGTTCTGTAAGCCTGACCTGGAATGTCCTCCATTAAGAATCGGAGGAGAATTCAGCTTCCATGGTTCACTAATTGTAGGAGTTTCCACTCGAGACTGTCTGCTGGGGGCCAATTAGATAGAGTTGTTGTGCTGGTTTGTGTGCTAGGATATAGATCTGACTTGATACAGACTAAAATCATTATCATGTTTCTTCACATCTGGGCCAGAGCCGCTGAGTACCTCCGAGCTGAGAGGAAGCACTGACCTCCAGATTATATATCCAATGTCCCGCCAGCAAATCTAAACCAGAAAGGCTAATTTCCCATTTCATGAACTGGATTTGCATTCTTTCTGTCAGGCAAGGTCAACCGTTTACAAGCTCATACAAAATGTTGGGTAGCTCAGCTGTTTCTCTGTAATGCTTAAGGAGTGATGGATGTCAGTGGAAAATCATCATTTCCCACCTGTTCTTTATCAAGATGCTCAGCGGTATCTAAAGGGAGAATCGACTTGGAGAGCAGTTCAGTTCACATCAAACTCATGGGCCTCAGCCTTAAGGGGTATTACATTCACAATTCAAACAAAATCTTGTGGATTTCTCAGGAAGATCTGTTAGAGGACATAGAATGACCCAAGGGCAAAACGAGAGGTGTACTGGGAGGAGAGATGCTCCTGGGCTACGGCAGTGGGAAGCCAAAGAGGGACACGACACTGTGACTGTGTAGTGGATAATACTCACATCTCTTTTGTGCCGATGCCTTCCAGCATGACTTCACAGGACAAAGAGCAAACACGTTCAATGGAAACAGAGAGTTCAGGTAAAGAGTCATGAAGAGTCAAAGACAGCAGACCTCCGGAAGTAAATGAAATCAGATTTTGGTTTTTAACCATGTGTTGCTTAGGGTGTAGCACACTCTCACGCAGCTCAGAGAGCTGAGAAGAAAGATGTTTGGAGATTTGATTCCAAAGAACTTTCCAAAATCTGTCCATCCACTTTTCACCCTCCCACACGCCAAAATGGAGCAACAAGCACAACAGACCTCTTCCAACAAGAACACATATTTCTATTTCACTACTTTAATAAGTCAGAACTGGGGCAAGAGGGAATTTCACCGAAACTGCAAGGAAGGGTGACTTAGAGACGTAGCCAATGGCTTATGTGTCTTCTTACCACTAATTGGTGCTGTGATGCCAGGCAGTAACCAATCTGTGATGGTGACTAATTGAGCAGGCACTTTAGAAATGAGTACACAGCTGTTTGAAGTCTAAACTATATTGAGTTACAATTTAATTGGTCTGTAATCATGAAGTAAACACTTGCCAGTTGAACTAATCATGTTTCAACTCTGATCTAAGCAGCAGTCTCCCTACTAGAAAGTGAGAAAATATTATGGGAAAATATAAGCAGAGCTTGCCCAACTTTTCCATAGATATTTCCACAGCTGTTTCAGACGCTAGCCCTTCTGCTCAGTAAGCATCCAAGCCCTTCCAGAAGACTCTGTCAGATCCGCCAGCCTCTCCTCTTCCTGGGAGGACTCTTCATCTCCTTTGCCTTAAAAGCAGGTCAGGTCTCACCTGCACCTTTTCCAGATAGGAAGGACCTTCTCTCTCCCACAAATGCAGGTGGAACACCCTCCCTTCCCAAAGAGCTATCTGGCATCTGATCCTGCCCTTCACACAAATGTACCTGGGTCCTACCCAAGTCTCCTTTGCGACATGATCCTTCAGCCTTCCAGTTCTATCCCCTCGTTCATTGCTACAGCGGATGTGCCCCAGGTGCTTAAACTTTCATGTAGAACTTTTCCCATCACTGGAGCAGAGGTGATTTTTTGCTGATTTCCTCTCCAGCACAGCAGGCGAGCCAGAAGCAGGCTCCAAAAAGCCTGTGAAAGGCAACTGAACGAATATACTGTTCCCTCCAATTGTGACTCCATGATTTCCTCTCATTACTCTAACAGAAACAAATCTTTCTCATCTCAGCCCTATTACCTCGCACAAAAGAAAATGGTATGTAATCCTGTTAGAGCTGGGCTGCTGCTGGACACATTTTAAGGTCATTGTTCTGGGATGCCAGTCTCCACTGTGTGAGACTGGGAGAAGTGGGAAATGCAATTACTAAGCCATTCAAATCCCTAGAATGAAACCCTGCCGTTAACAGGCAGAAGCCAGCAAGAAAAAGAGCAGTTGCTTTATGAAATTATAGGGTTTGGCTAAATCAGAGTCTAATCAGCTCCTCAGTAAAAGAGCAGGGTTAGCTCCTACTGCCATCCACCGAGTCTCCTCATTCCCCTCAACCTGATCTTTGGCATCCTCAGTGGAAGCTCAACCTGCAAGACAGGTTATGGTAGTGATGTATACGTCAGCGGAGACAATAGTGGTCCACATCCAGGATTTACAGTGTACTTTGAAATAGGGAAGCAGGAAGAGCTCGGAAGCAGGAATCTGCCGACTGCTGCCATCACCTCATACCGTATTTTGACTCTGAGCTTCTTGAGGGCAGATTCTAGCATCAAATCTGTCTCCTAATATTCATGGCCTACAGCACTAGTCCTCCGGACTGCTGGTACAATCCAGCTAAGCAGCCAGGTGGGAAATTCACACTGCTAAACTCACGGAGCTGTAACCCACCTCCGAAGGAATTCACATGCCGGAGGACAGAAGGGGGCTAGCACTGCTTGTGGCAGGCCATGAAGCAAAGTAGAACAGTACAAGTGGGAATGATCACAACCACCTCATCGAGTTTGCTTCTATTGAGTGGTTAGCCACTGACGTGCTCCTAATAAGGTAAAATCAAAGCAATTTTAGCTGGACGGGTAGCAAAGAAAGAGTCCAAAATCTTGCAGGACAAACGTTAGAGAAGACTACACAAGGACTACTGCTCTCTGCCTTTCCTGCAGTCAGGCAGTCACTCTTCTTTCTTCCTTGATGCTCCTCTTTATCTTCGTCATCCCTGCCATCTTACCCTCCCACTGCCCTTGCTTCCTCCATCTCCCAAAGAATTTCTGTCCCACAAGATAAGGCTGGGTTCCTGCTGAAAGCAGGACCATAGTTACAGGTTCCGGAATGAAGTGATGTGGACTGAAGTAAGGTTCCTGGCAGAGGAGGAGAAAGCAGCTGATCACCACTGGAGTCTCCGAGTCCCTTGAAGAGACGAGAGTCACTTCCCTGTTTATGCTCTTTATTAGTCCCTATTCTCTTTAATCGGCTTAGACTGATGAGCCGAGGCAGCGGTAGGGATCAGCCGGGCTGTTTAATTAAAGGATTGCAGCTCAGCCCTGCAGTTTGGGGGTTTGTGTAAATGAGCTGCAAGTACATTATTTAATCTGCTGCGCAGAGCGGAGTTGGGACATTAATGAAGCAAACTCTAATTAAAACTAGACGGCTGATGGTTATTAGTGGCATCAGTTCTGACAGGATTTATCTCATTTAGGGAAACGCCTGATCATGGAGGGCGAAAACAAAGAATAAACCCAAGCTGGTTTATCAAATTCACCACAGCACCACTTGTGGCTGACTGTCCATTCAGCGCAGCTCAGGAGAACTGCGCAGGGAGTCCTTGTGTCCCAGGCTCTCCCATCAGGAGCCCTGATGAGCTTATTTAGGGGTATGTCTGGCTCACCCAGGAACTGATTGCCTATTCAGGCTGTCTGACCCACATATTTCAGTCTTGATTGACTTTTGTTCTGCCTCGGTTCGATGGGGAGACTGTGGATGATTTGAGCAGGGTGACAGGTTCTGTAAATGATCTGATAAGCTTCTCTCAGCAGCATATTGAGCCCTTTCAGAGCAGCTATCAGCTATCAGCTATCAGCTACGGACATCAGCTCCACATTCTTTCCCTCTGCCATTTTTCCCCCCTCCTCACCACACCGTATACCTAATTTCAGGTAGCCCATGTTTGACTACAGGAGCTGGCAGAGGCTAGGACATGTTTTCTGGCCAGCATAAAGCTGACCAGTGAGTTTAATAGTCCTGCATGTGCTCTGCCTTTCTTCTGGCACAGTGTGGGAAGTAGGGCTGCGCTTACACAGAGCGACCACATGTAAAAGCTGTTCACTTTCAAAATGCAACCTTTCTGTGTGCCTGTTTCTGTCCTTCAAATAGCCATGGTGGCTTCAAACATCTTTATCCAGATAGAATACTCTGTCACATACAGACAGATTCAGGACTGCTGTTGGGGTCTGGGGGCATTAGAAATGGAGAGAACAAAAGAAAGCCTTGGGGAAAAAAAGTAAGGGAAGCAGGAGGCCTGTGGAGTGGGACAAGCTACAAAAGACATAAAACGGACAGCCACAGATCGGTATGGAAGCCTCTTAACTGGAAGCTCAGATGCTGCATGCTGTGCCGGTCATTGGCATTCATCCACACTTCCGACTTTCCTGGCTCAGATTAATCTTTGGACGCAATTTGCCAAAGTTGTTAAATTACTGAAACAAACGATTGCTTCCTTTTCAATTTCCCTGCCAAACCCCAGGTGAGAAATTTGGCGGTTCCCTGCACAAGGTGGGCAGGCAAACTCAGGTCCAAGGGATGGGTAGGGCCTTTAGCAGCCACTGAGACAAAAGGAAGGGTTGGCAGAGTATGACAAAAATGATCATAGAGCTTAAGACACTGTAAGAGCGACAGCCTTGCAGAATAAGAAAATGCCAGAAACTAAGGGAACTTAGTAACGTGGAGACTGGGACAAGAACGAGGAAGTGCCAAGGATCAGGGTACGAAGACAGAACATTATGGTGAAATTGAGCCTTTGTTCAGAAAAAAAAAGAGCACATAACCAAAACTCTCTCTCTCCAGAGAGGTGGCTGCTCCTATCACAGAAAAACTTGCAGTGTCCTCCTCTTCCCCACCAACATCTTCGCAGTTGCAGATGTCCCACAGAACTGTCATGTAAACTTTACCAAGACTTGAAAGCCCTCAACTCAGACCTTGTGGGAGTTAATGCTTCCAAGTTCATACACCAATGGGTAAGAGGGGTCCTGCTTCTTTACCCTGTCTCCAAGTGTGTCTGCAACCTGGTTTTGAACACACACTCACACTCACACACACACGCTCCTGTTCTCCTTGGAAGGAAATCAGAAACCACAGCCTGCTCCAGTGGGCAGAAAAACCAAGAGAAATACAATTTTAAAAGTGTTTTAGTCTTACTGCTGCAATTCAGCTGCCCAGTCCTGACCAGAGCCCTCCCTAGTCACTCAGGCTTCTTCTACAGATGTCAAAGGTCAGATGTAGAAGCCTAGCAGTGTGATGAGGGAAATCTTGATTGCTGTTGACAGGAAGGTGATGAGGCATGAGAAAAAGAAGCAGGTCTGTGAGATGGAGGTGTAAGAAGTTGAGAGCAAAAGGAGGTGGCAATAACAAAGGGACAGGTTTGAGCACGGAAGCTATACGCAGCGCGTGCATCACAAGTACTTTTGAAGGTCCTTGGACCCCTTTGTCTTGGCACTGATGCTACTCACTGATGAGAGAGACCTATGACAATTGCTAGCGTCCCCACGCCTGGTTGCACTGGATACAAGTCGATAATAGTTAATACTACCCGTCTATAACTCTTCTTCACTGTGACGCTCGGAGCATTCCAACGGGTCTAAAACTGTGCCCTCTCCCCCTCCATCTCAGGGTGTGAGACAGAACCCTGAGTTTATTTGATGACTTTTCCTGTAGCTTAAAGGTCTATAATGGTGTGTGTCCAGGCACCTTATAATGTGGGATAACTAATTTGAAGAAGAAGAGTGAAATGTGTGTGCCTGTGTCAAAGTGATGCAGACAGGTAAGAAAAGCTACAAGCGTGAATGTGGGTTGATGGAAGTAGATGGTTGAAGAGGGGCTGAAAGTATGGTTTTGGAGGTGCATGGGTGTGTATGAGTGGATGCTAGAGGGGGAGTGTGAGTAATTATACAACAGCATGAACAGTAATTTCTGGGAGGGAAAAGAGAGGGAAAGCTGTGCTGGGGACGGAGGGTATAAGGTAGAAGAGTATGGGTGTGTATGAGATGTGAGTTTTGTCTGAGGCAGGAAGATTAGTGATGGATGATAAGGATGTAGGGGGTAGAAAAGAAAAGGTCTTGCTGGCAGCAATTTCCCACCTTGGTGAGGAGTCTGGAGATGAAGGCTTCTGCTCTGCATCAGCTGCTGGGCAACAGAACTGGTGTAAAACAGTTTCATTCCTGCAAGAAAAAACAAACCATAGCAGGTCAGCGTTCATCTCATTCAGCAAAAAACTTAAGCGAGAATATTTTTCCCAAGGGGACACTGACTTCAGTGATGCTAAAAGAGAAATCTATTACACAAACATTTTGCACTCCAGGGTGGTGGGGAGCAGGAGAGAAGGGGGCTGACAAATTTTTCCCCCTACCTTATATGTCCTGCTGCTGATGTCAAGCTGTAGAGAATGGGGCAAAACTGCCCAAATAAAAAGTTTTCCTTCTATCAGTATCTGTCTCACGATCCCACACATCACACGAAAAACAGTTTTGCCTGCCTCTAACTTTTATTTCTTTTGAGACAGAAATATCACCTTTGATGTGTTTCCTTAGGTATGTTTCCTATACATTGTAATGTAAAGAAGTTTATTTTTTGTTGACAGTGACTAAATTAACTCTGCAGACGTTTCTCTGGAGCACTTAATATGGCCTCAGCACACCAACAGTGGGCATTACCAGAAACAGTAGTGGAAAATTAACAGTAGGGGGGCTGAGATCATGACAAGAGGAAGAGATCACAACAAAGAAAAGCAAAACTATACGACGTAACAAACCTGAGCAAAACAGGGAAAACAAAAAGCTAAAACTGTGTTTATTATATAAGGAAGGCAAAAGAATTCATTCAAAGGAAGAAATCCTAGATCAAACTTCCAAAACTGCCCACTGATCTGGAGCGAGCTGTTCTTGGGTTCCTTGCCTGGAAACATCCATTAGGAGTCTGGTTTTCTAGGGTGTTGGGCACTTATCAAAGCATTGGAGTGCAGTAAGAGCCGCTCAGCACCTCTGAAAATGAAATCCTTTTAAGATACCTCCAGGGAGGCCCTTGAGGTTTCATAAGCAGCACAAATCAACAGCCAATTTTGAACACACTGACCTTCACCAGTGAAAAGGAGCCACTAAAAAGAGACACAGTGTCAAAGGGGGAAAGTACTAGTGGAATGGAAAAGAAAATGAAAAGAGGAGAAGAAAAGCAGGGGAGATAAAGCAGGCTGAATCTTCAGATGGCATAAAATCACCCTGTCTCCAAGTCAGTAGAACAGCACTTAGAGCTCTGCTCTCAGTGCTACTGCAAAGACCCAGGGCTCAAATGGGGTCATTTCCTTTAAAAAATATTTCTTCAGCTTCTAACCCAGACACGAGTAGTAAAGCTAAGTCTCCTGGCTTGCCGTGGCATCTCAGGTTCTTGCAAAGGCCCTGCCGCACTTTCTGCCATTGGCAAATGTGAACCTTATCTCCTTTGTCTTTCTCAAAATCTGACAGACACGGCCACAAAAGTAGCTAAATTCCAATGGTGATGCTGTTCCCAGTCACCTCCTTCCAACTTCCCAGCTAGCTTAATATAACAAACTGCTTAGTGCTTCTGCCTTCTTGGCTTCCAAGGCATTCTCAAAAGGAATCATTCCTCAGAAACAGTAGGATCGGCAGGAGCAACACAGCAGGGGGAGGATGAAAGCATTGGCTTTACTTCACTGACATCTACCCATGCCCTTGGTCCCTGCCCGTGACATGCAACCTGCTGGAAAAGAGAGGGCATGTTTGCGTGACACATCAAATTAATCTCCTGGTCTCCCATTTCTGTAACTACCCTGCTCCCATCCCTTCTCTCCTGGTTATTGATGGTGCTCATTATGTTGTTTCTAATTTAAACTTCTCAGGTGGCAAGTACCTCTCTGACTGGTCTGTCCATAAATTACTTGCATTGTCTTTTTACTGAAACAAGTGGTGGGATAACATTTGAGTTTATGTTCAAGTAGGTTCACACAAATACTCCAGCTCCTACATCTTGTCACTCTGCTTCCAGCTACAGTACAATAGCAATTTTTCTGATAAAATTTTGGTTTTGCATAAAACCACCGACTTATCAAATTTAAACTATCTGGTGAAAATATCTTGCATCTGACAAAGATTCTTCAGACTACAGGGCTTGCCCTGGGCTTGCTGGCAGGCTACTTGAGGGCCATACCTCCATACCCCACATCTCTGCAGCTCTGGAGTCACAGACATCCTCAGCTGCAGTGTGGAAATACACCAGGCTCTCAGCTGATTCAGCAACAGCTGGCATTCATTCTGAGGAATGCCTTGGTTTCAGAAGCGTTATATGCTGGCATTTCTTACGGAACTTCATCTCTACGGGAACTGCTGGAGGAAAAAGGCCTACTTCCAGATACAGGTAACAACATATGTTCAAATCATAAACTCATAGAATCTTTTAGGTTGGAAAAGACCCTTAAGATCATCAAGTTCCACCGCAAACCTAACACTGCCAAGTCCACCACTAAACCACACCTACATGTCTTTTAAATACCTTCAGGGATGGTGACTCCACCACTACCCTGGGCAGCCTGTTCCAGTGCTTGACAACCCTTTCAGTGAAGAAATTTTTCCTAATGTCCAATCTAAACCTCTCCTGGCGCAACTTGAGGTCATGTCCTCTCGTCCTATTACCTTGCTACAACCACATTTCAGGTAGTAGAGAGCAATCAAGTCTCCCCCTGAGACTCCTTTTCTTCAAATTAAATCACTCCAGTTCTCTCAGTCTCTTCTCAGAAGGAGGACCCTCCTCTGAGGTGCTCTAGATACTCCACCAGCTTCCAAACAGAATCTTCCAAAAAATAGACACCCCAAATTTTAGCCATTTCTAATTTCAACACTTTCCTAAACAAACCACACTGTTCTCTGCTTTTATTTGAACAGCAGATGCACCACTCCAATTCCACAGCAAAAAAAGCAAACAATAGGGAGGGAAAACAGAAGGAAAAGGAGGAAAGGATGAGGAGAGACAAAAAAAATGAGAAATAGAAGCCTGTATATAGATAAAATGCCTTCCTAGCTAATTGTCAGGACAGAAACACAGAAAAAAAGTAACGGAGGAACAGGGAAAGGAAAAGTGGTGTGAAGTTAAAGGATGTTCAGCTTAATGTCGTATGAGGTTGTAAGAAAAAAAACCATCTCACAGACACTCTTCAGAGAATCACTATGCTCTAAGCACTGCAGCTTCACAGGCAGCTGTTGACTCTGGTTCTCATGATTTCTCATGTGTATTTAACACTAACCTTGGGTATTTTCTGCCCAAGCCAGAGTCCTCTTGAACCTCTGAGATTCCAAGATCTCCAGAGTAGTTGTGCACTTTACATATCACTGCCAGATGTTGATCATGCCTATAGGCAGAAATCTTCCACCAGGTCATTTGGGATACTTGGGTCTCCCCTCCATGACTCCCATGGAGAAGCCACCAGGGAGGTGGTGAGGAGCAGACACAGCCTTATAGAGGTGAGTGACTAATGTGAGCGTAAATGGGTATTCCAAGACTATGCTGAAAGCTCTTCCCTTGACTAGGGGCAAGGAAGGATATCTTATTATTCTTATTAAATCTGAGTTTCCCAAATGCCCAAGAGCAAGCAGTTGGAGCTCTGTGTTTACTCACATTCTTCTTTTACAGCTTGCATTGCTTTCTCTGCTGTGCTACCCAGGTATACAGCATAGGGGCTGGGTTTCACTTTGGTCCTGTTTCCTCTTTCTTTTCACCTCCTGACCCTGCATATCTCTGATACTTTGCAAATTCATGTCCTCACCTTTGCAGTATAGCATGTAGAGCCCAGACAAGAGTTGGGAGAGGGTTAACTTGACGTGTTCCCACCCTGAAGAGGATGTATGAATTGCTATCTGGACAAAGCACCCTAAGAAAGTAGCTGTCTTCTTAACTGAAGTCTTCAGCTAAAATGTTATTTTTGTTGCTATGATTCAAGAGGGCCTGACAGGGTTGTAAAGTCTGGTGGCTACCTGAATTTTAATATTCTGTGGTGGTGTCAACTTTTGTAGCTTTGAGGCGAGTCTTGAGATACTTATCTGCCCAAAGCCAATGGTGGTTTTTTGACGGTAGTTTTGGTTTTCCCTTTCTGTGCTTTCTTTCAATTTTGTTTCTAAACAAATCTTACTTCATAAGTCTGAAAGGCCACATAAAACTTGAATGTGCAGCCTCTGAGGAGTTAAACACCAGAAAGCATAAGGCTTGTTTTGCTTTTGAAAAACATAGAGTAAGACAATGTGTCTTCAATTCAGCGACACTCGATTTAGACTCATTACTTTGTGGTATGGATCTGTAATTTTTTTATTATCTTTTTTTAAATATTTTACATGGGTGGCAGTGATCTACCAATCAATTAAAAGGGTATGTCCAGGTCTTGCCTTCTTGCCTTTTTGTCTTTTCCTCTACATCCTCTACCTTGTCTTCCTCAGACTTGCAAACCATTGCAGAGATTGCAGCTAAACAAACAGAGTTGTGGGCAGATCAGGCAAGTGACTGTGAAGAGAGATGGTTTTGCTCATCTGTCAGGATACTGTTGGACTGTTCTGTTTCTAATTTATTGCTTAAAAAAAAAAAAAAAAAAATCCCTTGGGTTGCACTGTTATGAAAGCTTGGAAGGGAAAATCCAGCAAGAAGAAAAGGTGTTCTGGGTGAGTGGAGATTTGTTGGGTGGTACAAAAGAGGAAGAGGCTAACAGGGAGGAGGAGGAGGCATGCTGAATGGCCTGTTGAGGTAAATGTTGCCAGCAGTATGTGAGTTGTGTGTGGAGGAGCAGCAGAGGACAGCGACAAGCATAGATGCAAAAGGAGAACTGGGAACAGCCTGAACCTGTCAGTGCCTTGCTCTGTCTAGCTGGGACACACGCTCTGGAGGCAAGGATTTGACAGTCCAGACCTATCTTTAATGCAGAGAAAGCTATGCTTGGCCCAGTAGTAACCCATGCTGTCAATTGAAACGTTACTCCTCTCTCCTCTGAGAGAAAACAACCAACTGAATTGTAACATTGCTCCTGACACGAGGTATCCTCCAGCCAGCTGCCTGCAGCCTCAGTGGAGATATCTGTGAATTAACTGTCCTGCCACAGCAATTCCTGCTCTGTGATGAACTTTAGAGAAGCCTGTGCCAAACCTCCTGGCTAGCACAAGCTGTCTAGTCAGCTCAGGAGTTAGCTCTACCTTTCTGGCTTCTTAGAAAGTTGGATTGTGTTGCAGAAGGGCCCCCTGAGTCATGCTGCCTTGGTCTTTATAGCTGTGGATCCCAAAGAGCCAAGCCTCTTCTCTCTTAAAAACTGGTGGTGTAGAGAGTACAACAGTTGAGCTCCAAAAATTGATAATCTCTGGTCTGTAGCTATTTAGATTGCCAAAGGAATACAGTGCCAACAGAGTGCAGGCTTTACTAGAACTGCCTAAATGCTGTATCTTCCCTTCAGACAAGTGCCTGGGGCTTCATGTTCATTCAGTGTTGTTGGCCATCCTAAGTACCAGTGCCCACTAGTTTAGCACTGATGATAGCTGTCCTAAAACTGAGATGTTTGTCTGCTGAGAGCTGTAGTAAGGTAAACAAGTCTAACTCCTTTTTCTTCTTCTCCTGTCCCCTGCAAAAGCAAACCCCCAACCCAGATAGCATATGGAAAACGGTGGTGCTGCCTGCTCTCTCCAGCAGTCAGCTTTAATTAAATAAATATCCAGTGTGGCCTGTTCCCATAGACAAAGAGCAGCTCTGTGTTTTTCTGCACGAATGATTTCAGACTAAGAGAAATGCCAAAACAAGACAGAATGAAAATTGCTCTCACTACGAGTACACAGAGCGTGCTTCTCTCTAACGTACTGCTTTACCTCTGCATCCCACCGTGACTGCTGCCCTGGTCAGTCATGGAGGACTGCTGGCATGGCCCCTACTGCAAGAGCAAGGAAGATCACTGGGTTCTCCAATTGCCAACATTTGCTTAACCTCTGTAGCCTGGTACTTGGGCCTTACTGGCTTGCTTGCCTATTGCCCTTGGACCAAACACACCTCAGTTCCTAGAAATCTGACAATGCTGAAAGGCAGACGGTGATCCCTTGAGCAATGTTCTGTCAGTAAATAACTAGTCCAACCTATGCAGCCTTTCTTGTTTCTCTTTAGAACTCTACCTTTTGAAGATATGCTAGAGACTTTGACCAAACCCCATTGTTTGTAGTGAGGGCTATCTCAGATTTCCTGCAGTCTTTTGCTGCTTGTCTCCATTTTAGGGTGTTTTTGGATAGCTGCCAAGAGAACAGATGGAGTCACAGAAAATTATGGCCTAGAAGGGAAAGATTAAAGGTAGAAAGCGTCAAAGGAGAACTGAATTAATCTCAGATGGAGTTTTACTGGCTGTTATCTTTCCTAAGATGAGGACTGGAGAACCATAAACAGGAACTATTTAGTAATGATAAGTTTACAAAAGGCCAGTAGCACAGTCTTCTGACTTCCCCCAAACGTATAGCTCAATGCTACCTCTACCTGCAGAGACTGTCCAGCTCTGCCTGTAATCCTTCACAGGCTTAGATATCTAATTAATTGTATGAAAAAAAATTGAAAGATGTGTCCAGATGATTTCTAGATGTCAGCATGTAACTCCTCCCCACAAAACCAAATTGCTAAAGAAGTCCCGTGGCAGTGTCAGCATGATGGATGAAGGTATAAAATACACACACATGCGCAAACATGCCAGGTAGCTCTTCTTTAGGTCCCCTTGAGTGCCTATCATTCCACAGCTCTTTCCTTAGCATTCTCAAAGCTGTTCTTCATTTTTCCTTCCTTCACCAACCAAAGTCATGCTGGGAGGGATGAAGACGGGAGAATTTACCAGGAGCATCTATTCTTTCTGCCTGCCTGCCAAAAACCAAATATGTTTCATAGTCTGGAACTTGGCATGCCTTGAACACCTCATGAGTGCTAGTAAGAATGTCTTCTTTCATGATGTTTCTCTAGAAATTTGATGATCAAAAGATCAGAGCTCATCTTCTAAAATCTACTTAGCACCTGCTTAATTATCACGTTGTTTCTTGGTACAAATTCATTTTAAGTCATACGCCCTTTGTACAGCATTAGTATAAATTTGTATTTCTCATGCTAGGCGATGGGATGAAGAGATTCCCATTGACAGACTATTTCCAGTTTCTTACCAGAATATAGTGATTTTGGAGATACTATAAAATATCTTAAAAGAAATTCACCTTGACAGTATATAATACCATAGGCGTACACTACTGTTTGGAAAGGGAAAATTCCACGTGACCCTCTGACGCAAACGAGGGTCTTTGTGGGTTCTTCAGAACAGCACAGCTTGGAAGGATGAGCACAAGGCACTGTGCTGAGGAAATGGAATTTCCTGTGTTGGAGGAAGAAGATCTGAGCCAATGCTGCTATGATCTGATCTTTTTTTGGTTAACTAGTTGAGTGACTATAACAGATATGTCAAATATGCCATTCATTTATCACCATCTGCTTCTAGGGATGAAAATATTAATGCCATATCTTTCTGAACAGTTGGGTTCTCAGCTTCCTTTAGTCCATACATGTGGCAGGCATTTCTCCTGTACATCCTCTTACCTTGAAGAAATTCTTGGGGGAAAGTGTGGGCATGACTGGCAGATGAGTGCATGGACTTCAGAAAGAATGTGGGGTGTTTTGCACCAGCCTCAGTGCAAAGAACACGATCAGTCGACCGATGCTTGTGGATATGTGCTGAAGAGGGTCTGAGCACAAAGGGACAGTGCGAAGCGGCATTCATGGGCTTAGGGTCAGAATCAGCAGTGTGTCTGGGAGATGGTGAAAATGAGCTGTGGCCTCTTGTGTTCTGGCTCAGTGGGGTCTGCTCCTCTGCCACAGACCTAGACAGTGTCTTCGGTTGGTGATAGGCTACTTGACAGAAATTTCCTTCCCTGAGGATCTAGGTTTCAGACTAGCAATAGTGAGGAAGATTGGAAAGATGTCACCCGTGGATTTACTGTGTTCAGTGAAAATTGCTGCTGAGAAGCCCATTTTGTTACCCAGAAACACTTGAAGTAAATCTAATTCATTTTCTAAGCCTATAAGGAGTGATCGGGTTAACCCCCATGTGCTAGAAATGGGCAAGAGCAGAAAAAGGAATGGAACACGCCCCAGGAATCAGTTGCAGGAGGAGAGTCCATATGGGTTTTTGGGTCCAGTCCAGCAGATGATCTTGTTGTGACAGTCAGAAGCAAAGTCTGAGGCCAGTTTCTGGACCCACTTCCAGCACTTCTTATGCTAGGCGGTGCATTACTCCTTGTGCAGTTTTGTGGGTCTTGCTGCGTCAGCAACAGTGGGATGAAGCAAGGTGAACTAAGGATGATACACTCACTCTGAATTATCTGTGGACTAACTTCATTATAACCAGTCAGTTTAGGTGACAGAAATCGTCCACAGGAGGAAACTTAAGATCAAATATGTACCGTACAAAGAAATTCAGATCCTTAAAGCCGTAAACGTGATGTATTGCATACACATCCAGTGCCTTAATAAAAGGCAGCAGCTTGGAGAGATTTGGAAATAGTACTCCACTTGGATGGAACAAAACATTCCGATTTGGGACATGGGGATGGCCTGGGAGATGCTAGCAATTCTGAAAGCTCTCTCTAGAGGGGTACTTGTATCTCTGATGTAGCTATGCTGGTGTCTCATAGAATTACTGGTTGAGGAAATACTTTTTGGGTTTATGGGGGATGCTTCTCATGCTCTCATACTTGCCCAGTGGAAGTGATACACTCAGAAGGTTCTCTTCTTGCTACTAATTTCTTTCCTAAGGCACAGTACGAACAGGGATGAGGGAAATGATTGTACTTGCTAAGTAATTTCCAGGAAGAAACTCCCTGGGTGGAAAAGTATGTCATCCACTGCTAGAGGGGTTGTGGGGCTGCCTCTCCTGAAATGTCTTTGAATCACATGTCAATGGGGCGTCCATTCACCCCACTTAAACTGTTTTTCTCTCTTCCTGAGGAACATCAGTCACATAGAGCATGGCTGGCTGCTAATTGGATTGGTGCTTTGTAAGCACCAAGAGGAAGAAGGCAAAGTGGCCACAATGAGAAGGAAATGCTGTACGTTGGACTATGCGAGAGCCCAATGTGCTCCACCGGTTTTGCTTAGATCCTCTGTTAATGTTGGAAGCAGTTGACGACGTACTGTGATAGACAAGGCACGACTTCATTGGCTCTGACTTGCTAGCAGGGTAAAGAGCGGTACTCAGGAAAACCAGCTACTGTAAAGAAGACCAATTTGATATTCTAAGTGTACGTGCACAGCTAAACTGTGGAGAGGATCCTCTAATGCCACACGGAACACTCACTGAGAGTGAATAGAGGTTTAATAAGTTGCAGCTGAAACCACACTTCAGATATCACAGCTAGGAAGTTGCTATGTAAATCTGAAGCATGCATGAGGGGGAGTTTGTGTAAGTTCTGAAACCATTTCAATTAAATAATTACTATAAACACAAGTTGTATTGATTAATTTCTTAATGGAAATATGGTATATTAATGCAAACCTACTTTTCCAAGCCAACATGTGAACTTTTCCAAGACAACATCCCTCACTTCCAAATATCTTCAATATCATCATTTATTTTAAAGGTTATATATGCAATGGAATAATTACACGTCTGCAAATGCATGCTGATAGCGACCTTCTGTATCTTTGAAACATCTTTTCATACCTCTTCTGTTTAGCACGGTACAAAGCCCTTTCTTCTTTGTTCAAATAATAGATTTATAGCTACATAAAATGGAAATAGCTGGCAAAAGCTCACTTTTAATTACACTGATGAGCATTCTCCAAATCCCCTTCAGTTCTTCATATAATAATTACAGTTTGTCAGCCTAATACCAATGAGTATGCAGCCCTCCTAAAGAGATCCAGGACTAGCTCTCTGCCTGAATGCTCTGCTAGCAGAGTAAACACCTTTTTTCGTCTCTCCTATTTTGGGATAATATGTATGAACACTATAAAAAAAAGCTAAGGCTTGTGCTAGTGGAATTGGCAACCCTTTTTGTAATTACTGTGACTGTGAGATATAAACGGAATTTAGGTCTCTTCCTCAGTAAGTATAAATTATTTTTACTTTTTGAATAAGTGTCAGAATTGGACTCAGCAAAAGGATTTTTATTATGACTGAGTATTAGATTTGTTTTTAATCAGGCTTAGACTTCTTACTGGCTTCTCACTCACGTAGCTCATGTTTAACCCCTCAGTACAAGAAGAAAGCCCTGGAATTTTCCAGAGGCTAAAACCAAGCTGTCCCTCAGCTCTGGAGAATGACACAAAGCTACATGAAGGAGCGCTGTTCAATAATTCAGAATCCTATAAACATGCAAATTAGCCACACACACAACCAGCTCACCACCGAGCTCCTCATGCACCTTAGCAATATTGCCTTCTGCAGACTTGCATCTGCATGGAAATGCACGGCCAGGTTTGCTGCTTGTGTCGCTGCAGCTCTGTGCCCTCGCAGGCAGCTCTGTTCAGTGCCGGATACTAGAGTAGCATGACAGTGAATTGCACCAGCTATTAAATACAAGCTTAAAAGCTTGCGCTGATGCACTAAATTTAAGTAGCGGGTTTATGCTGCATACTCACCAAAGGTTAGCAAGATTGTTCTGCGGGGCGGTACTGAGCGGCTCAGACTCTACTGTATGTCGAGGTTTGACACAAAAGAGTACAAGAGGAGTGCAGTTGAATGCAGGGAGAAAGATCATGGCTTGGCTCAGCTTCCAGAAGGCTGCTTCAGATCCTTGGTTTGGGGCCTTGGCTATGGAAACCCAGTTACTATCAATCAGAACTGCAATTGTCTGAGGCTGTTGCATTAATGACACCTACAGTTGAGAGAGGTTTCCTAACTGGGAAGGAAAAGAAGATTTAGGAATGCAGAACTGGACACAGGCTGCTTGGTGGCATACGCAAGACTAAATTTTGCTGTTTGCTGATGCTTCAGAGCTGAGCTGCTTCCACTGTGGGAATGGGAAGAGCAGAGCTGACTCTAATGCCTCAGGTGACAGATAGGAATAGTCACCGTTGTGTCAGGGGAAATATAATTTCCCCATTTCCCTTCAACATGCACTGTCGTGGTTTGTGCCAGAACAGAACTAATTTTGTTTAACGATTTTGCTTTTCATTTAAGTCTCTTCCAAGTAACTGCACTTTCTGAAGTTAACGGCATATTTTTGCAGACAGTGTCAACTTCTAGAATTGATGTTTAATTGTTACTACCAAGGACTGTTACGCAGAAAGACTCTTGCTTACACTTGCTCCTATGGAGACCAAGGTCACTACTAAATCTTGTGTGCCATAGTGAGGGTGCAGAAAGTAAGTGGTCACATGTGCAGGGAGGAGTAGACAGGACAGGTGACCCCAGATGGGCCAACAAGGCATTCCATCCCATATATGTCATATTCAGTACAAAACTGGGGGATCACAAGGGTCAGTCTTTCTTCTTCAGTGGCCAGTGTCAGAGGAGGAGACTGTCTGGTCTGCCTTCAATCCCAACCTGTGTGTTCCTCCTGGATCCAGTTTCAGAATCCAGCTCCTGAATCCGGTTCCCATCTGCTGCTGACTCCAGAGGAATGGGTTTCATACTGGTATACATATATTTGTATGTATTTCATTATCTTCATTATTTATATTTCATCTTCTTTTCCAATCCGTAAGTCTCTCTCCTTTATTCCCTTTTTCTTCCTTCTTGGGCAAGGGAAAGGGGTTAAAGAGAACATCTGCCATTTGTCTAGCGATCGGCCCAGCCCTAACCCTTGACACCCATCCATGTGTTTCTACTAGGAGTCTGGAAATTAGGCAGTTTTCCAAGGCTGCTTGTGGACAGGGCAGCTGGTTGACACCAAGAGCAGCTGAATTTGCATCTGTAGTTGCCCTGGAAGGAAAATATCATTTGGCACTAGTGCAAGTGGGTAGAGGATGCAGCTTGTACACTCAGCACTTGACCATCATGGTTATTGTTTCTGGGTTTCTGGCAGTTTCTTGAGGCTTCATAAACTCCTGACCTTGCTAATGTAGCAGAAGAGCAGATGGAATTAATGAGGTATCCTAAGATTTGGAAAAGCCATGAAAGTTGTTCCCTTTCTCCATCTTAACTGCTCAATAATTCCTGCGATTTAAAACCAGCAGGACATACAATGTACTGTCAAGTCAATGTATCTACACAAAGACAGTTTAGTTAAGTCTTAGTACCTATACTCCTTGTCTGGTGCAACAGCACTGGGAAAAAATCACCACAAAAATGGAAAAAGCATCACTTCTTAACCCGATGCCTTACATAGGCTAATTGTTCATCCATGCCCCACCTTAGAACTGAGATACAAATATCAGCTTACACTCATTTACCTGGCTAAAAGAGCAGGGCTTCAGCCAGTGATGACTACAGGAACCTGTACAGCTTGCGTCTGCAACCGAATGTACAGCTCATCCTGAATTAAATGAGCTGCTTATGTGTGTCTGTACTTCTGGATCTCTCTATCGTGCCTTATTGCAGCTGGCTTGTGCCTTGTGGGGAGTCTTAACCTGCTAAAGCAGCTGACTTACAAGCCCATTACTGTTCTCTACGCAATAAATCATGTGCTGGAGTCTTGTGTTTCTTTTCCTTTATTTGGGGAAAATATATATATATGTAAAGTGTGGTTCTGGAAACACAAACATAAGAGATTTTCCTGCACTACAGTAGCCTGATTTCTGCAGAGATGTTTCAGTAAAGTTGCAAGAACAATTACTAGGAATCAGAGTGAGGAGCTGTGGGACCGATTATGTTTCTGCTCCTGAAACAAGATGGCTGCTGCAGACCTTCTGAACCCTGTGGTACTTACAGCTGGGCAATCTCCTTTAACAACTGAGATTTAACAAGTTTGCTTCAGTACTCTGGTGCCAACAGGGCTGTAGCATCAACGCGCACCATGTGGCTCTGTATAAGCTGGCAGTGCTATTTGTGCTTTCACACTTCAGCTGTGAAGCTACATCAGTGATGGTTCCAGACCCTAGATGCTGGGATGTGACAATATTTCCCATCTTGGGAAGAGGCGACAGCAGTGGCAGCATCTGCATCTGTGGTTACTTTAGCACTAGGAGCTGTTGGAATCTTGATTCTTTTGATGAACGGATTCTGCCTATACACTAGCTTAGCCTTGGAAGCTGTGCGGTGGGGAAAATTCCACTTCTGACAGCTGTTGTTCTGTATAAAAAGTGTGACTGCATGAAGAGATCCCAGAGCTAGAGAAAAGGTGCTGGGAAGAGACAATGAAGCCTCTCACAAGAAAAACAATCTAGTAAAAAGGAGATTTTAATCACACAAGTGTCAAACAGCAAGAAACACAGAGGCAGAACTCTGGATTAGAATGAACAGCCATCTTCTTTCCTGTTCTCTACGCACAAGTACGAATAGGCAAGAGCAAGTACCACACCCCTAGGCTAGGAGGGTCAGCCTTGCTTGTAGCTGAAACACATCCCCCTGCATCCAAGGAGTATCTGCGCTTAGGAGTTGCTCTCAGGGTCACTCTAAAGCAAATCAATTGTGACAGAGATTCATTAGTCACTGGATTTCTTTCATGACGATGAAGTAGAGCTCACTCAATGTACCATGGAGACTAAATACCCTCCCTGCTGTTTTAGGAGGGGGTACTCTGTCTCCAGGGTCGTCTAGTTCTATGCCATTTATGTGTGGCTCTGCTGCTCCACCCCAGTCCTACCCTACAGGGAGATAAGATTCTTTACACCTTGTGTCTTGATTCTGGATTGCCAGAATTCCTGTCTTTCCACAGCTGCTGCTTCCTTTTCTAACAGTTTAGTACCTAGCTCTCCACACAATTAGCAGAGACCAGAATGCTCATGCAGTAGAAATACTCTGGAAATACATGAAGAGGCAGGAATGTTTTCCCGGGCTCCTGCCTGTGTGCCCTTGAGAAAGGCAGAATTTGAGTTTCAGCTGCAGACCACTATTTAGTCTCTACAGGCTGAGGCCTCCAAGGCCGTTTTGCACAGCAATCTGGGGACCATCTGTAAAGTGAAATTCTTGCTAGACGGTCAGCAGTCACCTGATTAAAAAGAAATCAGAAGTGATTCATAGCGGAGGGCAAGTAATACTGAATAACATCCATTCTTGCAGCAAACTGATAAAAATACCTAAATGGGGTGAGAAAGGGGCATCTTCTTTATTTTTGAGATAAAAGTTGTCCTGTCTTGCTTGCAAAATAACAAGTGTATAACACTGAGAGGCAAATCTACCTTTTAGAGATTTGCCTTCTATCTTAACTAGAAAGGCAGCTTCTCAGGACTTCCCTTATCACAGCCCTCCTCCCTGGTCATGATTATTTCAATACAATGGCCAACATCATATCCAGATTAGATGAGACTAGCTGTATTGATAGCTCCATGTTTCTCAGCTGATCTCTCCATCAAAGAGATCTCCCAGCTCAGTCTAAACTTAACTCTCATTGCATTTTACTCCCCTTCTCACTGTGCCTCTTCCAACAGTTGTTTCTCAGCTGAACGTTGATTGCTTTCACCACCACTGTTCAGTGCTTACTCAAGCCGTATAAACTCACGTTTCATTGATGTGTTTGTTTCTCCTCCTACCCACCATATTTCCAAATTAAGCCTGATGCTAACAGATTAATCCCTCTGCTCTGCGTGGCAGCAGTTAATGCCCACAATACAAATGGGATGGGGCTCAGCACGGTGGTCCCCGCTGGGATCTGAATCATCAGAAGCAAGAGATACTTTGGCAAGAGGACAATAACAGTGGTCACTACAGATTACGTGGTGAGGTACACGGAGAGGCGGTGTCTATCAGGAGGAACTTTGCTTTTGCATGAAAGGATGCATTATGTGACATTTACAAAATGACCAAAGAGATGTCATTAGAAGCACCGCTGTGTGGATGTACGTGACAGAAAGCAGCAGAACCTCTGTGTCTGTACGTGACAGAAAGCAGCAGTATATCACAGTCCTGAGATACAGGCCTTTTGTATAAAGCTCAATACTGGAAGAAAAAAAAAAAAAAAGTTAAGTTGATTCTTGCAAGTCAGAAGTTTCTCTCATTGGTAGCATTTTTCAATTGTGCTGCTGTGGAATTCCCTCTGCTGGCACCAGCCTCCGTCCTTTAAGGAAGCACAATGGAGTATGAGGCCGGGAGCAGCAAGTACCTAAAGAGATTTACATTTGTCTCTTTAAGTAAGGAACAGATTCTAAAGCTTTGTCTCTTCCCCTTGCAAAATTATTCTCTCATTAACTGTGGAATCGACTGCTTTGCTATTTCACTCCATGACTCTCTGTCTGTAAAGGGCAATGTCATACTTGGCTGTGTTTTATTTATTCTGTTTCTGCTTTACTGCATAATTTGAAGCACATCTTCCAAATTCTAAAGCTCAGGGTAACTGATGTCACTGTGAATATGAGGGCATTTGCTCGGGTTTTGTACCTCTGTGTAGAATAAGTGAATTCTTCCACATTTTCAAGCATGTTGAGACCACCAACTCTTTTTTTTCCAAAGTCAATTAACAGAACAACTGGAATAGAACAGACATTTCAGACTCTGTTTCTATGTCCTCGGTTACCAGATATTTTAATTCCCGTATCTCTAGGAACAACCAGCGCCTTAAAATTCTTCTTCTTGTGTACCACTTGTCTCTGCACTATACAGTACAAAGGCAGTGAAGATCGTGATGCCAGAGCTTTGACCCAGCACAACAAGGCTCACTGGAAGAGTACGTTGAGATGTTATTTTGGAATCTGCAAGGTCTTAGAATAGCAATATTTTTTTCTTTTCTTGCCAAAGTAATGTTCTTCAATAACTTAAATGGAAGAGATTATCTCTCTCTTCAAGTCTTACGATAGCAGGACTTGGATTCTATTCCCACATTCACATCCAAACAATGACCCATTCTTAGTTGGACATGATTTCCTATCTTGAAAAACAGGTTGCACTACAGATTGGAGTCTTGTGGTTAGGCTGCGGTTGGAATGGACCGCGTTGTTCTAGCATTTATCAAGATTTCATAGTGATTGCTGTCATAGGACAGCCTCTTTGCAAAAGAGTGCTGAATTGTATAAAAGGCATCAATAAAGAAAAAAAAAATAAGGTGTTTTTTTGCCGTTTCAGCCATAGGGTCTAACTGTACACCATGATTCAATGCATGTTTCGGGTATCATTTTTAAGATGGTGTCTAGAGAAGTCACCTTTTACTGCTTACGTAGCTGAAAATGCCTAGCTGTGTTATGCATTTTCAAGACACACGGCTATTTAAAAAAAAAAAAATCAATAGTCAAACCCAGGGTGAATTTGTGTTACAGTGAAATTAAAGTACCAACGAGATGCTGAATTTTGCGAAGAATCATCTAAAAGGATACATAAGGCAAAATACATCCCTACTGCAAATTTCTTGGCGTCACTGGCATTTATATAGCCTATGCACGGATAGATCCAGTTTGAAGACGTGTAGCTTCTATCTAATCAACAAGTTTAATGGGAATGTCAGCCCTTGATATCAGGAGAAGCAATATTCTGTTCTTACACAGTACCTAGAAAATGACATTAATTGATTCCTTTTATAATTTATTTTTATTCACTCTGTAGCTGCATGAATAAAGTGAAAAACAATGAATAATATATTCAGTCAGCTTTGTGATATTTCTTACTCTAAAATCAGTTTGTCCAGCTCTATTGGAGAACTTCACAGATGCCATGGTAATGTTTCCATGCAATTCACTTATCAACAGTTCTGAGACAGGATCAGAGATTCTAGCAAAGGTTAACCATATCAGAAGATACCTCATAAATAAAATATAAGCAAAACACAAATGTACTAGGAGATTCCCCAACAGCAAAAAGACTGGAAGGATTCCAGAAGACCGAAAGATTTCGAATTACGCACCGAGAGACCTCTGTATAGAGTCTGAGGTAAAGAGTATAAGGAAGGAGTTTTGAGGCCTCTATTCAGTTCTTACTCTTTTCAGAGGAAATATATAATAACTGCTATCAATATGCTAACCAAAACAGGGTAAATAAAGCTTGTAATGCCTTTGACCACCTACTTGCTTGTGTAAGCATCGATTCTACATCTAATCATCCTTTGTCCTTGAAGTTTTCTCAAGGCAGAACGGGCTTGATTGAAAAAGAATGTACCCTGGCTGGCTATACGCAATCCTTTAATATGACACTCTTAAACCCCAAACCCTGGTCTTATTAAACTCTTAGCACTTCTGGTACAGTGAGAGAGACAGAGAATGCCCCAGAACTGCAAGAAGGCACCATATAAATACTGTTTCCAAACTTTTTAATCTTTCCCAGCACATACAAAAGGAGCAGCTGGCCAAGAGTAAGGGTTGAAATGGAATCTGATTGCTATTCATCTGGGATCTCCTCCAACTCCTACTAAAACAGTATTTCCACTGAGTTTGTATCTAATCTGATTTCAAGTCCCATGCAGCGAATCCCAGCCAATTCAGCTCTTAAGGCATGTCCTGACTCAAATGCTATCAGCATTCAAATGAAGGCTCTTTCTACTTATGAACAGATCTTATTCTTGTGTCTGTTGCATGCAAAATGTCATTTATTGCTATTTCAAGTGGGAGAACCAGTAAACAATATGGCTTCCCACACAGCAGCCTCCCCCAGCAATGCCTGTGCTGTCCTCTGTGTCTTCAATCTTTTTGCATTTGTAACTAAACGCTTTCAAACGGGAATGTTTCTCCACGGGTGGCAGAATCAACAGCCTGATCTTAAAAGCCCCTAATGATTCCACGCTGAATACTTCTTGAACACGGGTTTAAAGAAAGATTACGTGTGCAGGCACGCAGTTCTGAAAAATCCACGGCTCACATATAATTCGCAACATATGATCCAGCACGAGGCACAAAAAGACTGAAGGAACAGCAAGGGAGGTGTGAACTGTCCCGCTTAGCTGCACAGAGCCTGCGTGCCAGTATTATGAAGTCTTCCATGACTTACTGTGTCCCACTAAGTAGATGCCGAGAGCAGACACAGCTTGAGGTAGAAGGTGGTGCGTGCTTCACTTTTAGGGGAAAAAAAAGCAGTAGTTCTTAGCTGCCGCATCTCCTCGCTAAGATCAGGGAACCTCTTGTGGGTACTAAGCACATCATTTAGGGATGTCTGGAAAGACCTTTGATTCTTGGGCTGAAGACATTTTGAAAGAGCAACCTGGTGGTGGCCGCAAGGATACAACTCCCGCGCTTCTGCAACGCATCCCTTTGGGTGAGGGGTGATGATGATTTGTTGAGGCAGTCTGTGGAAGCCTGAGCTACCACAGCCCGTGCTGTGCTTGTTTTCTGAGATAAACAGGAAATCTCAGACCTTAGTACGTCAATTCTGAACTTCTCACCGGGGCTAAATTCTGTTTGAAGGGAAAAGAACAGCAGGAATGATCTCTATGTTTAGTTATCTCATATCTTGTCTTACATCATCCTCTCACGAGTGTGCCAGAAGGCCAAAAGGAGAACTCTGATTGTCATGTAACACCTGCATAATGGGCTTTTCCAGTTGTTGATATAGCATGTGGAAGACTGCGCAAGCTGTGTTCCTCTTTTACCTAATTCAGAATGACTGGAGATGAAAACTTCTGCTCTGTATCTGCAGGGACTTGAACCTATGCCTCTCTCCCTTCCCAAATGAGCTCTGAAGCCAAAAAACTCACCTGTCAAAATGCTAAGCTGGATCTGAATTTCAGCCTCCATATTTTTTCTTAGTATTCTGACTTGCAAGTTTTAACATTGCATTTGGAATGCCATACCCATCTACAGATCTAATAATCAAAACATATTTAAATACCAATGATTTTATTAATTTCTGTTAGTCAGAGACTAGCAGGGCACTTTCACTGGTTTTGTTTTCCTTGAGCTTTCCCACACAATTCTTTTCTTTTTTCAGGGTCCATCTTCCACCTGTTGGGATAGGAAGTTGTGTTGTGACCCATATGTCTTAATCACTATGCTTGCTTGGAGGTGCTGCAAAAATAAGAATGTGGGTAAGCAATTGAAAACTGCTATCCTGAGACATGTGTCACCAAAGAGTGTTTGTACCTCAAACTGTTCCACCCTACCTGATTCAAAGAGAAAATGGAGTTGTTAAACGCTGTATGTGACTCTCTCCATCAGAGGCTCTCAAGATCCAAAGCTCAGCACTGGCTCCGGGGCAGCACTAGGAATATATTCCGGTATGGGTGCCTGATTCAGCCTCTACTCTAATTTTTAAAGTTGCGGTACCTTGTGTTGTGTCTAAATTAAAATATAGCCTTGCATTAAAATGGTATCTAGAATGCAACTTCAAAAGCTGTCTCTGAAACTGTCTCCCCTTTGTGACAAGAATGCACAGTCCCACTCATTTCTTTGCTCCACAAAGTGCTGTCAAACACGTCCAGTCATCCAGCACTCACTGCAGCAAAACTGTTCGTCTTTCAAAGGCAGCATTCTCAAAGCTCCTTACAAACCCCACCGGCAGAGACTTCATGCTAACCCCTGCAAGGGAAATGAGTAACACTCATCTAGTCGTCCAAGGGGATGCTAAAGTGAAAGGAGGCACTACAATTTTCCCACTGTCATAGAGCAAGCTTGTCTGTAGCATGAAGCTCCTACTTTTCTAACACCTCAGTCCTGGTTTCTAAGCAATAGCCCAGGCATCCTCTCTGTTCACCAGCTCAAACCGCTGCAAAGGATTAAGTAGGTACTCAACACCATATTGAACAGGAGACAAAAGAATTAATTCCACATGAAAGGAAGAAAATAGCACAAAAAAAATCAACAAACTGGGAGGTGAAGAACCTGTGTACCGATTAAGACACAGAAACAACCTACACTTTACTGCTAAAGATTGTAGTTGTCAAATCTAACCCTCCAGTACCGCTTCCCCCTGCCCTGATTTGTAATAATTTGCAGACCAAAAGGCCTCTTTAATTGAGGGAGAAACTTTCTGGAGAGTAGAGTGCAAGTCCCTTCTGCCTGCCCAGTCAGGTGGTGGTCTCCTAAAGGTCCTTTACCGAATAGCAGCCCCAGGGAAGAGAACTGGGCACTTCTGGGAAAGAATGGCATCTGAATCCTGATGCTCTTCTACATAGCCTAAATTGTAGTTCCAGGAGAGTATGTCTGTCTCAGAAGCACTACGCTGTGCCTACCTGGATTAAGTATTATACTTGCTCTAACAGGGCTGCAGATACTTAACTTAACCTGTTATGGAATAGCAAATGAGCTCACATAACCAGAAAAGGGCCTTGAACCTGAGCAGTGCAAACCTGGTCCTTCCAGGCTGAGCAAACCAATCTGTTCATTACAAGTAGCAAAGGCAACACAAAATGAACTGGAATGAAATGGTTCACGTCACTAACGAACCACAGGAAGAGGAATGAAGCTGACCTGTACTCCTCCGTCCTTACTGACAGACCAGCTTTACCGGTGTTTTAACCAGTCTCCTCCTCTCCAGAAGAGAAGATATAGTCTGAAGAACACAGTGAGAACCTCCAGTTCTTTGTCAGCACAACAAATAAGCAACACCTTTCTGTTGAAATCACCACCAAAGCACATAAAAACCTTGTAGCAGCATACAAATGGGCACAGCAGCACCTGGCTGAACATCTGCTTGTGTCTGGAGAGTTGAGAAACGGAGCCCCTGATGTCTTCTTATGGAGAAAGAACCCTCTCCTGCTTGAGCTAAAAGGGGATCTCTGTGAGAACATGTAGGTGTCATTAGGATTATTTCCTCCAGTCTCCAGCCTTACTTGGACCAAAGATTCTCCATCTCTCCTACTACACGGCGAAAAGTAGATGGCACATATGCACAAAGAAAACTAGAGATAAAGCATACGTCTAGAACTTGAGTCTATTTCACGGGACCATTAAAAACGTTGACTTTCCCCAAGGCACACATTAACAACCTACTGGAGTCCTCATGCCTTGCCTACCTCCATTCAGGCACAAGGCTTATCAGGAGGTAGGAAGTGCAGCATAAGCAAGATACTTCATTTGAGTCCATATAATAAAATAATCAGACTGAAAAGTTGCGACATGCCCTAACAGGCAACAAGAAATACTTTTTATTAACTGATTGTCATTAATAGCTACTGCGAGCAAAGGAAAAAAATAGAACAGAGAGCCAGCAAAATGGAAGCCTCAGCCGGCCAAAAGAAACAAACACCAACAAACTTTCATATAAGCCTTTGAGACATTCTGTCCTTATCAAACAACACAGACAAACAAAATGCAGCCCCCACAGAATAAGGTTCATCCCCTTCTGTGCCTGGCCCAAACACATATTCCTTTATGTAGAATTTCCGGTACAAGGAAAGAAGGTGAAAGCACCGGGCCATACGATGCACATAGAATGGAAAGCAGCCTTCTCCCCCCTCATCCACGTTGTTCTAGCATTGTCTTTGCTTTTAGGTTCGAGAAGGTTGTTAGCCTTTGCAGATTCCCACAGGCAGGAGTTCTTCTGCTGAGCCTGCCAGCAGGAAGGCCATCTTGCTATAGCTGCGCTCACCCATAGGGAACAGCTCAGGGTTTTCACCGCATCGCAACTTATGTCATCGATCCCCACATCACTGCTGTGCAGGCGCCCTCCTCCTGCAGACTAATCTTCCCGCCTGGCGTCAATGGAAGAGCTTTCAAGAGTTGAGGAGTACTGGCACACTTTACATTTTAGCTAATCCTCTTTCAAAAGGCATTGTTGCTATTCTTGGAATAATGAGTAGGAAGTTGCCTTGCTCTGTTAAGGGCTACAATTAGAGGCAAAATTGTTGAGTCCTTTTCTGACAGCTTGCTTCAAAGATGCCATGACCCATATCGCTTCAGGTTGAAGCAAAAGTCATCAAGGCATTCAAGGTTTTTTTCCGAATTACAATTCATTAAATAACAACCGGTCAAAAACTGCTGGAGTTTGAATATTCTTCTGACAAGAAGTGCTTTTTTGGCCCAGAAGGAACACTTAAAGACTTTTAAATGTTGGTTAACTTTTTTTTAATGACCTTCCAATGGAAAATCTAGGAACAAAAACCAGTTTGCTGATCTTTGTGTCACATTTTATTGAAAGATATAGGTTCTCATGAGACCTTATCATCCATTGAAAACGTGTGGGTGGTTTCTTAACCAGTTTTAGTGTTCATAAATATTCTCAAATGGTGCCAGAGATTACAAGAACTCCTTATCGTTGTGCTGAGTGGAAAGGGCTTCTGAATTCTAACTAATCTGTGCTACTTCTTAGCATGGAAAACATACCCTCTTAGAGACTAACCACTAGATGCTGTTATTCTGGTAGTACAGTTCCACCATCATGCACCAAGTGCAGTGTTTTCTCCTTCATTGGGTAGCACGATCCATCTCAGTTTAGGGTGGCTGAACTTCACGGGAGAAGTGAAGTTTACCTCCCTATAAAACGGTATTAGTACAGTTCAAAACTCCCCGTGAAGATACACTCACCTTCTCTCCCCCACCCACCCCATCTACTGACCCGATGTCTGCTTTCACGCTGTAGCTGTGAGAAAGATATCGCAATGCTCTTCACTGATCTGGGACACATCACGTGCTCTTTCTCATGCAGTAGTGGTGACCATGGATACATATGTGATTGCAGTTGTATCGAGGAGGGGAAAATGTTAGGAACCTGATTGCTGGAGAAAATGTGAACGACATAAAAGTTAATGTCTTGACAATAAACTTCAGTGTTTTGAATCTCCAGCCCGTGTGAGAGGCAAGAGCTGGGCAGAGAAGACAGTGAAGATACCTTGCCCTCTGTGATGCTACTAATAGCTTTTGTAAAATTAAGGTAGAGCAGCTGTTTGGAGTAAGAATAAGCAACTTTTAAAAATACTTCTATCAATCCCCTTAGTGCTTTATAAGGGGAGTAGGGAGGAGAGAGAAACAGAGAGAGTGCTACTGACGTCTAGCCGTCTGTTAGGTGGGTTTTGGCAATCAGTGTGCTGCAGAGCTGCGTGAGGAGAAGCTTTGAGACGGGGATATCTAAACAAACCCTTTCCCTTGCAAAATAACTGAAAGATCATTTAGGGATTCAAGTCTGGCTAGGAGGATCTAACTGCTCCTTTTCCATGAGTGTTAATGGAGACAAAGCACTTGAAATCTTTTGGTGACTGTGGAAGACTCAGCCTTTTGAAGTCATTCAGAGCAGGTGGGAACGCTGCTGTTCGGATTTCATAGCTGAGATTTGCTGCTGCGTGGTGAGCTCCTGAGCAGCCAGTTTCTTTGTCTTTGAACTGAAGCTCTTTTGAAACTAAATGCTCAGATCACTAAGCCATTTTGAATAGCAACTAAGAGTTGTTCTGCTTGACTATAGATGGCAGGTAAGCTGAAGATCCCACATATGACTGCAGCATGTCCTCCGAAACCAAGGTTCCTTGAAAAATGCCTGGCTTCCTTAAGCTTATTCTGCTGTCCTAGAGCAAGCGTACAGGCTGGATTATGTGAATTCCCACAAGAGTCTGTCATTCCGTGCCTTTCAAACTGTCGGTAAGCTTCCATGTGATTCTTTATCACTTTGCGCTAGTCTTTCTGCATTTCTGACTAAATTGTTGCAGTTGATTGGATTACTAACACGGAAATCACCCTTTTGCTTGTGTTTGATAGCTTAGTTTCCCCTCACTAGTAGAAACTGCAGCAGGAGGAGCCTTTATACAAGAAAAAAATGTGAAAATACCGAGAAGACTCACAAATTGAGGCTCATCTGGTTCTAGATTGGCAGCTAGAAATGTTTTAAGAGTAAGACTGGGCATTGCTTGTGTCGTATTCTTGATACCTGCAAGGGTATGTTTCTCTCCTTTAGAAAGAATTGGAGTAAGATCGTTGCATGTAGGATGACGAAATTCATAGCAAAGTCAGATTTAGGGTGACTCCAAAGCAGACACTGAGACACGTTTCTACTGCAGTTGTTAGACCTCCCTCACCGAGTTGTAAAAGCCTGTTCAGCAACATTCAGCGGCCTACAACTCTGCTTCCTCAGGCCACATTCACGTCAGCTATTAGAAGCTAAGTGAGTCAGTCTAGGCGTGCCGTTGGATTGGAGACTTCCAATAAAAACTGAAGGAGAGGGCTGCAGTAAGTGGTGGTCTTCCTTCTGAGTCACCGTTGCACTGATGCCACAGCACGGTGCTCTAAGGTTCAGTGTCCCTAAGAAGATGTAATGCTGAAGTCACTTAACTCCTAGGATGACTAAATGGATTTTGAGGTTTGTTGCCATTTCATGCTTGAGCATCTAAACTTGGAGTCTCCTGTCAAGCTCCATTTGGTTAACAGAAATCACATGGCCATATGCAACAGCTAAGGGCCTGCTTTCAGTTGTTCAGCCTCACACCCGCACAACACGCCTTTTGTGGAAAAAATGGCAATTCTGATCACAAGGGCCTGCTGCCTTCTGTCGCAGAGGCAGCTGTGTCTCAGGGGCAGGTAATGGTCAGTTTGAGCGCTCAGCAAGAAGACGGGTTCTGTAAATGGAAATTAATATTCTTCTGTCTCGGAAACAAAGCAGAATGTCCCTCAGGGCAAGAAGGGAATTCCAGTCTACAGCCATTTGATAGAACTGTTTCCACTTGCATATCCTCTGAACTCCTCTTTTATTCTGAGGGGAGTAACGTCTCCAAAAAACCTCACTAAGGCTGTGTATGGAGGAAATTTCTCAACTGCTTCTGCTAGTGCTTCAGTGCAGAGTATGAATGCCAAGAACTCCTCGAATAAAGTTCACACAACTATTGCAAACTAGTGGAAATTTAATTGTGCTGCTGTAAAAGAGCCCCTGTGAAGTGCACCCCAAAGCCTCTAGCAGCCAGAGAATTGCCATCATAAAGCAGAAGTGGAACCCATTGGAATGGTCATGAGCACCTTGAGTACATGCTTGGAATAGAAGGTACAGCGTGGTTGTGTTAAAGGGATGCTCAGTGGATGACCTGTGGAGCTGGGCACTTCTGAGGGCCATGTAGAGAAGGAAAGTGCATCACGGACTTTCCTTTGGAAAATTAAATAGAAAAGAGACTAAGGGGTGAGCTGAACTTTTGCACACGTGCAGAGTTCCACAGTGCACTGATCCTGGAAATCCAACTGGAAATCTAACAGTGGCTAGCTGGAATGAGTAAGATATTAGAGGTGGGCAGAATATTTCTCAATGATCTTTACTCAACAATTCAATGTCACAGCCTTACATTTTCCTTCGTGACCCTTAAAATGGTAAAGACTGGTATTTGGATCCTTCCCTATCACCTTCTCCTCCGTAACTCAGAGCTGACCTCTTAAAGCCCTGAAAATATGTCTGTAAATACACTGACTAGTCAACTTTTAGAAGCTAAAACACAGCTGAGGCCAGGAGGTGCTAATAAGATGCTAGCAACCAGAGAAGCAGTGACGGTGTTTTGAATCTCTGTAGGGTTGGAGTTTTTTCTCCTTTACATAGTACCTAAATATCTCTGTGAAGACACAAAAGGCGCAGACTATCTTAGTGCAACTCAACAGGCTTGTTTTTTCATGTGCTAAGTGCTCTGCGCAAAATTCTGTGAGCGCCCAGAAACAGACTTAGTTCCCTTACTCATGGGCTGCTGAGGTGGTGTGGTTGGAGCGGGAGGAGTTTGATTATGCGTCTGCAAGTCTGCGCCACTCCTTCATTTCTTCGGGGTGATTCTAATCCCAAAGCATTTGTCATACTCTTACATGCCATTCCTCAGCTTATCATTATTTTCTGATCACCCCTCTCTCCAGCGGACAAGCATGGCTTGCTTTCTAGGGTCACTGACTTACCACACCATACTTCTACAGTAATTAAGACTTGTGTAATATTATTGATTTCCTTTGCTCTCTTTCTGTGACAGTTTCTAGTTCTGGCTTTCATTCTTTTGCTAGAGGTTTCAAGTCTGTTGGAAAGTGTTCTGCTGCCCACAGCGCACACAGAATAAAAGTGCTGTGGAGTTTTGTTACTAAGCATCTATTGCATGGCTGCTTTTGTCTCCAAGGAACTAGACCCAGCGACTTTGTAATAGCTGGTACCGAGACCTCCAAGTGTCAGGATGAAATTAGGATGTGCCACTTCATTCCCCTTCCTCAGCCGTTGTCTTGCTTGTAACAGCTCAGAAAGACTGTGGCTGCCTCAGCTTCAAAAAAAGACCAAGGATTTGGCACTTACATTTATTGTTTGACCTCAGACCAGATAAAAATCCTCTGTGTTTCTGGTTATGTGATATTTTTGACCAATGGGATATTCATAGGAAGAAAAACCTACAAGGAGTAAAAAGAAGGAAAGGACCAGAACATGATAGAAGCAAAAGAGGGGGATTTGGAGTGTTATCATGGGGTTTGGGCATCCTAATTCTGCCTTGGTGACTAATTAAGTCAGGGCTTTTACATCAACCCAAAGAGTGTTCCAATGAAAGGTAAGATGAGGAATTTATAATGGAATGAGATGGACATTACAGTCAGGAAGAAAGAAAAAAAGGGATTTGTATAACCTTATAAAATTGAAATTCAAATGCATCCAAGGGTTGGCTCTCAAAGATGAATCTGCAGGCTCCTTCACTGATGGGCTCCATATGAAATACAATAAGCTGTGAGGTAATTGTGAATCTCTGGGATCAAGTAGCACTAGCACATTTGAGAATGGGAACGTTGCCACAGCAGTGGCTCTCCACTAAACAACAATGCTGGCATCTGAGAATAGACTGCTCAACATGCAACAGCAATAAGGCCATCTGGTCCAGGAGCAGAAACTTCTGATAAGCAAATGCCATCCCGCAGAATGTGCTGAGGTTTTGTGACTCCTGGCTGGCGTGTGCCCCTGAAATATAGCAGGTTTTATCAGTTGATACCATTAGCTCTACCTCACCGTCTCCTTCCAGCTGTTTGTTGTTTTGCTTTGTTTTGTTTAATTAACCCAGTCTTCTAAAGGAGACAGCTACACAGCAGTCACCCTTGGGTTTAACTCCCTTCATAAAAAAACGCCTGCTGCCAGGCAGTGTTGGTGTTGGAGCGGTTACAAGATCCTTTACATAAATCGCTCTCCTGAAACTCATTTATCTTAACAAGTTCTTGTATCAATGTTCTCTTTTTTATCTCTCCTTGGGAAGGCTTGCAGCCCGTTTCCAGACCTTCAGTCTCTTAAAGGAGGAGGCAAAATAGCGGCAACCAAGTAAGTAAACTAAAAACTGCATGTATTACAACAGACTGCCTGTTGCACTCATACGTTCCTGTGAGTGCTTTCTGGGGAAATACAAGACAAAATAAAGTGTTCTGCTTTTTGCTTCTTTAGCATTTATAAAGGATGTCTTCATGACATTGTATTTTTAATTTCATATCTCCTTTCCTCATAAGGTTTTTGTTCAACTTTACCACCTTTTTTGTGTGTGTGTCAGATCCTAACTGAAAGAAACCTGGGACTTTTGATCTTGACAGTGTTCATCACGGAAGAAGTAGGGAATGAGGGATAACGGTAGGATACTCTTTATTCCATTTTGGGAGGTTTTTGATGATGATCGTGATGTTATTTGACTTCTTATTAATTTTTTTTGTATTTAAATACCAGTGTGGAAGGAAAGAAGTACTGTTAGTGTCGGCTTCATGTGACATTCCTATTTGTGATTCGCCAATATCCTTGAGTGAATTTAACAAAGAGGAGAGGAAATAGGGGAAAGATGATTTCATACTTTGAGTGTTTGGAAAAATAAAAATCTGTTTGGGCTAAAACAAAGCAAGGTAAAAGAAAGAATGTTTATCGATGTATCTTTTTCTCACTCGTGATAGAACGAGGATGGGCATGACCTTTGCGATATGCAGCAGTGCACAGAACAGCTGCCGTGGCATCGGGACCCCTGCCACGTCCATTACTCCAGCCTATTGTTCTCTTGTAGACAACAGCCTCTGTTGACTACAGCGCTGCCCTTCTTCTTGTTCGCTTAGTCAAGATATTTTTTTTTTTTTCAGTTAGCAATGCAGCCTGTATTTCTACCAAGGCTGAAATAGCCTTTTCTATTAACTGCTCAATCCAGCTACTAAGAGTTTAATTAAATCTGCATCTGTTGCCTGTGGGCCCATTAGAAGAACTCCAAGGGCCCCTGCTCTCTCCTCACTTATGTCTGTTCATGGCTATGGGCTGCCACTGGATTGGTTTCATTGCCTTCAATGGTCAATCTCCACTTGTGCCAAGCTAAAAAAAGCAGGAATTATACACTAAGTGTCTAGAAGACGTTGGGAACAGACAAAATATGTGAGTAATGTTCTTGTTTAGATCTATAGTTCATTCTGTAGAAAATCTGCTTTGGAGGCTGGTTTGAGCACTGTTTGCAAGATGGCTTGATCTATCTCTTCTTGAACACCTATTCTTATGTGATTAATAATTAAAACAACAACATCTAAAGCCCGATTGAGAAAATTGGTTTGGATTCTTTATAGTCAACTCCCCAAACAGCCAATGAGCGCATACCCAGAAATCCCGCGCCACGGAAGTTCAGCAAGTCTTTCTACCCAGGAGATTTTCAGCTCTCTATGGAATTGTTGTGCTCTCTCCACCACCGTGATTATGGTTTGGTGAGTGATGTGGGGCATCGCAAGTTCTCAGGGGTGCACAGACTGTGTGCAGCACACGGCCCCACAAAAGAGTGCAAGCGTTCCCACTCGTGTGCCTGCACCGTGCCATGAGAACAGCATTCTTGTCTTGCAAAGCAGGCCAGAAATAGCCAAGCGGATGGATTTGCTATTATTAACTAGAATACCTATTAGCAAATGAGGTGATTTCTGGCTTGGTGCTAGTGGAAATCACAAGGCTATAAGGACAAAGAACAGACTGAACTCTGCAGTGAAAAGGAGTTCCCTGAGAAACAGAACTTTACAAAGGACGAGGGAGAGGTCAGTTGCAAGTAATCAAGCCATGCTTGCACTCCTCATCATGGCGGGCAGGATAAAATCGAGGTGTCACTTTTCCAGATTCGTATCAAGTTCTCTTTTTATCGAAGTTCATAAATATGAAGCTAGAGAGCCTTTCCTGCTGTGTTTAAAGAACCCCTTTTTTTTTTTTCCTCCATTATTTATATGAACATCAGTGCTTAAGGAAGTGAAAGATTAATAGCAACTGCTTCGTGCCAAGCAGAGCACAGGCAGGCTTCCTTTGTGCAGCTCTGTGGCTTCTCTTCACCTGGAGCACCTCCTTTAGCTTAGTCCTGAGCACTTGTGCAGCTGCCAGGACACCCAAACCCTGCTAGCTCAGACCTATTGAACCACAAAGCTCCGCTGCTGGTGCAGAAAGAACATCCTATGCCTATGTTATTACTTGTTATTCCAGTGTGGATTGTCCATGCAGCTCTGCTGATGCCTTAGAATCCTGTCTCACTCCTTCCCACACTATTCCAGTCTTGCTCCTTCACCTGTCTCAGCACATCCAGCATCTGCTAGTCACTTGCACAGCACTCAGTCTTCTTCTGACTCCTGCAGCATCCCTTCCAGTTCTCCAACTCTCTTCCTCAAACTGCAGACCTCTTTTACTCATCTCAGTTCTGCCCAGCAAGTCCTACCTCACCGACACAATTCTGGACTCGCACAGCAGCTCTGCTGCGCAAACTTGGGTTTGCCACCTGGCAAAACACCCACATAAAGGCTAAACCAATGTCATTCTAGTTTATATCAATGCAGACCCATGGGAGCCTACAGACAGGATAGCGGCTGTACGGACTGCTCACCATTAGAGATCTGCCCACCTAGCAGAGGGTACTGGTAGTAGGCAAAATGTGCTGTTTCAGTCTAAATAGGAGCATCCGCCGTTAGGGTGTTAGTATCAGTTAATACATCTCCAAACGTTCTGTCAAAACAAAGCTGTGGCTGCTGATAATGTTACAGCACCTGCCACACGGTCTGCTACAACAGCTCAGAAATAGGGTAGCAAAAAAGGTTCATACATCTCTTAGCTCCATGAACTGTGGTCTGATGGTTGATACTGCGGAAGGCTACAGCTGATTTTAGCAGCACGTGTAAGTACGGCTGCCTGGTTCAGCGTACAGCAGGACCTGGGTAACAGGTAGGCAGTCAGCATTTTCCTTATCTCCAAAGCACTCCCACCTGTGTTGATTTTTGTGCACTGTCAAAAGTTTCCCAAGCTCGACTTCTTGCTTAGAAGACTTTACTTAGTTCTTTCCTTCTTGTAGCATGAGTTCTTTTTTGCTTACTCAGAACTTCTTCTAAGCTATCTCTTTTGACCTCTGCATCTCAGGTTCAGAATGTGGCCACTTATTCTTTGAAGCATAAAACACGGTCAAAAGATCTGTGGGTTTTGTTTTTTTTTTTTACTTTAGTCATCACCCAACTGCTAAGTAAAACAATTAAATGTTCTTAACAAAAAAAAATTTAAAAATTGGGCAAATCTTTCCTTCCATCTTTCCTTATTGACGAACTTGTTAAGTCAGTGAGTTCCTGAAACTCATATAAGTCACCAGTTATAAAAAATGGATCCATTCATCACAAAAAACCATCTCTCTTAGACTGTTCACCCAGCCAGTTATGAGTGAGTGTGTATGTTTATATAATTGGAACCTCTCATTCCTTCAGACTCACTTCTCTGCTCAGAGATGTATATCTAGAGGGAAAGGAAGACATATTCTCATGGGGATATAGGGGTATCGCTTACATGCCGCTTCACCCTACCCGTTCACTGTCCAGTACACGCAGACATGCCCTGCTCCTTGTCCTACCAATCTAGGAATCCTTCCCTATCTGGGAAACCAGCAACAGAAACATTCATTACAGCCTTTTTCTCAGCAGTGCTATAATCCATATGCTGCCATTACGGTGTAGCTGCCACCTACACTACATTTGCAGCAGAGCTGTAGAATGGAAGTTTTGGGGGGAAAGAGAGGATGTAACCACCAGTGAGAAAGAGGAACAAGGGTGAGCTAAGTAAGGACACCCAAGTGGTGCCATGGAAGGAGCCATGGGGTCCAAGCTCTTTTCCCAAAGGCCAGTTTCATTCTTGCTGATATCTTTGCACACACTGCTGTGCTATCAGGAGCCCCTTAGGTCTTAACTTTCCTTCATGACTTTAATAAAAGGATAGTAATAGAAATGTCATGAAACTGGTCATATTTTGGCTATTTTTTGTGAAACATTTCCAACTACTGCCATTCTGGACCCCAAGGGAACAGTTACTAATTGTGCCTCTGGTTAGTGTTCACCTCAAGAAATTCAAAATAGCAGCAAATAAAACCAAAATGGAAAAACAAAAAAAAGGAGCTTGAAGATAAAGGAGCGAGGTCCTGATCCTCTGAGATGCTGAGTCCTTTCAAACTGAGAAAATTAGTATACTCCTATAGAACAAGCTGAGAGGAAAAAGTAACCGACATATATTGCTCCTTGCTGGTAAGAGAAAGGAATTCTAGAAACATCCAAGGCACAGTCAGATCCTGAAGGCATTCTTGCCCTTATTCCAGAACTCCCTTGCCATCTCTGCCATCGTTACATGCAGCCTGAGTCTATACTGAATACACCCATTGACTGTGGGAAATGTACTCAAGACCCATAAGAACTCCCAGAGTGTGTCCCCTCTCACACACGCATGAGAGTGCAAATCAGCACCCTTTGGGTTTGAAAAACACTGGGGCCTGCCCCAGTACTCGATGAAAAAAAATCAAACAGGCAGGATGGAGGATCCCTACCAAAGTGATGTCCTCATGTAACAGCTACTCATGCTGAGCTGATGAAAACTTGTGACCATCCAGCCCTGTACCACAAACAGGAGAGATGAGGGAATGCAAATGCTCTTCTTATTACTGAAAATTAAAAGCCTCCGTTCAGAAGCCATTAAGCCACATATATCAGTCATGCAAGAGTTCTCCTTGGGTGAGGCAGGAAAAATCTGAGAGCAAGACTTTGCAACTGTCTGCGTGACTTGGTGATAGCACGTACTGCTGTGATCGTGTCAGCGGAGGAGGGGATGGAGGCAGCAGACCCCAGTACGGCTCTGCATTTAATAGGAGAACAGGGGAAGAGAAAACACAGCTCTGGGAAGAAACTGCGTCTTGCTAGGCAGTGGATTTTTGGAGAAGGTACCCTGTCAACTTCTTCACGTGCACAGATGTGATAATTACTTTCCGCTTCCCTAGCTCACACGCAGAGCCTGCCTCTGTGGGAGGCTTTTCCTTTTGCTCCCGTGAGAGGAATATTTTTGGTGTTTTCCGTGTGTGTGCTGAGCTTTCTCCCATCAAACCAGGCTGAAACAGCAGAGGCTATGGACTCTCAACCTACCTTCACTCGCTACCCCTCATCATTCTGTGCAACTCATCACTGGTTCATTGCTGCAGGAAACAAAACACGCTCCAGAATGCATGTGTGGTTTCCTGCTCTTTTTGACTCTGGTGATTTTACATCACTTTTTTACTCCAACACGTTTTCTCACCGGACTAGCCGCTTTTGTAAACCTTGCTCGACTTGCATGCAACACACGTTCACAGCCCTGCCAATGTGAAACCACATGGCTGAAGTTCTCCTCAAATTCAATATTCAATTTTATCTCCAGCCTCCCCTGCTCATTCTTTGTAGGGTACACAACCGACACCAATCACGAATGGCCGTTAAGGATTTTCGGCCAAGTTAGAGATCTTTAATTGGCCAAAACTCTTCCTGATATCAAGCTGCCCGGGGAGTGAATCAGATTTCAGGATTTAGAGCAATGTTACTTACACCACAGAATTGACCTCATAACATTTAACACTTCTTGTCCTGTTTGTGTCCTTTTTTCAAGGCACTGTAGCCTACTTGACAGATCGGAGCCCTGGGACACAGGTGTTTCTCTCCAGTCTGACTAGCTGGGTGAACTCAAGCAAAAACATTTTCCACCTCTTCATTCCCTTCTGTAAAATGAGGACTACCTTTGCAAGCACTGAAGGGTCTACTGATAGGAAGTAAAGCAGAAAATACAGCATTATTATTATTATTATCACCTACTTTAAAATCTATTTTTCATTCATCCCACAGCAAGATCTTGCTACGGCTAGAGGTGTACTAGAGGAAAAGCTTACGTGCTTGCTACTTGCTGCATTTTTACATATCAGTAGGGACATACACTAGCAATATTCCACCTGTGAATAAGCCCATTACTTCCCAAAACACTTCAGAAAATGTAACATTACTGTATATATATATATATATATATGCTCTTCTCTGAAAAGTGAGTGTTTATGGTGTTCGATCTGAGAGCTGGCCATAGCAGCTTGCAATGAAGCCTTGTGAAAAACTGCAGCAGAAGAATGGCCTTGATACCTTATGCTTTATTAAGTCATATTGCCATTTGTGCTCGAGGTAGTAGGGTGTAAATTGCTCAGAGAGGGTTTGCTAGCATCTGAAACCCGTGTCACACAAAAGACAACAACTTCACAAGAGGAAGACAACGAAGAATGGGGCCTGTTGTCAATTAAGCAAAACAGTGAGAGGAACGTGGTGACAAATTTACCCCAGCATATGAAAAGGGATAACACCTTTGCTCACTGTCTATGTATATCCTGTGAGGGGACACAGGTGGTCAAGGTCCCCAGTCTGAAAAAAAAGGAAGTGCTAATGCCAGGCAGAGATATGCTAAAAATGGTGCTATCTGTAGACATATTCCATTGTCTTCTCCTAATACTCTAGGTATTTCTTGAAGATCTAGACACTGCTTGACTAGGTTAAACTGTGCTTTATGAGATGTGATAAGCTGCCCATCCCACAGTGATGAAAACTAGTCACATATGCTCTAGGTATACAGTAGTGGGTTTCTTCCTTAAGCCCAGGAGTTGCCTCCTGGAGAGGTGGCTTCAACCGGTCAGTATCTGTTAAGGGTAATATTCAGTGTGTGCTGTTTATTATTAATTTCTCCTGAGTAAGAGACTTCATAAAAATAGAACACCAACTCCTGTCATTCCTTCCCTCTCCTCAGCTACATCAAAGCATCATTACAGTCCAACACATAAATGAACCAGGCATTCAAAAACTTCACAGCCCCTGCAGGAGAAGGTTATGGGGCTCCTGACCCTTCTGCATTCTACAGTTTCCATGGGGCCCTTTTCTCCTTCCCCTTGTAACTCCTTCCCACTGCTGTCCACTCTGTATCTCCCTGCACAGACAACCCCTGCAGAACCCAGAGATACGGTATATCCTACCTTACGACTGCTGCAGAGGCTTTGGAAGGCATGCAGATGTGCACACCGCTGCGATGTAGTCCTGAAGCAATGCTCCAGCCATGCTTTCAGGCTTGGGATTTGAAGAGCAAGTTAATATAGACTCAAAACCAGCCTGAAGCTTGCCCTTAGCAGGGAATAGAGACACACTGTAGATGCCTCTCATCCTCTTCTTCCCCTGTCACCAGTATTTCCTTTCTTCTGCCTACCTGTAAAATAACTTGCTGAAAGCAAATGGAGTTTGGCAGAAGTCTGATCCCTCCCTTAAAAATGAGTAGATTCTTTCTTCCACCTTTGGGAGGCTCAATACCTTTAAATGTCTGATACTGAAGCTCTTTGCCAATGCTTTTTATCCGTGAAGAATACAAGGTGGTATTCCCTATCTGCTTGGCTGTGCAAGAGCCACGGTAAATGAGGTGATAAAGACGGTATAATAGTTCCAGACAGAGCATGTCTAGTGAAGTCAATATTTACGTATCCAGCTCGACAAAGATGAGAAACTCATTCCTTTCTTGGCGGGAACAAGGGACCAGCGGCGGATGTTGCTGCAGTTAACATGGAGATCAGTATTTTCCCAAATGAGTAATAAAGAATTCTTGGGGGAAACATTACAGCAGTTGGCTGTGCCATCCCAAATGACTGCCATGGCAAGTATGCACAGACTCTAATAGGCTAACAGCTAACTCATCCTAACCGGCTTCCGTGGTGGGACTGAAGGCGGTTCAAGAAAGTTCATCAGAAGTTACACATGAGTGTTATCTCACATCGCTTCGGATTTGAAGCTGCTTAGCTAAGCGAGTCCAGTCACTGAGATTTACAGGTAAGTGGTAACTGAAGCTGGCTCTTACACTTACCTGGATTGTGAAATTTTGCAAATTGCTGATCCGAGCTGTACAGTCTATCCACATCAGGAATTTGAAAGGATAGAGATTTACTGGCACAAAAAAAAATCAGAAAACTGTCTGAAGAGAGGTCTTTGGCATGAGAACCAAGGAACACTTAGAGAAAAAGGAGATTCCTCAGATCCTTTGCTAGTTCAGATGAAGGTTAGTGGTCCAGCGTGCATGGATATCAGCATAGGCCCTCAGGATAAATCCAGTTACTCAGTTACTATGGTGAAGGGGGCCATGCGAGTACCTAGGCAGACACAGGCAATTTACTGGTGTCCTACTGGGAATGGATTTGCAAATTAAAAAAACAGCAAATGAAAGACAAGGACATTTGTGAGAATTCCGAACTGATTGCAGAGCTGAAACTTTTCCTGATAAAGCCCAACAGAGGTAGAAACAGTATTCCTCACAGTAAAGACAGGTCTGAGCTTGGTTCCAGAACAGAAGTAGAAAGAAAGGTAGTGATTTCTATAAATCTGGAAAGATACCCTCTCTTTTGGAAAATGCTCTCACATATAAAGTTTGTTAAGAACTTCAGGGCTAAAACCACACTGCTCCAGGAGGCAGCTGCGAGGATGTTCCATGGAAGCAGTGCCCAGTGAGGCACAGCAACACCAAGAGGCTGGATGCTGAGGCTAAAGGAGGTGCTGTCAGAGCAACTCTCCATTCTCCTGCAGGATAGTGTGAGCCACTTCGGAGGACTGCCTGGAAATTGTGTCAGACACACAGAGACGAACAGATTGACAGCAAGATCCTGAATTTTAATAGAAAGGTCAGAATTTGAACAAAAATCCAAAGTACAGCAAAACCTGAAGAAAATCCCAAGCCCCCTTAAGATCTATAATAATTTCAGTGTTGATTTTCTACTACTCTTGAGAATGACATAGATGTTTTAGTATTTAGATGCTTTTTTTTCAGCAAATATAAATTAACCTTTCCAGTGGTAACTGTCCATGCCCATGCAAAAGTTGCCAGGTGGATAAAGATGATCCACAAGCTTCATATGTAAAGCCAAGAGGAGCAAAGGCTCCATTTGGCAATGGCAAACCTCCAGCTAGGCGTCCCCTGAATTCCAATGATAATTTCCTAATTCCTTATAACTTTAATATTCCAAGACTTTTAACAGGCTCTTACACATAGAACACCAGCTCCAAGATCTGGAGTGGGCTGTTCAGCCATTTTGATGTACTGGTGAGCTAACTAACAAAAAAAAAAATAAAAAAAAAATATCTAGGACTTAGTCTTTATTGCCTGGGTTCCCAAGCAAAATATGTTTTCTGTGACTATATAATCTTTTCCCTCTTCCTTCTATGCACGTGTGCCTCTCTGTGTGGGTGAGTGTGTGTGTTGGTTCCTGCTTTGCAACTGCAGATCATACTGTGAGTTTCAACCAAGTTTGAGAGAGTAACAGTGATCTCTGAGATCTTACGAGCTCCATGAAAACAGCTGATGGGATGTAACAGAGAGAACTTTGTAAGTTCTCCACCGAGGGAAAGGCTGCCGAGTGAACTGAAGCTGTTACTCCACACAGAAGTCTCCATGTTGGAGAGAGATGTTACAAAAGCCTCAACATCAGAAGCTTAGATGAGAACTCACATCTTGTTAGGCATCAGAAAATGTAACCACGACACAAATCTTCTGGAAGCCAAGCTTCATTAGCTCTGCAGCTCACAGACCCTCTTGTTTTGAGCTGGAGGAGGGCAGGAAGGACGTTTGCCATTTTCAATTTCTTATTCAAAATTACTTCAATTTCACTGCAATGTCCCCTCTTAGACGTGACCAATCATGGGAAATATTGATCCCTTTCTATCCCCCTCAGAAAGCGCAAGTCCAGAGCACTTGAAAATGAGAGCTGATCAATGAACATGAACTTAGCAAAAGCAATAAAAATAATACCTGCACGAGAAGCAGACTGAAGGTGCATGCGCAGGGCAGAGAAAAGAAAAACCAGTATCAAATGGAGCAAATATATCTTTGTAACCCTGCAGCGACAACGCTCCTACCGCCTTGTGTTAAAGTACCGTAAGAAAACATCCCAAGCCTATCACACGAAGAATCAGAACGTCGCTTAGTGGTTTTCTCATCGCCCCCTGTTATTTCTGTGCTGAGTTGCTCTCCATGGCTATTGCCAACGCTCGTTTACACTGGTGGATGTACGTGCACTTGCGTGCGAGGACAGCTACACGAAAGCTGGTACAGATCCTCAGGTGATGTAAATTGTCATGGCTGTACTGACGTCAGTAAAGAGACACTGATTTCCCCCAGCAGATGATTTGCTTTCCTGTGTATAAAAAGCACAGCAACGAGGTGTCGTTTCAACTTTGCTCTTCGACGCTTACCGTAGACAAACGCTCATGCAAACACATTCTCTCTCCTACGTGCAAACACACAAATTGCCTGGCAGTACACGTGGCGAGTAATGACAGGAGCTGTATGCTGCTTCCTATACTGACATTTGTCAGAAGGATCATTCCTGATCCAGCTGCTCACTCTTATCTGCAACAATAGATCTCCAACAGCTTTGCTTCAGATCTTAAAATACGCAGAGATGTGCGTCCAGCATCACAAGTCTGTCAAAAATAAATTTAGGAGAAACTAAACTTTGATCTTAAAACTGTTAGTTCAATGCTGTAACTAAGAGATCTTAAAGAGAGCCATCGAGCAGAACAAGTCCAATAGTCAAGACTCTCATTTTCTCACCTAGGGCTTAGCTAATTGAAGTGACAAACTCCAGAACTGATGAATACAAGAATATTACCAGTTTGTTTCAAGATACACCTCTTTGAGGGAAAAAATGTACACATTTTTTTTTAAAATTTTTTTAAAAAAGAAGGAGAAAATGGTCACATTTCAGGCTCTGTCTTCATAAATGACCCTTTTCTTTTTTTCCTTATTTGCTATTACATGGTTCCATGGAATGTGGACCAAGTAACGATCGCAGGCTACAGGTAATTTTATAACAAATGAAATATTTTCCACCTGTTAAACAGAGGAACATTTCTGGCTTTCTATAATGTTTTCCTAAGGGAGAAACAACAAAAGGTTTCATAACCGAGAGTGGAAAAAGAGAAATAAAGCACTGCTGAACTAGGAACGAAAGGAGAAAACAAGTAACCTAACAAAGCAGTTAAAGGGAAAATAACAGGAATGCAGAAGATGAATAAACCCCATGTACAGAAAGATTAAGGCAGAGAGACAGTAGCTCTTTTTGACTGTTCCTACTTGGATTCCAAGGCAGAAGGAAAAAAAAGAAAATTTGGAAAATTCTAAAATCTAATACACCTGTTTGTCTAGAGGCATTTTTGCTTGCAGAAGTGTACTTCATCACTGGGACACTTTTTTTGTTTGAATGAGTAGGTAGAAACCATCATTAACTGAAGACCAAACTTCCAGAGGACAGGCTCTGGTCTGGCACCAGCTAAGGACTAGAGGAGCACCCCAAGGCCAGATTTTTCTCGCTCGCTCCGACTAAAAGTGCAAAGAATTTCAAGTATGGTGTAGGTGGGAATGTGTACAGTCTACGCCTCACAGAAGCAGCCGCTTGCTGCACGCGTAATCTGTACGAACCGTGCCTCAATTGTATAGTCCCGCCTGCGTATCATTTTATAAAGGACATGGAAATACCGGTCACTTGTTGCAATCTCAGCACAACAGATGTCCTTCCACACTGTACGTGCTGCAATGAATGGACAGCCAGCCCAAGAGGCACTCGGCACCGAGTCCCCGGCGAGAGACTCGGGCCCTTTTCAAGGGCGTTGTTCATTTGGGACACTTCTTTGTTTATACCTCTTCCAAACGGCCCCACATGAATTCTTTCCAACGCTAACAGTGCTGCCACACGGGCCCGTTGCTCCTAAAGTCCTCCCATGGAGCCTCGCTTCGGATCCGCCAGGGAAGTGACACCAAACGGACCAACGCGAAGCACAGGGAAGAAAGGTGCCCTTGGCACCAGAGAAGAGGAGCCTGGCTGAAACAGAACACGCAGCTGAGCGACACAACGAATATATCACCATCTTGTCAGTGAAACAGAATAATGCATTTGCAGCCCTCCTCATTTAAGCATTAAAAAACTGACTTTTTTTTCCTGTTGCTTTCAGCGCTTGGTTTCTCTCGTTAAAAGACTACTCTGAGTCTTTATTACTCCAGGTATTGCTTTAACTGGGCTCAAGACACAGATACGCAGGTCTTATCTGTTCAAAGCACGGCTAGGCAGTATTTCACACACATTCCTTTCTTATTATTACTTCCTGAGGCTCCCATCACGCCAGTGAGATTTCTCACGATAGTATTTTCACCTTTGACACTGTATTGCTCTGTCTGGGACTTTATACAGCATCACATCGAGGTGCCGTCCCTGCAGGAGGAATTCCTCATGCTGTCTTTACTCAGCAATTTTATATCTAGAACTTCACCCTGAACCCTTCCTAACCTGAGATCTTTTCCTTCTCTCACTTACCTGCCATTTCTTAATGCGGGTGAATTCCTCTGCGGGTGAATTCATGTCGGAAAGTAAGTCTCAGGCTAATTACAATGTGACTGGAACCAGTACGGATATATCTTTAAATGGAACGTAGCCACAGAGAGTCTCCTTTCTTTTTTTTCCTCTCATTATGCTTTTTATTTCAAAATCATCTGAGCAAGGCTCTTGCATCTGTGTAGCTGTGCCAATGCACCTCTGTCGTGTGAAACCATCTTACAGCGCTCTACCCCAAATAACTTTTGATGCTGAAACGGTACATCGCCAGCAGGGATTTGCAGAACCCAGGGCAGCACCGATGCAACTATTTCTGGTGCGCGAAAGCTCGGGAGACTTAAACCCTGAAGTAGGCTGGGGGAAGTCTGAAAGCATGAAAGCAGAGGGCAAATGTACCATTCCTCGTGCACTCAAAGGGAAAGGAATGGGTATCTGGGGTACAAAAGCCAGAGGTGTTCTGGTCTTTCTTTCTTTTTCTATTTTTTTTTGGTGTGTGCTGCTGCAATGCGCAAATATAGCAAAATATGTTAATAGTAAGCCATAATATTTACAGTATTGTTAGTATCCATTGAAATCAGTGGGGGTTTTGTCTAATGCCTTTACCCTGGAGATAATCCATAGAATAGAACATTAATGCATAGTTAAAAAGAAAAAAAAAAAAAAGGGAAAACAGCACCTCTGCATATGCAATATCTTAATTTTAAAGTTACATAATTGAGCTTTTGAAATTAAACAAAAAATACAGCAAATAGCCTCAGACCACAACTGCAACTCAGTGGCTCTAACGTTGTCTTTTAGACTTGCCTCTTCACTAAAATGAAAAAATACTACCCTAAACCAATACAAAATAAAATCAAATTGAATTGTTTTCAGCTTTAGTACCTCGGGGAAAACGTGATTTTAGAAATTTTCTTCCAAAAGTTCTCAGAGTTTGCTTTGCGTGAGGAGATATCCTGGAGAGCAAACACAGGCTAAGAATTTAAAAGCAGCAGTGAGATTCTTTATGTCATGCTAGAGAAAGCCTCTTTCTACGCCTTGTTTTCACTGTTGGTGACACAGTTAAAAGAAGACCTTAATGCCACTTGAATGCAGAATATTTGCAAATTGTACCCAGGGCTTTTGATAGAAGGAACTCCAAGGGATTATTAGCTATTCCAGCAATGGTATTTATCTACGTGAGTTTTCCAGCTAATGCATCAACTTAAAATCTGAAGCCCCTCCATAGGCAGAGCTCCTCCTGAGAGTTTCACTGATACAAAACCAGCAGGATTTGGGGCATTTAGACTTAATCTGCTAAATTCAACCCTGTGGCACTTCCCTGACGCTCAACGAAGGTACTGAGGATTGGCAAAGAAGGGAGGATTCTGATAAAGGAGGAAGGAAAACGTGTACTGAGAGGACTCGGCGATACTTTGGGATGGTCCCTTAGGACAAGAGGCTGCCTAGTAAGGGTGATCTAAGCTATGTTAATTTGGCAACCTGTATTTTTGAAGCAAAACATTCCGTGACGAATGACCTTATTTTTTTGTTTTTAAAGCTGTGAGGCGCTTATGCAATAGACTCCTAAGGTAGAAAGAGACAGATGCCGCGGAATAATAATCAGCCTAATTCTTGCTGAGAATCTCTGCAAAAATCTTTCTCCTTGCCTCTCCTTTCATAGGTAAGCTCAGTGCTACCTTTCTCACATAACAAAATGCAGCAACAATTAGTGGGTGTCTGCATAACTCAGGAATTCTTCCCTTTCTAGAGACGGACTTGGGGTTTGTTCTCTTCTGAAACGTAGGCTTTTTAAAAATAAAAGTAAAATTAAAAAAAAGAGGGACCTTTAAAAAACAAAGATAATTTACTAGTTTCTTTTTACAAAAGTAAACAATGTAAATAAGACTGAACTTTTCTTTAAAGTAATAGAGACTCTTCAGTCGCTTTTTTGTATTCCAAGCCCCTTACAGAAGACTACCCCAGCATATCCAAAAGCTCAAGTCTTCACTTCTATCCAGAGCTTGAGGTGAGCTGGGCTCCCAAAAACACCTCAGGCCTGACTCAAAATGAGCAAAATCCCTGGGCCGTGCCTGAGGTGAGAAAGGCCAGCACAAGCAAGCTTAAGCATGCAGCCAGAACCCCCTCTTTTGTGAGAGGTGGAGGAAATCCCAGTACCGGGCAGTGACAGCCCGGCACTGCCGGGGTGCTGCTTTAACTCTTGCTTCCAGCCACCACAGCCAGACACGCTGAAATAGCATTTCTGTTCTGTTTAGAGTGGCCATTTTCTGTACTGAACAGCATCAGTTCCCATGCTCTGGGCTAAAAGAAAATAAATGGACATAACATTGAATTTCAGGGTTTATAATAGAGGGAAAATCATATTCAAATGTGAGGAGGAAGGAAGCGAGTGCAGTTCCCTAGTCTGTGCGGGTATTGAAGTGTGTGTACCCTGCACTCACACCACAACTCTCAGGTCAGCCAGATGGATCATAACCGATATTGAGCGTGCTGGCAAGAGGTGGTGAAAGATTCCCCACCCTCCATCCAAGTTGTCTTTAAGTTAGATTTTGAAGTCTCTTTGATTTCCTTCTAAAAGTCAGAGATGAGAGAGGATGAAACCCAGTATATACAATCAAAGGGGGGAAAAAACCGACCTGCAGGAGTGAGAAACGTAGATAGTTTCACATTGCTCGTATTTCCTTTCCTATACAAAGATTTTGGTTTCCCTAAGCTAGAGAAGGAAACAAAAGCAGTCTATTTTAATCTTTTTGAGTGAAGAACACTGCAGGAATTGCTCTGTTAGCCCCAGCAGCAGCCCCGACTTTCCACAAAAAAGCTCCATCCATCCATCTATCTATCTGAAATATAAAGATCATCATATGCTATAGCAGCGATCGGCTCTGCTCCTAAATGCCTTCTCTATGTGCATTTTGGTATGAAGAAAAGCCCCTACATTTCTTCCCCCAACCCAGCCCCACTGCAAAAGCAAAAGCTCAGATAAGAAGGAGACGTTTAGACTTCTGCATAGAAATTGGTTTTCCAATCTGTGTAATGACGTATGTTAGAAATCCCGTTCAGAAGACAGGAAAGCCCTTGCTGATACCGCCTTTCCATCAGAGCCTTCACTGCAGGGATACACTGTGGAAAAAAAGAGCGAGGTTGATTGTGCAGTTTTATTTGGGCTTCTTACTGTTTTGACTCCAGCAGCTGAAACTATGCTATGGATTTAAATCGGTCAGCGTGAGTTCAGAATCTGACCCTACTCGTTTTTAAAACTCCATCTATCGCATGACGAATAAGGGCCAGATCCTGCAAACACTTACTACCTATATTAACATTCGGAGGAGCCCACTCACTTCCCTTAAGTTGTGGTTGCAAAATTGCGTCTTACGGTGCAGTATTTTAGAAGCATGGATCTGTCTTTTGGGATTCGAGCGTGCTTTGACCGTACACATTCCTTTAACAGTACTTCTTTCCATAGTAATTTCCCCACAGATTTTCATAGAATCACATGATAGATGCTTCGCTGTTATGAAGCGGTGTAACTCTACTTACACCAGCTGAAAATCCAACCCCATGTTGTAGCTACGCTTGTTCAAAATAAATGTGAGAGAGAAGGGGTCCTTTTATTTAAAGTGCCGAAAGAGAGAAGACGTTTTGGGCTACGCAGTGTGCTGCATACTTCATTTGTTTTGACATTATTACAACCAAAACTATAACTGAGTGTGTTCTAGGAAAGAAATTCCAATCTAGTTTTACCACTCCTATCAGCTTCTTTCTTACATAAAAGAAGCCACATCAGAAACTATGCTCCTTCTCTCCCTAACTTCACTAACTCTGGCTTTCAACGAGAAAACATTCCCCTGCTTTCAAAGTGCCTAAACAAAGGACAACACAATACTGTTGTACAATTACAGTTGTAATTACCAGCTGGTGAACTGATGGCATCTGCTGGATATGTAATCCAAGAAAATATGACTCTTCAATAGTAGCCTCTTCCACCACCTATAGTGCTGGAATGCTCATCCTTGTTTACTATACGTGCATGCACATAGACCATTATCAGTATTTAGTACTAGCGGTTACGCTTTCTTCATCACTTGAAGAGGAAAGACCAGCAAAAAATACTTTGTCCTTTTGAAGAGCTGGATCAGTGTCAGGTGCCACTCAAAAAAAAAAAAAAAAAAAAAAAAAAAAGGCAACCCCCCCCCAAGTGTGATAAACATCCTAAACGTTAAGCGTATGTACCGCATCTGTATCTCCACGAACATATATGTATTGGATGCAAAATAAGGCATACCCTAGACCCCTCACATCAGTGAGGGCAGGAAAATCCCAGTTTATTCCAGGGACGAATTTTTTTGTTTGTTTTTTTTGGCAGATACCAGTGACTTAAGGCAAAGGGAAGCTGCCACAAGGCTGCCGTCCTTTGCACAGCTTCTCCCTGCCTGGGCTAAATCGCACTCGTCTTCCACCAAAGGCTTACTTATTTCTGACAAGCAGGGCACGATGCCGTGTGTGAGCGCGCTGAGCGAGCAGCCCGAGTGGGTTCCAACGAACCGTGGACACTCGTACGTGAAAATAAAAGCGGCGAAGTAGGAGGCAAACGCCCCTCGGAAGCAGCATCCCGGCTCCTCTTTGCACTCTGCCTGCTCTCCCCGAGAACGCATCGAGGGAGGGATTCCCCACCCACCCACACACTGCCTCTCTCCGTGCAATGCTGCAGGGGGGTATAACCCAGTTCCCTCTTGGAACCGGGCCCGGAAAGAGCCGGTTACGCTTCTGTTCCCCCACCGCCGCCCCTGCCCGCCCCCGTTCC